>JAAKFY010000115.1:0-35000 GCA_011823955.1 Dissostichus mawsoni
GCGTCACTGCTCTATACAAGCCAGGGAAATAGCTTGGATCCTGGGTAAACATGTGTGTGTACAGTGTGCGTGGGACTGCCAGGGCGCAAAACCGCTATTAAAAAGCCAGGGAAATAGCTTGGATCCTGGGTAAAATGTGTGTACAGTGTGCGTGGGACTGCCAGGGCGCAAAACAGCTATTAAAAAGCCAGGGAAATAGCTTGGATCCTGGGTGCAATTGAAGCAGAGTGCACCCAGAGAGGAGGCGCGCGCAGCTGCATTTTTGACCCCGGAATAAGTGTTCTAACTTCGGGGTAAAGATGGTTGAAATACACCCCTGGATGAATGCGCAGTGTGGTCAATATTATGCCACAACCAGGGTGTATACAAACAACGGAAATAGCTTGGATCCTGGGTAAAATTGAAGCAGAGTGCACCCAGAGAGCCGGCGCGCGCAGCTGCCTTTTCGACCCGGGAATAAGTGTTCAAAAGGCCGGGTAAAGTTGGTTGAAATACACCCCTGGATGGATGTGTAGTGTGGTAAATATTCTGCCACATCCAGGGTGCGTCACTGCTCTATACAAGCCAGGGAAATAGCTTGGATCCTGGGTAAACATTGTGTGTACAGTGTGCGTGGGACTGCCAGGGCGCAAAACCGCTATTAAAAAGCCAGGGAAATAGCTTGGATCCTGGGTAAAATGTGTGTACTGTGCGTGGGACTGCCAGGGCGCAAACAGCTGTTAAAAAGCGGGGGAGAAGAGCTTGGATCCTGGTAAAATTGAAGCAGAGTGCACCCAGAGATCCGGCGGGCGATGCTGCATTTCGACCCGGGAATAAGTGTTCTAACTTCGGGTAAAGATGGTTGAAATACACCCCTGGATGGATGTTATGTGTGGTCAATATTATGCCACAACCAGGGCGTATAAAGCCACGGAAATAGCTTGGATCCTGGGTACAATTGAAGCAGAGTGCACCCAGAGAGCCGGCGCGCGCAGCTGCCTTTTCGACCCGGGAATAAGTGTTCAAAAGGCCGGGTAAAGTTGGTTGAAATACACCCCTGGATGAATGCGCAGTGTGGTCAATATTATGCCACAACCAGGGTGTATACAAGCAACGGAAATAGCTTGGATCCTGGGTAAAATTGAAGCAGAGTGCACCCAGAGAGCCGGCGCGCGCAGCTGCCTTTTCGACCCGGGAATAAGTGTTCAAAAGGCCGGGTAAAGTTGGTTGAAATACACCCCTGGATGGATGTGTAGTGTGGTAAATATTCTGCCACATCCAGGGTGCGTCACTGCTCTATACAAGCCAGGGAAATAGCTTGGATCCTGGGTAAACATGTGTGTGTACAGTGTGCGTGGGACTGCCAGGGCGCAAAACCGCTATTAAAAAGCCAGGGAAATAGCTTGGATCCTGGGTAAAATGTGTGTACAGTGTGCGTGGGACTGCCAGGGCGCAAAACAGCTGTTAAAAAGCGGGGAGAAGAGCTTGGATCCTGGGTAAAATTGAAGCAGAGTGCACCCAGAGATCCGGCGGGCGATGCTGCATTTTCGACCCGGGAATAAGTGTTCTAACTTCGGGGTAAAGATGGTTGAAATACACCCCTGGATGGATGTTATGTGTGGTCAATATTATGCCACAACCAGGGCGTATAAAAGCCACGGAAATAGCTTGGATCCTGGGTACAATTGAAGCAGAGTGCACCCAGAGAGCCGGCGCGCGCAGCTGCCTTTTCGACCCGGGAATAAGTGTTCAAAAGGCCGGGTAAAGTTGGTTGAAATACACCCCTGGATGAATGCGCAGTGTGATCAATATTATGCCACAACCAGGGTGTATACAAGCAACGGAAATAGCTTGGATCCTGGGTAAAATTGAAGCAGAGTGCACCCAGAGAGCCGGCGCGCGCAGCTGCCTTTTCGACCCGGGAATAAGTGTTCAAAAGGCCGGGTAAAGTTGGTTGAAATACACCCCTGGATGGATGTGTAGTGTGGTAAATATTCTGCCACATCCAGGGTGCGTCACTGCTCTATACAAGCCAGGGAAATAGCTTGGATCCTGGGTAAACATGTGTGTGTACAGGGTGTGGGACTGCCAGGGCGCAAAACCGCTATTAAAAAGCCAGGGAATAGCTTGGATCCTGGGTAAAATGTGTGTACAGTGTGCGTGGGACTGCCAGGGCGCAAAACAGCTATTAAAAAGCCAGGGAAATAGCTTGGATCCTGTGTAAAATGTGTGTACAGTGTGTGGGACTGCCAGGGCGCAAAACAGCTATTAAAAAGCCAGGGAAATAGCTTGGATCCTGGGTAAAATGTGTGTACAGTGTGTGGGACTGCCAGGGCGCAAAACAGCTATTAAAAAGCCAGGGAAATAGCTTGGATCTGGGTAAAATGTGTGTACAGTGTGCGTGGGACTGCCAGGGCGCAAAACAGCTATTAAAAGCCAGGGAAATAGCTTGGATCCTGGGTAAAATGTGTGTACAGTGTGCGTGGGACTGCCAGGGCGCAAAAGCTATTAAAAGCCAGGGAAATAGCTTGGATCCTGGGTAGCCATGTGTGTACAGTGTGCGTGGGACTGCCAGCGCAAAACAGCTATTAAAAAGCCAGGGAAATAGCTTGGATCCTGGGTAGCCATGTGTGTACAGTGTGCGTGGGACTGCCAGGGCGCAAAACAGCTATTAAAAAGCAGGGAAATAGCTTGGATCCTGGTAGCCATGTGTGTACAGTGTGTGGGACTGCCAGGGCGCAAAACAGCTATTAAAAAGCCATGGAAATAGCTTGGATCCTGGGTAAAATGTGTGTACAGTGTGTGGGACTGCCAGGGCGCAAAACAGCTATTAAAAAGCCAGGGAAATAGCTTGGATCCTGGGTAAAATGTGTGTACAGTGTGTGGGACTGCCAGGGCGCAAAACAGCTATTAAAAAGCCAGGGAAATAGCTTGGATCCTGGGTAAAATGTGTGTACAGTGTGTGGGACTGCCAGGGCGCAAAACAGCTATTAAAAAGCCAGGGAAATAGCTTGGATCCTGGGTAAAATGTGTGTACAGTGTGCGCGGGACTGCCAGGGCGCAAAACAGCTATTAAAAAGCCAGGGAAATAGCTTGGATCCTGGGTAAAATGTGTGTACAGTGTGTGGGACTGCCAGGGCGCAAAACAGCTATTAAAAAGCCAGGGAAATAGCTTGGATCCTGGGTAGCCATGTGTGTACAGTGTGTGGGACTACCAGGGCGCAAAACAGCTATTAAAAAGCCAGGGAAATAGCTTGGATCCTGGGTAGCCATGTGTGTACAGTGTGTGGGACTGCCAGGGCGCAAAACAGCTATTAAAAAGCCAGGGAAATAGCTTGGATCCTGGGTAAAATGTGTGTACAGTGTGTGGGACTGCCAGGGCGCAAAACAGCTATTAAAAAAGCCAGGGAAATAGCTTGGATCCTGGGTAAATGTGTGTACAGTGTGTGGGACTGCCAGGGCGCAAAACAGCTATTAAAAAGCCAGGGAAATAGCTTGGATCCTGGGTAAAATGTGTGTACAGTGTGCGTGGGACTGCCAGGGCGCAAAACAGCTATTAAAAAGCCAGGGAAATAGCTTGGATCCTGGGTAAAATGTGTGTACAGTGTGCGTGGACTGCCAGGGCGCAAAACAGCTATTAAAAAGCCAGGGAAATAGCTTGGATCCTGGGTAAATGTGTGTACAGTGTGCGTGGACTGCCAGGGCGCAAAACAGCTATTAAAAAGCCAGGGAAATAGCTTGGATCCTGGGTAAAATGTGTGTACAGTGTGCGTGGGACGCAGGGCGCAAAACAGCTATTAAAAAGCCAGGGAAATAGCTTGGATCCTGGGTAAAATGTGTGTACAGTGTGTGGGACTGCCAGGGCGCAAAACAGCTATTAAAAAGCCAGGGAAATAGCTTGGATCCTGGGTAAAATGTGTGTACACTGTGCGTGGGACTGCCAGGGCGCAAAACATATTAAAAAGCCAGGGAAAATAGCTTGGATCCTGGGTAAAATGTTTGTACGTGTGCGTGGGACTGCCAGGGCGCAAAAGCTATTAAAAAGCCAGGGAAATAGCTTGGATCCTGGGTAAAATGTGTGTACAGTGTGCGTGGGACTGCCAGGGCGCAAAACAGCTATTAAAAAGCCAGGGAAATAGCTTGGATCCTGGGTAAAATGTGTGTACAGTGTGCGTGGGACTGCCAGGGCGCAAAACAGCTATTAAAAAGCCAGGGAAATAGCTTGGATCCTGGGTGCAATTGAAGCAGAGTGCACCCAGAGAGGAGGCGCGCGCAGCTGCATTTTCGACCCGGAATAAGTGTTCTAACTTCGGGGTAAAGATGGTTGAAATACACCCTGGATGAATGCGCAGTGTGGTCAATATTATGCCACAACCAGGGTGTATACAAGCAACGGAAATAGCTTGGATCCTGGGTAAAATTGAAGCAGAGTGCACCCAGAGAGCCGGCGCGCGCAGCTGCCTTTTCGACCCGGGAATAAGTGTTCAAAAGGCCGGGTAAAGTTGGTTTGAAATACACCCCTGGATGGATGTGTAGTGTGGTAAATATTCTGCCACATCCAGGGTGCGTCACTGCTCTATACCAGCCAGGGAAATAGCTTGGATCCTGGGTAAACATGTGTGTGTACAGTGTGCGTGGGACTGCCAGGGCGCAAAACCGCTATTAAAAAGCCAGGGAAATAGCTTGGATCCTGGGTAAAATGTGTGTACAGTGTGCGTGGGACTGCCAGGGCGCAAAACAGCTATTAAAAAGCCAGGGAAATAGCTTGGATCCTGGGTGCAATTGAAGCAGAGTGCACCCAGAGAGGAGGCGCGCGCAGCTGCATTTTCGACCCCGGAATAAGTGTTCTAACTTCGGGGTAAAGATGGTTGAAATACACCCCTGGATGAATGCGCAGTGTGGTCAATATTATGCCACAACCAGGGTGTATACAAGCAACGGAAATAGCTTGGATCCTGGGTAAAATTGAAGCAGAGTGCACCCAGAGAGCCGGCGCGCGCAGCTGCCTTTTCGACCCGGGAATAAGTGTTCAAAGGCCGGGTAAAGTTGGTTGAAATACACCCTGGATGGATGTGTAGTGTGGTAAATATTCTGCCACATCCAGGGTGCGTCACTGCTATACAAGCCAGGGAAATAGCTTGGATCCTGGGTAAACATGTGTGTGTACAGTGTGCGTGGGACTGCCAGGGCGCAAAACCGCTATTAAAAAGCCAGGGAAATAGCTTGGATCCTGGGTAAAATGTGTGTACAGTGTGCGTGGGACTGCCACGGCGCAAAACAGCTGTTAAAAAGCGGGGGAGAAGAGCTTGGATCCTGGGTAAAATTGAAGCAGAGTGCACCCAGAGATCCGGCGGGCGATGCTGCATTTTCGACCCGGGAATAAGTGTTCTAACTTCGGGGTAAAGATGGTTGAATACACCCCTGGATGGATGTTATGTGTGGTCAATATTATGCCACAACCAGGGCGTATAAAAGCCACGGAAATAGCTTGGATCCTGGGTACAATTGAAGCAGAGTGCACCCAGAGAGCCGGCGCGCGCAGCTGCATTTTCGACCCCGGAATAAGTGTTCTAACTTCGGGGTAAAGATGGTTGAAATACACCCCTGGATGAATGCGCAGTGTGGTCAATATTATGCCACAACCAGGGTGTATACAAGCAACGGAAATAGCTTGGATCCTGGGTAAAATTGAAGCAGAGTGCACCCAGAGAGCCGGCGCGCGCAGCTGCCTTTTCGACCCGGGAATAAGTGTTCAAAAGGCCGGGTAAAGTTGGTTGAAATACACCCCTGGATGGATGTGTAGTGTGGTAAATATTCTGCCACATCCAGGGTGCGTCACTGCTCTATACAAGCCAGGGAAATAGCTTGGATCCTGGGTAAACATGTGTGTGTACAGTGTGCGTGGGACTGCCAGGGCGCAAAACCGCTATTAAAAAGCCAGGGAAATAGCTTGGATCCTGGGTAAAATGTGTGTACAGTGTGCGTGGGACTGCCAGGGCGCAAAACAGCTGTTAAAAAGCGGGGGAGAAGAGCTTGGATCCTGGGTAAAATTGAAGCAGAGTGCACCCAGAGATCCGGCGGGCGATGCTGCATTTTCGACCCGGGAATAAGTGTTCTAACTTCGGGGTAAAGATGGTTGAAATACACCCCTGGATGGATGCGCAGTGTGGTCAATATTATGCCACAACCAGGGCGTATAAAAGCCACGGAAATAGCTTGGATCCTGGGTACCATTGAAGCAGAGTGCACCCAGAGAGCCGGCGCGCGCAGCTGCCTTTTCGACCCGGGAATGAGTGTTCTAACTTCGGGGTAAAGTTGGTTGAAATACACCCCTGGATGAATGCGCAGTGTGGTCAATATTATGCCACAACCAGGGTGTATACAAGCAACGGAAATAGCTTGGATCCTGGGTAAAATTGAAGCAGAGTGCACCCAGAGAGCCGGCGCGCGCAGCTGCCTTTTCGACCCGGGAATAAGTGTTCAAAAGGCCGGGTAAAGTTGGTTGAAATACACCCCTGGATGGATGTGTAGTGTGGTAAATATTCTGCCACATCCAGGGTGCGTCACTGCTCTATACAAGCCAGGGAAATAGCTTGGATCCTGGGTAAACATGTGTGTGTACAGGGTGTGGGACTGCCAGGGCGCAAAACCGCTATTAAAAAGCCAGGGAAATAGCTTGGATCCTGGGTAAATGTGTGTACAGTGTGCGTGGGACTGCCAGGGCGCAAAACAGCTATTAAAAAGCCAGGGAAATAGCTTGGATCCTGGGTAGCCGTGTGTGTACAGTGTGTGGGACTGCCAGGGCGCAAAACAGCTATTAAAAAGCCAGGGAAATAGCTTGGATCCTGGGTAAAATGTGTGTACAGTGTGCGTGGGACTGCCAGGGCGCAAAACAGCGATTAAAAAGCGGGGGAGAAGAGCTTGGATCCTGGTAAAATTGAAGCAGAGTGCACCCAGAGAGCAGGCCGGCGCAGCTGCATTTTCGACCGGGGAAAATGGTTTGAAAGGTGGGGATAAAGTGTTTTAAAGGTGGGGAAAGTGTTCACGCAGCCCCTGACAACGGTAATAATGATTAAAAACCATTTCTAGGGCAGGGTGTATTTTTAAAAGTGAAAGAAAAACCATTTTAAACCGGTTAAAAGGCACACAGAGTGATTTAAGTGCAGTTCCCATGTGTCCCCACAGGAGGGCGCTTCAGCCTGCTTGAGCACAGTGCATTAACCGTAAAACATGCCATAAATAAAGGCAAATGGATGGATTTAAGGTGCGGGGAGGCTCCGCACGAGACACAGGTACATTCCCAATCCCCCACAGTAGTGACAACGGTGATTTAAACTGGTTTCTGCGGGGGAAAAGAGTGCTCAAAGTCTGATAAAACTCTGATAACGGTGTGGTACGAGTCTGATTGTTTCAGAGACCCATAGTAAGGATACAATATAACCATGTCCATCTAAAAGTATCCATTAAAATGCATTTGCAGGGTGAACAGTGCAGAGACAAGCCTGAAAATGCCTCCGCAGCACCACAGCGAGCTCCCGGGTGCTGCGGAGGGTGGGAGGCAGGCGCCGCTGGCTTTCTCGACCCAGGGAAAGTGTTTGAAAGGGGGGGGGAAAGTGTTTTAAAGGTGGGCCAACTAGTGTTGTGAATAGAGGCATAGTGCACCCAGAGACAGGCCGGCGCAGCTGCCTTTTCGACCCGGGAATAAGTGTTCAAAAGGCGGGGTAAAGTTGTTTGAAATATACCCCTGGATGGATGTGCAGTGTGGTAAATATTATGCCACACACCTCCAGGGTGCATCACTGCCCTATTCAAGCCAGGGAAATAGCTTGGATCCTGGGTAAACGTGTGTGTACAGGTGTGGGACTTCCAGGTATTTACAAGACTTTTCCCCCGCCTTTCAAACAATTATGCCTGGGTTGTAATGTCAGCTGCTCCGTCCTGCTAAGGGCACACATGAGCGAGACATGCTGGAGAGCATTAGACCGTCCTTTGGGGGTCTGTGAGCGCACTCTGGGGCAGATATAAGTGTACGATTAGGTCTGTCACTTTGTGTAACCGCACAACTCCTTGACATCTCCCGAGAGAGGACGTCCATTATCGGTAACGCGTCTAAGGCAGAGATAAGCGTACCATTAGGTCTGTCACTTCGGGTAACCGCACCACGCATTGACATCTCCCGAGAGCTGACATCCATTATCGGTAATGCCTCTAAGGCATGTACAAACACACAATATCCTCAACTCAACAACTTCCTCACCAGACACCACAACACCCTGTCACTCATTCCACAGGAAGCCTTCCAGACTGGCCAGGACAACATTCATTGGACTACCCCCACAGCCAAACTCATCCTGGATTCCTGGTGCAGGGAGTTAAATTTCTAAATACCTCCGAACCTACCCCGGACAAACGCATTAACCTACCCCACCCCCCAACCAACCCCACCAGCACCCCCCGACCCTGACCAGAACCCGGACCTGGGGTGGAATTCACACTCCACTGTTCTCAATTTGTCCACCCTCTTTGTCCCCTCTGTAGTCCAGCTACAACTCCTACAGAGGGGACTCACCTTTGTCCCACGCCCCCCCCGTCATGACCGAGAGGAACTTCAAAGGGATCTACACCAATATCACAGACGTCTCAAAATCATAGATTATTTCCACACCAAACCCTGTACCCAACAGTCACTCTTCACCTTCCCCTCCAACTGGGAACCATTACTCACTCAAGTCAATCCCAAAACAAAACAAACCATTACTACCAACAACCGGGCCCTGCAATCCTTCCGACCACCGACAGACATTCCAGATAATCTGTCGGTGGACGAACGCAGGGCCCTAACCCTACTCAATAAAAACCAACACATAGTTATCAAACCGGCCGACAAAGGATCGAAAATAGTCATTATGGATAGACACCACTACATCACAGAAGCCCAGACACAACTCAATAACCCACTCCATTATAAGCCCATCCCGGACACCACACAACCCCAGACACAACTCCAACTCAGACCGATAATAGAAACACTGTACAAACTCAAATTTATTTCCGCCAAACAGAGGGACTTCCTATTTGGACCGGATGCACCCCGCCTCCGCCAGTTTTATTTACTACCAAAGATCCATAAAGACCCCTCTACATGGACCATTCCCTTTGAAGTTCCTCCCGGCAGACCCATCGTATCCGACTGCAGCAGCACTACCTACAACATCTCCCATTACATAGAACATCATTTAGGCCCCCTTTCCACCAAACACCCCAGCTACCTTAAAGATACGTATCACTTTCTACAGATCACCAGACCACGGTCGTTCCCACCCAAGCCCATCTGTTTACTATTGACATAGACAGCCTATACACCAACATCAATACCGACCTAGGACTCCTTTCTGTTACCTCCATCCGCACCAAATACCCAGATCATAAACGACCGGACAAGCACTTACTCTCCCTACTCGCCCTCTGCCTTAAAAACAATGTTTTGCTTTTAATGACCAGCATTATCTTCAAATCCATGGAACGGCCATGGGTCAGCGATTCGCCCCTTCATACGCCAACATATACATGAGCGAGTGGGAGCGAGAAGCCCTGGCCAAGTGCACCCATTTACCATCCCTGTACTGTCGATTCCTGGACGATATAATCGGCATCTGGCCCCATGACATTTCCCTCTTCCCACAGTTCATCAACACCCTCAACAGCCACCATCCCACCATCACAGTCAAGTACACTATAAATCAACACACAGTCAATTTCCTAGATACTACAGTCTTCTTCCAACCCCTCAACAACACACACAAAAAAATACTCACAAAGGTTTACTTTAAGCCAACAGACACACATTCACTACTACATAAATCCAGCTACCATCCCAAACATACTTTTCCAGGTATAATTAAATCTCAAATCATCCGTTTTCACCGCATCTCCTCCAAACGGTCTGACTTCAATCATTCCGTCAGGATCCTTTTCCACAGCCTCCAAACAAGAGGCTATTCAAAACGTTTCCTCCGTCAAATTAAGAACGCTACCTTGGCCAACCTCGCTCCCACTCGCCCTCCTCCTTCCCCTGGAGGAAGTCCACCTCAGGTCACGGACTCGGACCAGTCTCCACTCCCAACAACCCTCTCCACTCCCGACTCCCCCTCCCCCCACCCTAACCAGGGTCTGCATCCTCTTCCTTACCCACACCCCACCCTGATTCCCCCCACCCAAACCAGGGTCGGCATCCCAACCGCCTCCTCCCTAACCCTAACCCATTGGGACGTGGGGACTGCCCGGACCAATCCCCGCCGACACCCCTACCCCACCTAGCCCTAACCCCAACCACCCCCCACCTGACCCTAACCCTAATCCCAACCCCATGGGACCCGTCCAAGGTCTGCACCCCCCATGCACTGACCATCCTCCACCTCCGGACCCTAACCCTAAACCACCACCCCCACTTGACCCTATCCCTAATCCCGCCATGGGACCCGTCCAAGGTTGGCACCACCCATCCACTGACCATCCTCCACCTCCGGACCCTAACCCTAACCATCCCACCTGACCCTAACCCCAACTGCCATCTCATTCCCTTTGTCTCCACCTTCTCCCACACCATCACAGGATTCCACCGGACTGTCAAAAATAACTTTTCCCTCCTCCAGTCACAACCTTATTTCTCCAAACACAGGGTCATTTCAGCATACAGGAAAAATCCCAGCTTACACGACATACTCATACATTCCAAGTTTAGCAGCAACAGAGCCCTACCACATACACAACATAGTCACCGCTACATCAACAGAAAATACATACATAACCAATACAGTGGAGCAGCCTTCCCTGCCCTTGGTTCATTCTCTCTTAATAACAGCAACATAGTCTACATCATCACATGCAACACCTGTAAAAAACATTACATAGGAGAAACTAAACATACCATACTCATCCGTCTCAAACAACATCTGTACAACATTGGGGAAGGTCGACTCCCAACCCCCTTGGTCACCCACTTCCAACTACACTCGCCAGATCAACTTGTCATCTCAGGCCTGGAAACCAACGACCGGTGGACTATTGGGCAGAGGAAGAGGGCAGAAACATCTTGGATCCAGAAACTTGGAACAACTACACCAAGGGGACTCAACGACACCTAGACGCATCTCCTCTGGATCCTCCCTCTCCTCTGCCTACCAGTCCTGGGGATGATCTGACCCACTCCTCCTCCTTGGCCCATGGACCCTAACACCTACAAACAAACATCCTCACAACACCCATCCACAGACCCCTAGGCCAGCGCAACCTCATCCCACACCGGAATTCATAACCCTACTCCTAACCAAAACCTAACCCTAACCCTAACCCTAACCCCTAACCCTAACCCATTATCCCTACCCTAAACCCAACCACTCCTTCCTTATCAGTATGTATTCTTTATTTATTAACTCTCTTATCATTTTTTGTATGACATTGCCCTCGCCCTTACCCTAATAATAAAATAAGAAAGCTAATAGGGTTAGGTAAAGAAATAAAGGTACCCTTTCACCATCTAGTGGTGACAGGGTACCTTTATTTCTTTACCTAACCCTATTAGCTTTCTTATTTATTAGTATTAAAACATTTTATATGAAATTGCCCCTCACCCTTACCCTAACCCTAACCCTTACCTTCTCCCTACCCTAAACCCAACCACTCCTTCCTTATCAGTATTTATTCTCTACTTATTAACTCTCTCATTTTTTGTATGCCATTGCCCTCACCCTTACCCTAAACCTTAACCCTTACCTTATTTCTTTATCATAATCTATTCTCCATACCCTAAACCCAACCATTCCCCAGCTTTCTCCTACCCCCTAGTACTATCTTAAACCCCTCCCTGTTCTTCTCCTCCTCCTTCCTAACCTTTGGATGTTATCTCTTTGTATGAGCTCTCTCTATGTGTGTACTTTTAGAATTACAGCAACATTGGTTTCACTTTTAAAACTATTCAAATGTCAAACATGTGCCCGTGCTCTCCCCTGTCACCACTAGATGGTGACAGGGGACCTTTATTTCTTTACCTAACCCTAACCCTAACCCCTAACCCTAACCCCCTTTACCTAAACCTAACCCAATTATCGGATCATTTATACCAAATAAAACGGATCACTTAACCTAAACTGTTCTGGCATTCTCACCTAATCCTAAAATGTCGGATCTATCAATATGTCTACCATTTCACCTTTGATCTGACCACTAAACCCAACCAATCGAGATTTGCAGCCTAATCCTAAATTGAATGTCCATCATTAAACCTACAATCTTACCCTTAGTTTAACCACTAACCCTAACCACTCTGGCTCCTTACCTAATCCTAAAATGCATCTCCACAAATAGCTATATTATCTGACTTTCAGTTCAAACCACTAAAATTAAATAATGGTACACTTTTACCTAAATCTCAAAACTCGGTATTAATTTATAGAACCACATTCTCGCTACTTACTTTTCATTCTGCTCTCTTCCCAACCCCTTCTGGTACGAGCCCCTCTGGGGATGACGAAAGGAAACGGGTTATAAACAGGTACGGCCATTGCGGCAAGGGGAGGTATTGCTGGTAACCACCGCTTGCCTCCTCGTATCTTTCCTTCAAGCTTTAATTACCCTGTCTACTATACACCCTTCATATTTTATGACTCAGTCAGGATGCTAAGCTAGGGTAAGATCCGACACGTCATCTATGGCCCGTGCCTTTCCTTGGATCTCTGTATAACCATGAAGTCGTCGGGCGACATGGGGAGATCTGGTGGCCTTTACCTAACCCTAACCCCTAACCCTGTGGACCGGACCTTTCCCCTCCCAACCCACCTGCCTCACCACTTCCTAGTGACCTCATTTGCCCTCTCATACCTACTTCTTTTCTTCCTACCACTATAGCAGCCCATTACAACCCCACGTTGGACATTTCTTCTCTGCCCCTTACCACTTTACCTACTTCCCTTATCAACCCTACTCCTGACCCTCCAACCCTTAGCCCACCCCCTGGTTTCCTCCAATTCCCCTCTCCAACAGTGGGATTACTCACCACCACTACCCCGCAATTAGTGCACCCAGCCCCAATCACTGTAGCGCAGGTTCACTCACATCCTCTTATCTCTCCTTCACCTAGCCCGATTCTTCCTCGGCCTACAACCACCCCCCGGATCTCTGATTCCCAGCCCACATCTGAATCATTTACTTCACCTCTTTCTCCCCCTCTCCTTCCCCCCTCCTCCTTTCTCCCCCTTCTCTTTTGTCGTCATCTACTACTTCATCACCCCATAATCACTCAGGATTTCTGACTGGCAATGGAGTCATTGTCATACACCCTTATACCAACCGGAAGGCCACAGACTGGATTCTTCCGCTTAGGAACACTAATGTGATTTTGGGTGACTCTCTGTTGGCCAGAATCCCTCCCTTTAACCATCCATCTATCCAAGTAGACAGCTTTCCTGGGGCCACCCTCAGGCACATCACCTTGATCCTTAAGAAACACATCCCCCATACCCTCAGTCATTCAGGTTATCCTCTCAATTGGCAACAATTGTTTACGCACCCACAAACGTTAACCATCACCAAGGATCTCCGTCGCCTCCTGAGAACTACCCGAATCACATTCCCACACGCCCAAATTTATGTGCTGCTTCTGAATTACTCGAATAATCTTCCAAGAGACACAATTCTATGTTTTGAAGCTTTTAATGGCATGGTGGCAAACTCCATTAGTTCTTGGGAGCCGCATGCTACCCATCTCCCAAAGTTGCCTTCCCTCCTCTTTTACACCGTTAGGGACAACATCCATTGGGTTCCCAACACAGCACAAGCCATGATGCACCATTGGATAAACAAATTGGGTTTACACTAGGGCCATCAAGTGCAGAGCTGCCTTCCACTCCTTCGCTATCTAATATAACCAATCTCTCGTCCTTTCACCTGTCAACTTCGGAGCAGGCGATCCTGGAACGTGGACTCACGTTTATCCCGACACCCTCACTTCCGGACCGCCATATACTTAGAAGAGACCTCCATGTGTATCACCGGCGTCTCAAACTCCTGGATCATTTTCAATTCAACACTACCGATACTCATCTTCCTTTTACCATGCCATCCACCTGGGAACCTACTATAGAGTCGGTTTCCCTACCCTTGCAAAATGTAATCCACTCCAATACTCTCACCCTGGAGCGCTTCCGGTCCCACAACCAAAATAACCAACCGAACATCACACCTGAACAACAACTAGCCCTTAAGTCCTTATCTGCTAAACATGAAGTTGTCATCAAACCTGCAGATAACGGCGGCCAGATAGTTATTCAGAACAGAACTCACTATATTTTTGAACTAAGCAACACAATCTACTATCAACCCTTAATTGAACCCCTCTATCTGGAAACACAGAAAATGGTTAAAATCCTGGTTAACCAGATGCAAACCGAGCATCTTATAACAGCTAAGCAAACACTCTACCTCCTTGGCCCCCCTATATCACGTCCCAGATTATTTTACCTCCTCCCTAAAATCCATAAACCCCCCGCTAGTTGGTCGGTTCCCTTCCTGATACCACCAGGAAGACCCATCGTGAGCGATTGTGGATCGGAATCTTACCAATTAGCTGAATTCATAGATCACTATATCAACCCCCTTTCCCATAACTACCCCAGCTACATTAAAGATACCTTCACCTTTGTTAAAAAACTACAACCCCTTTCTGTCCCATTCAATACTTTTATTTTCTCCATAGATGTGGATTCATTGTACACTAATATCTCCACCCCGCTCGGTTTACACGCCGTGAAGAAAGCTCTTCTGTCCTCCCCTGACCCTACCCGCCCGGACTTTTATATTCTTAAATTTTTAGAATTCTCGCTGACCAGGAATGATTTTCAGTTTGATAGCGAACTGGGAGCAGTCCGCTATGCGTAAATGTCCCATCCTTCCACTTCTGTATCTTCGTTACCTGGACGATGTCTTCGGACTCTGGGAGGGCTCCGAAGCATCCTTTTCAGAATTTTTTAACATCCTGAATAGCCACCACCCACAAATCAAATTAAAGTATACACTCAGCCCACAACAGATTCCTTTCTTAGACACAGTGGTTTTCTTTACGAATGACAATAAAGGATGCAAACGTCTGTCCACTAAGGTTTATTTCAAGGATACGGACAGACATTTGATTGTTCAAAAGTAGCTACCATCCAAAACACACATATCGTGCTATTATTAAATCACAATTAATCCGGTTCCATCGTATCTGTTATCTCCCACTCCATTTAGAGGAAGCCACTAAAACTCTGTTCGACGCTCTTTTGCCCCGTGGCTATTCTAAACGCTTTTCACGCACTATTAAAAGAGAGGTATCTGAACAGTTTGCAGTGGTGGGTACTATGGAACCTAAACCACCTTCTGACACCAACCTTATCCCCTTTATCACTACCTTTTCCCACCACCTTAGTTCCTTTAACAGGTCCATCAAACACAATTTTCGTTTTATGCAGTCCACCGTCCCCTCACTCACCCCCTTCAATACCATTATGGCGTACCGTCGCAATAAGAATTTAAAAGATATCTTGGTACACACAGCTCTTGATAAGACCCTCGCCATACCTTCAAACCTGGATACTTTACGCACCTCAAATTCCTCGCCGGCATGGTCCCGGACCAGGGTGCACCGATCTGGCATTCGTTTACCCTTCTCTCTACCAACCTTGTATATGCTATTACTTGCAAACACTGTAAAAAGATTTATGTGGGAGAAACGTGAGCAACGTTAAAACAAAGATTATATCAACATCTTTACCAGATCAAGAAAATTAATAACAACAAATTACTTTACACTCACTTCATCCAACACACCATCTCTAATCTGTTAATTTCGGGCCTCGAGTCAAACCCCTCTTGGTCCTTTGGCCAAAGGAGAGCAGCAGAGAGAAGGTGGATCTGGAGACTTTCCTCCAAGTCACCTGGGGGCTTTAATGACGCTTAGTCACCGACCCTTGCCAGATTCGAACCCGCTTCTCCGGTCACAGGGGCGTGGCTTATCCCCTCAGCCATCCTTCCAGTCAGGAACTTACAAACTCGCCTCCAGACTTACCCTCCTTCCTTTCCTCTACCCAGACCTACTTTCCCCCTGGCAGATCCTATCACCTCCTGAAAGTTAGACCCAGTACCACTGTATTTAACTCCTTTTTTTTTATATATAAAATTGCCCCTAACCCTTATCCTAATCCTAACCTTAACCCTTACCTTATTTCCTCACCCTTAATTATTTTCCCTATCCTAAACCCAACCACTCCCCAGCTTTCTCCTACCCCTTAGTATTATTTCAACCCCTTTCCTGTCCTCCTCCTCCTTCCTACCCCTTAGCTTTTATATCTTCTAATTAGCTCTTTATGTGTGTTTAAATTATACTTTTAGAAGAATAGCAGCATTGGTTTTATCTATAAACAAATCAAATGTGAAACATGTGCCCGTGCTCTCCCCTGTCACCACAAGATGGTGACAGGAGACCTCTATTTCTTCACCTAACCCTAACCTAATCCTAAAATGCATCTCCACAAATAGCTATACTATCTGACTTTCAGTTCAAACCACTAAAATTAACTAATGGTACACTTTTACCTAAATCTCAAAACTCAAAATTCAGTTTTTGTTAAAAATACCACATTCTCTCTATTCACTTTTTCATTCTGCTCTTTTTCCAACCCCTTTCTGGCTCGAGCCTCTCTAACGAGGGTAGTGACGAAAGGAAACGGGTTATAAACAGATACGGCCATTGCGGCAAGGGGAGGCATCCGCGGTTACCACCGCTACCCTCCTCGTCTCTGTCCTTCAAGCTTATACCACCCTGTCTACTGTACACCTTTACACATTTATGACTCAGTCAAGATACTAAGCTAGGGTAAGATCTGACACGTCATCGATGGCCCGTGCCTCTCCTTGGATCTCTGTATAACCATGAAGTCGTCGGGCAACATGGGGAGATCTGGTGGCCTTTTCCTAACCTAACCCCTAACCCTAACCCATATCTATTTCCTTTGTCAATAGATCGCGACCCGAAATTTTGAACCACTCAAATCTATTCAACAAAAAATCGTGCTGTAATATATATATATATATATATATATATATATATATATACGCTTTTCAGCATACAATATTAATAAAAGTGAAGTACAGTGCATATTTCCCTTATATCCCTTCACAGAACTAAAGTATGCTTTTAAAAAAGGTTTAATGAGATGATGGAATCAAAGCTGAACTGTATAACGTAAAAAGGCACACATGCTGAAAACCCAACCCCAGCAGGGGGTCTGGGGGGATTGTCCCCCGGAGATTTTTAGAAATACTAACATATAAACTATGCATTCTGGTACACTCTGAGAAGAAAATAAATACATCTATTACTACCCGACATATTCATAATATTTTATGCCATTGTTTGTGTTTCACTTTGTTCTGACAGCTTGCTGCTCCTCACAGAGAGAAGAGTAAAGAGGAGATAGTCTGTGTGAATTACTTTCAATTGTAGGTAAGGGTAGATAGTTCCCATCGTTCTGTGACCTGTCAATCATCAAACCGGGGGTCATATTTCATTATGTGTTCATTTGTATCTGAAGTTGTACCCATGGATGTATAATGAATAGTTCTACCACAAAGTTGTTCTCCGTGGGGACTTCCGGCAACAATCTTGATTCTGATTGGCCAGAAGACTCGAAAAAACATCAGCAAATGTTTTATTGAGAAGATGATCACTACGTGACAGAAGTTTTCAAAACCGTTTATGGTCTCCGGTACTTCCAGTCCAACGCCCACTGCATGCACAGCGTTAGAACATCGGGCCTTCAAAATAAAAGTTAGACTTTTTTCAAAAAGAAAAAAAAGATTTTTTTTTTTTTTCTTCACTCACACATCTGCTAACCACTTGAAACGGGTCCGCGACCCACTTTTGGGTCGCGACCCACCAGTTGAAAACCACTGCATTAGAGAGACAAGATGAGATCATTTCAGTGTTTTTCCCGTGTATAAAGATGACCGCATCGTCGGCATACATTTGCACATTCAACTCAGGACATACATTAGGCAAGTCATGTATGTACAGGGAAAAAAGTAACGGTCCAAGAATGGAACCTTGTGGAACCCCAACAGGGTTGACAAGGTGGGGGGATTTGCACTGTTGACCAGAACACACTGTTTTCTGTTCGATAAGTAGGACTTTAGCCAATGTATAGAAACTGCAGAAAAATTGAGTGTTTCGGCCATTTATCTGCAGTTTCTATACATTGGATCATTATCCCGAGGTCCACTACTGATGATGTGTCGAATACAATTATATATAACAAATTTAAACATTTAAAATAAAAAAATAAAAATGTAAAATAAATAAAATAGTAAAATGGACAAAAGAGATAGAATTTTTTTTTAAAGTACCTTATACATATTTTTCCACTTCTTACCCCTGCTTTTACCCTAAATCCCTTGGCCCCACCCCCCGTTCTCCACTCCTGGTCTATGGCCTCGTAGAGGGTAACGGGGTACAGAGAAGCCTAGACCGGCAGGGGAGTGCACTGACGTAGACACGTCGTGCCTCTTCACCTCTGTTCCTTACCTCTTACCCTTTTCCCTCACCCTACCCTAGGGGAGTGCATTGACGTAGACACGCCGTGCCTCTTCACCTCTGTCCCCTACCTCTATCTCTTAGGGTCAAAGTTCATATGGCTAGGGATTACTTTGACCGAGATGCGCCGGCCCGTGCCTTGCCTTGGACTTCTGTATAACTGCTCGGGTCTTGATGGACTGAGTGGGGAAGCCCATGAGATATTTTATAAACCTAACCCTAACCCCAAGATTTACACCTGGCAATTACGAATTTTCAATTTCGCATACATTTCCATATTTCAGCATGACAATGAAGGATCAAAAGATGTGGCTTTTGATCTTAAATGAATGAAACATGAAGCTGATTTACTGAAGACTAATTTTGTTTAATAATCATACAACAGTAGTCATTTGGATCACACTTAAATTCACATTTTAAAAACTGTACAACAGTGGGTTGGACATATTGGTAGAACTCATTATGTGTAATAAAGTATGTTTACAAACACAGGTGGGGGTCCCAGCAGGTAGAACACCAGCAACATTTTCCCTCACAGTGTAGTGTTAAACCTCTAGAGGGCGCACTTTCAGTTACATCTGGTTAACACCCGTATAAAGCACCCTCTCAAATACCTGATTTGATCATCTTCATAATTAATCTCTATTCTACAGTCAGTGTTACACTGGGACACGTTGAAACAGGAAACTACAATAAGCATTCAGATGAAACATTAAACATTTATAATTTTCTACATCTCTAACCCATCTATGAAAGGTTTGTGCTAAAACACTAAAATCTTTTTCGGTAGTGGTTTGCATAAACTGGAATATTCTGTTCAATGCTGATGTGCAATGTGAACATACAGACAATCAGTAATGTGATAACTGTTAACACACCCTACTGCTACAGTGAACTGCTCTCTGTAATGTGCTTAATAAAAACTGCTGTAAACTGCTGTAAAAACGCTCAGTCATCCAGCTGCTGCTCCTCCTCCCTGAGCCTGATGTTCAGCTAACATCTGGAAACTGAGTAATCACATTTACAGTTTCTTAATATTGTAAAGGCAGTTCATGTGCTTCCATGTGTGGAAAACAGTAATCCTATTACTGAGCAGCTGAATGTTTTACGAAGTTTAAAAAGAGTTATTTTCCTGTCTTCAATAATACGGTTGGTTAGTTTGTGCTGGGCTCATTCTATTTATTACATCACTTTATAAATACATTTAAAAAACAACACATCAATGTGCAGCTGGTTCACATGCTTCAACAGACCTGATCTGCTCCAACAACTGAAAACCTTCAAAAACAGGACTGAACCAGGATCAGGTCTTAACCTGAACCAGGATCAGGATCAGGTCTTAACCTGAACCAGGATCAGGCCTGAACCAGATTTAAGACCATGATCAAAAATGAAACAAGGTCAGGATCAGGTCTCAGTGGTTCAGGTGACCTCATACAGGTTGAAGCAGATTCAAATGTCCAGGATTGGATCAGGTCTGGATTACAGAGTGATTCATTCACAGTTTAAATTAGTTTGTGGATCCAGGATAACTGGCTGGTTCGGTTACTCGGACACCAAGACCCGGAAAGTGACCCGACCTAGAGCCTTGTCCCGCTCATCGTTGTTACGCAGGTTTGAACCCTCCACTCTACACTCCACCGTCTGCTCCACGTTCAGGTCTTCTTTCGATAGCAACAGCTGCACTGCGACCAGAGGCTGCACGTAGTCCGCCTGAGGGAGACAGGATATAAATAAATATTCAAAGACATTCTGTGTAATGAAGTATACTCTTGTCTAAACTAAGATGAAGTCACATGATGGATCCTGGGCGCATCACAACAGTCTTAGAACCCAATAAATGCAGTTCAGTTCAGGGACTGCAGAGAAGTATTCCAAATATTTCACAAGAGGCCAAAGTCATGAATGTGATTCTGTCATTCAGGTATCAGGAGGTGAACAATCGTTACACTAATCATCCAGCACTGCATTATGACCTGACTTCCTGAGAGTGTTTGGTGTATTCCTGTATTCATTGAGAGATAAACCAAAGATCCGTGTTCACAACAAGTTAAAGCAAACACTGAAGTTATCCTAAAATACCTTCATGTCACGATCCTGCTGTTTGATGTTGGAATGAATTCTGTCTTTGTGTCTTGTCTAATATTACTTCCTGTCTTCTTGTTTCACCGCCTGTCTGATTGTGTTCAGCTGCTGCCCTCTGTCAAGCATCTGACATTAGCCCTGTTGTATATATACCTGCTGCCCTCTGTCAAGCATCTGACATTAGCCCTGTTTGTTATATATACCTGCTGCCCTCTGTCAAGCATCTGACATTAGCCCTGTTTGTATATATACCTGCTGCCCTCTGTCAAGCATCTGACATTAGCCCTGTTTGTATATATATACCTGCTGCCCTCTGTCAAGCATCTGACATTAGCCCTGTTTGTATATATACCTGCTGCCCTCTGTCAAGCATCTGACATTAGCCCTGTTTGTATATATACCTGCTGCCCTCTGTCAAGCATCTGACATTAGCCCTGTTTGTATATATATACCTGCTGCCCTCTGTCAAGCATCTGACATTAGCCCTGTTTGTATATATATACCTGCTGCCCTCTGTCAAGCATCTGACATTAGCCCTGTTTGTATATATACCTGCTGCCCTCTGTCAAGCATCTGACATTAGCCCTGTTTGTATATATATACTGCTGCCCTCTGTCAAGCATCTGACATTAGCCCTGTTTGTATATATATATACCTGCTGCCCTCTGTCAAGCATCTGACATTAGCCCTGTTTGTATATATACCTGCTGCCCTCTGTCAAGCATCTGACATTAGCCCTGTTTGTATATATACCTGCTGCCCTCTGTCAAGCATCTGACATTAGCCCTGTTGTATATATACCTGCTGCCCTCTGTCAAGCATCTGACATTAGCCCTGTTTGTATATATATACCTGCTGCCCTCTGTCAAGCATCTGACATTAGCCCTGTTTGTATATATATATACCTGCTGCCCTCTGTCAAGCATCTGACATTAGCCCTGTTTGTATATATACCTGCTGCCCTCTGTCAAGCAACTGACATTAGCCTTGTTTGTATATATACAAATTTAAACATTTAAAATAAAAAAATAAAAATGTAAAATAAATAAAATAGTAAAATGGACAAAAAGATAGAATTTTTTTTTTTAAAGTACCTTATACATATTTTTCCACTTCTTACCCCTGCTTTTACCCTAAATCCCTTGGCCCCACCCCCCGTTCTCCACTCCTGGTCTATGGCCTCGTAGAGGGTAACGGGGTACAGAGAAGCCTAGACCGGCAGGGGAGTGCACTGACGTAGACACGTCGTGCCTCTTCACCTCTGTTCCTTACCTCTTACCCTTTTCCCTCACCCTACCCTAGGGGAGTGCATTGACGTAGACACGCCGTGCCTCTTCACCTCTGTCCCCTACCTCTATCTCTTAGGGTCAAAGTTCATATGGCTAGGGATTACTTTGACCGAGATGCGCCGGCCCGTGCCTTGCCTTGGACTTCTGTATAACTGCTCGGGTCTTGATGGACTGAGTGGGGAAACCATGAGATATTTTATAAACCTAACCCTAACCCCCAAGATTTACACCTGGCAATTACGAATTTTCAATTTCGCATACATTTCCATATTTCAGCATGACAATGAAGGATCAAAAGATGTGGCTTTTGATCTTAAATGAATGAAACATGAAGCTGATTTACTGAAGACTAATTTTGTTAATAATCATACAACAGTAGTCATTTGGATCACACTTAAATTCACATTTTAAAAACTGTACAACAGTGGGTTGGACATATTGGTAGAACTCATTATGTGTAATAAAGTATGTTTACAAACACAGGTGGGGGTCCCAGCAGGTAGAACACCAGCAACATTTTCCCTCACAGTGTAGTGTTAAACCTCTAGAGGGCGCACTTTCAGTTACATCTGGTTAACACCCGTATAAAGCACCCTCTCAAATACCTGATTTGATCATCTTCATAATTAATCTCTATTCTACAGTCAGTGTTACACTGGGACACGTTGAAACAGGAAACTACAATAAGCATTCAGATGAAACATTAAACATTTATAATTTTCTACATCTCTAACCCATCTATGAAAGGTTTGTGCTAAAACACTAAAATCTTTTTCGGTAGTGGTTTGCATAAACTGGAATATTCTGTTCAATGCTGATGTGCAATGTGAACATACAGACAATCAGTAATGTGATAACTGTTAACACACCCTACTGCTACAGTGAACTGCTCTCTGTAATGTGCTTAATAAAAACTGCTGTAAACTGCTGTAAAAATGCTCAGTCATCCAGCTGCTGCTCCTCTCCCTGAGCCTGATGTTCAGCTAACATCTGGAAACTGAGTAATCACATTTACAGTTTCTTAATATTGTAAAGGCAGTTCATGTGCTTCCATGTGTGGAAAACAGTAATCCTATTACTGAGCAGCTGAATGTTTTACGAAGTTTAAAAAGAGTTATTTTCCTGTCTTCAATAATACGGTTGGTTAGTTTGTGCTGGGCTCATTCTATTTATTACATCACTTTATAAATACATTTAAAAAACAACACATCAATGTGCAGCTGGTTCACATGCTTCAACAGACCTGATCTGCTCCAACAACTGAAAACCTTCAAAAACAGGACTGAACCAGGATCAGGTCTTAACCTGAACCAGGATCAGGATCAGGTCTTAACCTGAACCAGGATCAGGCCTGAACCAGATTTAAGACCATGATCAAAAATGAAACAAGGTCAGGATCAGGTCTCAGTGGTTCAGGTGACCTCATACAGGTTGAAGCAGATTCAAATGTCCAGGATTGGATCAGGTCTGGATTACAGAGTGATTCATTCACAGTTTAAATTAGTTTGTGGATCCAGGATAACTGGCTGGTTCGGTTACTCGGACACCAAGACCCGGAAAGTGACCCGACCTAGAGCCTTGTCCCGCTCATCGTTGTTACGCAGGTTTGAACCCTCCACTCTACACTCCACCGTCTGCTCCACGTTCAGGTCTTCTTTCGATAGCAACAGCTGCACTGCGACCAGAGGCTGCACGTAGTCCGCCTGAGGGAGACAGGATATAAATAAATATTCAAAGACATTCTGTGTAATGAAGTATACTCTTGTCTAAACTAAGATGAAGTCACATGATGGATCCTGGGCGCATCACAACAGTCTTAGAACCCAATAAATGCAGTTCAGTTCAGGGACTGCAGAGAAGTATTCCAAATATTTCACAAGAGGCCAAAGTCATGAATGTGATTCTGTCATTCAGGTATCAGGAGGTGAACAATCGTTACACTAATCATCCAGCACTGCATTATGACCTGACTTCCTGAGAGTGTTTGGTGTATTCCTGTATTCATTGAGAGATAAACCAAAGATCCGTGTTCACAACAAGTTAAAGCAAACACTGAAGTTATCCTAAAATACTTCATGTCACGATCCTGCTGTTTGATGTTGGAATGAATTCTGTCTTTGTGTCTTGTCTAATATTACTTCCTGTCTTCTTGTTTCACCGCCTGTCTGATTGTGTTCAGCTGCTGCCCTCTGTCAAGCATCTGACATTAGCCCTGTGTATATATACCTGCTGCCCTCTGTCAAGCATCTGACATTAGCCCTGTTTGTATATATATACCTGCTGCCCTCTGTCAAGCATCTGACATTAGCCCTGTTTGTATATATACCTGCTGCCCTCTGTCAAGCATCTGACATTAGCCCTGTTTGTATATATACCTGCTGCCCTCTGTCAAGCATCTGACATTAGCCCTGTTTGTATATATAACCTGCTGCCCTCTGTCAAGCATCTGACATTAGCCCTGTTTGTATATATACCTGCTGCCCTCTGTCAAGCATCTGACATTAGCCCTGTTTGTATATATACCTGCTGCCCTCTGTCCAGCATCTGACATTAGCCCTGCTTGTATAGATACCTGCTGCCCTCTGTCTTGTATCTGACATTCGCCCTGTTTGTATATATACCTGCTGTCCTCTGTGTTCTCTGTCAGTTCCTCATCTTTGTCCCTGTCCTGATGTGTGCTGTATTTTATTATATTTCTGGTTCAGTTTCTCAATGTTGTTGTATTGCCTGGTTTCTCTGATTTTTCTTCATTAAATGCATGATTACGTATTCCTCCCTCTCTGACTGCCATTGGTTCTGTCCTCCTGCCCAAATCCTGACAGTTTCCAATTAGGATGATTTATCAAAAGAATGGACCTAATAATAATATTAATAATTGATAATATTAAATACACAAATAATGATAAAGATAATATTAATTGTAAAAATAATGACAATTATAATATTAAAATAAAAATTATGAAAATATTAATAATACAAATAATGATAATATTTATAATAAAAACAATGATAATAATAATAATGATAATAAAAGCTATAAACAGACACTGTTTACTTACGTGAGTGTTCTTGCCATAGTAGGGGAAGAACATCTTGTCCAGGCGTCCTTCAGATGGGAAATACCTAATCTGTAGCGGACTGTTTCTCTGCGGACAGAGATGGATATCCATTTATTTTAAAATGAAAAGAGGACAGGCTGTGGATAAATTACACATCAAACTATTTCTACCTGCTGTGAAGCACCCAGTAAACTGTACAAATATAAACACTCACTTATAATGACTTATCGCTGGTTTACACAATTAAAGGTTTAACACTGGAGAGCACCTTCTATAACGTTGTGATATTGTGTTTTTCTGTTTCAGGAAATTTGACTGTTTCTCATTCACTGATTGGCTAATGACATCACAGGTGCATTATGGGATAGCTGTTTGAGTTACCTTGGCGGTACAGCTGATGATAGGGTCTCCTTGGGGTTTCAGTCCGATGACCTGCAGACATTCATTTTACATACTCTCTATTTTCTTATTTTTATAATTTCTTACAATGACATTCAATAAAATGAAAATCTGTCAGGACTCCTGGGTCGTGATTAGATTCCTCTGATGTGAAAACAGAGACACTGAAGATGCTCTGTAATGTCTTCATTGTATTTTAATAAATCATCACTGTAATAAGGCCTTCCTGTTGTAGAGGAATAGGGGGACGGGTGGTACTGACCCGGTTCATCTTGATGATGATGCAGGGTTTCCCCTCGGCGTATCCAAAGCTGCTGTCCGACAGACCTGAGCACTGGCGTAACAGACTGCGTTTGAACTGGCAAAACCTTTTTCACCGGCTCGGCGTCCTGATCCGTGTATTCACCCACCAGACACAGGTCGTTACGCTCCTGAACACTGTCGTTATAATCTGAAAAACAAGAACATCAACCAGACTTTTATTGTGATGGTCCTAATTTCATCTACTGGATTTCCTGTTCTGAAGTCAGGGAGGAAACAAATCAGTGGCCACACCTCCTGCTCGGTGTCATCAACGCTTATGTTACGACTGCTGTTTACACCAAACAGCTGATGGATGGTTCTGTTATAACTCAGTAATCTCAGACAGGAAACATCAGCAGCTGGTTGTTGTTTACATCTGTGTGAACCTCTAGAAAATTATGATTATCTCAGACAGGAAACATATCAAGCCCATGCAGTTACTGGGCTTAGTGTAACGTGGTGTCCTGCTGAGACGTTCCTTTAGGGTGTCGGTTTGTGCTTACTCTGCAGGAAGTTGTGCAGGTGTTGGGTGTACTGGTTGTAGTTTGTAGGGTCACTGCGGTTGAAGGAGATTTCAGCTGCATGAGGACGAATCACCAAACCTGCATTCAATAAAACAGATCTGAGATCAATGGTAATTCAGAACCTAGAAATGATTTCATAGCACATGATCATTATGCACACATAACAGTAAACAGGAAGTAAACTGGAGAATCTGTCAGAGTGAACTCACCTGGACTAGGCACTCGGTCCTGATAGGTCGGGATGTTTTCATCCAGAGTTTGTAACATCACCCACATGGTAAGACAAAACATCCCGCCAGAAACGCATAGAAGACGAAGTAGAAGAGAAGGATGAGACCTGAGGGAGCCATTCAAAGAGCAGTTTCATTGAAACAGAAGAGGAAACAAACCATCAAACAAACAACCACACACCAAAAACAAACAAACACTCACACAAACACACACACACAGACAAAACAAGGCCCTGCTCAATCAACTGATTCAAGCTGTAACCCTCAATCAATATGCGTAACTGCACTATCAATATAACCACATCAAATACAGACCACAGCGTATATATGATGTACTGTATATAACTATCTCTAATTCATTGATGTTTGTTCAGAGTGTGTCTTTAGAGTGTTTAGAGTGTTTCTTCAGATTAATGTCCTGAATGTTTGGACATCAGATACAGAGACACAATCCTGAGAGACAATTTCATCATAACAGAATCCCTCAGGTCTTTCCAGGTGTTTCTTTTCTAAGTGGTTTGACATCATAGGACTGAGTCCAGCTCCATTACCGGAGCCACGAGCAACCTTCAACCTTGGGCCGGAGCGAGCTGCTTGGAGTATTTGGTTAAACCATGTCCTGGCTGTAGGTAGGGCCTGCTTTAGTCACAGCAATGTAGGCCAGTACCAGGGTCTGAAAGCCTCTCTGCAGACACTGGCAGTCAGTGAAGGGAGTGGAGGAGAGGTGAAGGGTGAGAGGAACAGTCAAGCTGCTGCGTTCTGCATGAGCTGGATGACCAGAGCCTGGACCAGAACCTGCGTCACCTTCTGGATCAGTAGGTATCCTCCTGATCAGGGGTATAGTGCTATTTTCAAGTTCCGGAGCGCACCTATGACTCGCGCATGCATGTTGTGGCACGACCACAAAAACAGAAGCATATGGACATAGCTACGATATAAAAACTGTGCAAAGTTATTTAGTATCTTATCCATTTGAACATGTTTCAGTGGGGTGTGGACCTAACATCCTCTAGATTTTTTTTTAACATTTTGAAGTTAAATGCATCAATCTGGTGCACTTTGAGGGCAAAATTAAGGACTAGAACTCTGGATACTGATCTATGGATACATCTCTCAACAACACCCATGTGAAACAGAACTGTAAACAGATTGACTTTTTCTTAATGCATATTTTACGAATCAATCCCCTTTTAAACGGTATTCTTGTTTTACTGTCATATAGTATGAATTGGATTTATATATTATTTAACCTGTTTTTATGTATTCAGTTTAAAACAGGAGAAACAGACAGGACACAGCTCTCCTCCGCCTTGGTGTAGAAACAGCTTCTTATACCGTTATTCAGCTAATGCTAACAACAACAATCCCCGGTACGGTGCGCTCTCTCTCTCTCGCTCGCTTGCTCACACAAAATACGCTTGTGCCACACACAGAGCCGAGCTTGAATGACTCACCCAGAAGTACTTTACTGTATCATATTATTTTCGATTGGTTTTATGTATGATCATATGACAGATGAACAGATGCCACTGGGCTTTCAACTAAGCCACAGCTACGCAAAATACGCGGCATGTGTACGGCTCCTTAGGGTACTGCACTTTGTGAAATGCCGAGCGGCGTTCAGCACTACACCCCTGCTCCTGATGGTGTTCTGGGTCAGTACGTATCCTCCTGATGGTGTTCAGGTATCCTCCTGATGGTGTTCTGGTATCCTCCTGATGGCGTAATGGTATCCTCCTGATGGTGTAATGGTACCTCCTGATGGTGTTCTGGTATCCTCCTGATGGTGTTCTGGTATCCTCCTGATGGTGTTCTGGTATCCTCCTGATGGCGTAATGGTATCCTCCTGATGGTGTTCTGGTATCCTCCTGATGGTGTTCTGGTATCCTCCTGATGGTGTAATGGTATCCTCCTGATGGTGTTCTGGTATCCTCCTGATGGTGTAATGGTATCCTCCTGATGGTGTTCTGGTATCCTCCTGATGGTGTAATGGTATCCTCCTAATGGTGTAATGGTATCCTCCTGATGGTGTTCTGGTATCCTCCTGATGGTGTAATGGTATCCTCCTGATGGTGTTCTGGTATCCTCCTGATGGTGTAATGGTATCCTCCTAATGGTGTAATGGTATCCTCCTGATGGGTTCCTCCTGATGGTGTAATGGTACCTCCTGATGGTGTTCTGGTATCCTCCTGATGGTGTACTTGTATCCTCCTGATGGTTTTCTGGGTCAGTAGGTATCCTCCTGATGGTGTTCTGGTATCCTCCTGATGGTGTTCTGGTATCCTCCTGATGGTGTTCTGGGGCAGTAGGTATCCTCCTGATGGTGTTCTGGTATCCTCCTGATGGTGTTCTGGTATCCTCCTGATGGTGTTCTGGGCCAGTAGTATCCTCCTGATGGTGTAATGGTATCCTCCTGATGGTGTTGTGGGTCAGTAGCTATCCTCCTGATGGTGTTCTGGGTCAGTACGTATCCTCCTGATGGTGTTCTGGGTCAGTACGTATCCTCCTGATGGTGTTCTGGTATCCCCCTGATGGTGTAATGGTATCTTCCTGATGGTGTTCTGGTATCCTCCTGATGGTGTTCTGGTATCCTCCTGATGGTTTAATGGTATCCTCCTGATGGTGTTCTGGTATCCTCCTGATGGTGTTCTCGTATCCTCCTGATGGTTTTCTGGGTCAGTAGGTATCCTTCTGATGGTGTTCTGGTATACTCCTGATGGTGTAATGGTATCCTCCTGATGGTGTTCTGGTATCCTCCTGATGGTGTTCTTGTATCCTCCTGATGGTTTTCTGGGTCAGTAGGTATCCTCTGATGGTGTTCTGGTATCCTCCTGATGGTGTTCTGGTATCCTCCTGATGGTGTTCTGGGCCAGTAGGTATCCTCCTGATGGTGTTCTGGTATCCTCCTGATGGTGTAATGGTATCCTCCTGATGGTGTTCTGGGTCAGTAGGTATCCTCCTGATGGTGTTCTGGTATCCTCCTGATGGTGTAATGGTATCCTCCTGATGGTGTTCTGGTATCCTCCTGATGGTGTTTGGTATCCTCCTGATGGTGTAATGGTATCCTCCTGATGGTGTTCTGGTATCCTCCTGATGGTGTTCTGGTATCCTCCTGATGGTGTTCTGGGCCAGTAGGTATCCTCCTGATGGTGTTCTGGTATCCTCCTGATGGTGTAATGGTATCCTCCTGATGGTGTTCTGGGTCACTAGGTATCCTCCTGATGGTGTTCTGGTATCCTCCTGATGGTGTAATGGTATCCTCCTGATGGTGTTCTGGTATCCTCCTGATGGTGTTCTGGTATCCTCCTGATGGTGTAATGGTATCCTCCTGATGGTGTTCTGGTATCCTCCTGATGGTGTTCTTGTATCCTCCTGATGGTGTAATGGTATCTCCTGATGGTGTTCTGGTATCCTCCTGATGGTGTTCTGGTATCCTCCTGATGGTGTAATGGGTCCTCCTTATGGTGTAATGGTGTACTCCTGATGGTGTTCTGGTATTCTCCTGATGGTGTTCTGGTATCCTCCTGATGGTGTTCTTGTATCCTCCTGATGGTGTTCTGGTATCCTCCTGATGGTGTTCTGGTATCCTCCTGATAGTGTAATGGTGTCCTCCTGATGGTGTAATGGTATGGTGGGGTAATGGTGTCCTCCTGGTGGTGTAATGGTGTTTCCTGATGGTGTTCTGGTATCCTCCTGATGGTGTTCTGGTATCCTCCTGATGGTGTAATGGTGTCCTCCTGATGGTGTAATGGTGTCCTCCTGATGGTGTTCTGCTATCCTCCTGATGTGTAATGGTGTCCTCCTGATGGTGTAATGGTGTCTTCCTGATGGTGTTCTGCTATCCTCCTGATGGTGATGGTGTAATGGTGTCATCCTGATGGTGTAATGGTGTCCTCCTGGTGGTGTAATGGTATCATCCTGATGGTGTAATGGTCCTCCTTGTGGTGTAATGGTGCTCCTGGTGGTGTAATGGTGTCCTCTGATGGTGTAATGGTGTCCTCCTGAAGTTGTAATGGTGTCTGGGTGGTGTAATGGTGTCTCCTGATGGTGTTCTGGTATCCTCTGATGGTGTAAGGTGTCCTCTGGTGGTGTAATGGTGTCTCCTGATGGTGTAATGGTATGGTGGTGTAATGGTGTCCTCCTGGTGGTGTAATGGTGTCCTCCTGATGGTGTAATGGTGTCTCTGATGGTGTAATGGTGTCCTCCTGGTGGTGTAATGGTGTCCTCCTGATGGTGTAATTGTGTCCTCTGATGGTGTAATGGTGTCCTCTGATGGTGTAATGGTGTCCTCCTGTGGTGTAATGGTGTCCTCCTGAGTGTAATGGTGTCCTCCTGATGGTGTAATGGTCCTCTGATGTTGTAATGGTGTCCTCCTGATGTGTAATGGTCCTGATGGTGTAATGGTGTCCTCCTGATGGTGTAATGGTGTCCTCCTGATGGGTAATGGTGTCCTCTGATGGTGTAATGGTGTCCTCCTGGGGTGTAATGGTGGCCTCCTGATGGTGTAATGGTGTCCTCTGATGGTGTAATGGTGTCCTCTGATGGTGTAATGGTGTCCTCCTGGTGGTGTAATGGTGGCCTCCTGATGGTGTAATGGTGTCCTCTGATGGTGTAATGGTGTCCTCCTGATGGTGTAATGGTGTCCTCCTGGTGGTGTAATGGTGGCCTCCTGATGGTGTAATGGTGTCCTCTGAGTGTAATGGTGTCCTCCTGAGTGTAATGGTGTCCTCTGATGGTGTAATGGTGTCCTCCTGATGGTGTAATGGGTGTCTATGGGTCAGTCTTAGAGCAGGGGTGTCAAACTCAATTTCATCGCTGGCCACATTCGCAAAAAGGTTGCACTCAAAGGGCCGGTTGTAACTATATAAATATATAATATATATAAAATAATGTATGATATAACATTATTGCCTCTGAATTGGATTATTATCGGATAGGAAAATAACTTAGTAATTAACTACGTCTGAAAGCAGAAGTCCAGGGCAAATAATTGCAAGTCTCTTCAGTGCGCATGTCACAAAACGAGATGCATTGTGGAACATGTAGTTTATGGGCAACCAGCTTCTGCAAAGTGGCATGTAACCGTATAATAAACTTATATTCTTTGCAAGCTCTTGCGGGGCCACATAAAATGAAGTCGCGGGCCGGATTTGGGCCCCGGACCTTGAGTTTGAGACCCTTGACTTAGAGTGTAGAGGGTCTTTAAAATCCTCTGAAAAAGTATTTTAAAACTGCTCTCAATCCCAAAATATACACTCTATTCAAATAATTTAAAAAGATTTCAGTAGCGAAATTAGTCTGGCTTCCTAGATGCCTTCATTATATCAAACTGACCGTTCGGGCCCAATAGTGATCTGAGTGACAAAAAGTCCACCTAGCTCCCATTAGACTCCCATGTTAAATGTATCCGGATCTTTCTTCAGATCAGAAAGAAGTACACTTAAACCAACTGCCGCCATGTCCACATTTTACACACAAAACAAACAAAAACACACAGATGCGTTCATCAGGGTTCCCTGATGCTCACGGTCAGTTCATTGTTTTGATAGGAGCCATAGTTTTTTAACAGGAGGAAAAATTTAGATAAACCTCAATGCATTCTGAATGAGCCTCCCTCTGCTGCTGCAGGTGACCATGGTAACCAGATACTGGGCAGATTGGGGCAGACACAGCTGAGTGACCAATCAGAGTAGACACGCCCACACAGACACAGACAGACAGACAGACAGACAGACAGACAGACAGACAGACAGACAGACAGACAGACAGACAGACAGAGAGACAGACAGACAGACAGACAGACAGACACAGACAGACAACAGACAGACAGACAGACAGACAGACAGACAGACAGACAGACAGACAGACAGACACACAGACAGACAGACACACAGACACACAGACAGACAACAGACACACAGACAGACAGACACACAGGGAAAGATTTGTTTTTCTACCCCTCTCATCCCCCCAACCACACACCCCTTCAAAATAAAGCCCTTTAGTTTTGCTGTATCCTTACAGAAAGCGCAGGAAGAGGGATGTTTTTTTAAAAATAAAAGCCCTAGAATATCACTATATCCAAACAAGACGCACAGGATAAGGTCTGTCTGTCTATCTAGATATTTCTAGATAAAGCCCCCCCCACACACACACACACACACACACACTACAACTACTTATACAACTCCTACTACTCCTCCAACTATGGAATGCCGTTTAAGTAAAAATTAAATAAATACATAAATAATTAAATAAATACATATATATAAATATGCCTATGAAATAAATAAATAAGGTTATGAAATACATTCTGAAATAAATAAATAAGACAATAAATATAAATGTACATTTAAATACACATTTATTTATTTAATGGAAGTTAATGCCACATTACATTTCCATTTCTAATATTCAAATGAACGGGGCGTGGTTAGCCCACAGATCCAGACCAAAGCAACAGCACCACAACACTGACTCAATAGCTCTGTTTCACACTCCAGTACTCTTAACGGTCACCTATCATGCTATTGTAGGCAATAGCATAGGTCTCAGATATGTAAAAAATATATAAAAAACATGTCTATGAAGTGTTTTGCTCAAAATACCAAACAGATCACCCATTCTAGCCATGCCTCATATCCCTCTATTTCACTTCCTGTTTCAAAAGTGCAGATTTTGGGTATAATGCTTTAAAAAAAAAAAAAAATTGATAAAAAAGAGGGGCGGAGCTTATGCCTGCTCATGCGGGAGATTCTACCGGCAGATACTGCCGTGATGAAACGCCATATCATGGATTATTTCTGAAACAGTATGGAGCTCAAAGGCTTTCTCTCTTGCCAGTTATACCAACAAGGTGAGTTCCTTTTTATTTCCTGCTTCTTCACACACATGCTCTCCAGTACAGGTTAGCTCTGAGTGTTAGCGATGCTAATGTAAACACCATTACATTACATACATGTTACTTGTTACTTTTATCCAAAGCGACTTACATTCTCAATACTGTGGCAATCCCCACAGGAGCGATTTGGGGTGACGTGTCTTTCCCAGGGACACAACGACATGCTGACTGCAGTGGGGTTTGAACCTGTGACCCCTGATCCGAACACCAATGCACTAGTCCACTAGTCCACTGTGCCACCGACCATATTACTTCCAGAACACGTCTCATTGTTTCTGACAGCAACGTTTCTGATAGTGCTGTGGGTCTGCATTGCCGATATGACGTCATATTGGACACAAATCTGGATCAGCTCCATTGTTCCCAAGTTTTTAGAGATTTGGGTACGGAGGAAAAGTGAGAGGGTTTTATTTTCTGACGCTGCGTGAGTTCCCTGACACACGGGGGACACATATTTATGTATAAAAGACATCAAAAAGTGCATTTTGCATGATAGGTCCCCTTTAAGTGGTTTGCCAACCGCCAATAAACACTATGCTACTTTTCCACCAAACCAGTTCCGGTTCAAGAACTGTTCTTGTGCTTTTCTGGTGCTCTTCTCTGGTTCTGCCCCTTTCCACCAACCGGTTCCATGGCTGGTTCCGGGCTAGAGCCTGATTTAGCTCTGGATCTTCCTGTCGGTTGCTATACTAACATCACCCATTTTATACCAGAGAAACTTTCATAACAGCGTTGTGATGCCAAACAGCGTCAATTCAGACTGACACACATTCACTTATGGGGAATTGGGGATATGTATCAGCTGCTGTGTGACAGTCAGACAGTGAAGACTTTACAGCGGCCGCTGCTTTGAGCTAACGGAGAATAAACTCTGCCGTGAGTTAACGGGAGAATAAACTCCGGTGGACGAGCTGCACTGCAGCGGTCGGTAAATGCCGCTGAAACACATTAATAAACAATGAACCACGGCACTCTAGAGAAAAGTATAAGGTTGGAGAAGTAGTTATTTAATTTAATTGTACGATAAAAGTAACACGATCATCGACCCGACGCAGTCCCCAATTGTTTTTGTTGTGAGCGGCGTTTGGGAGAAAATCAGCGACGTTAACGGTAACGTCATGACGCAGCAGCAGTCGGGCTCTGAGCGCTGGAAACACAAGTGGTGCTACAGAGAAGAACCAGTTCAGCACCAGAAAAGCACAAGAACGGTTCTTGAACCGGAATCGGTTTGGTGGAAAAGTAGCATAGTGTTATTGGCGGTTGGCAAACCACTTAAGAGTACTGGAGTGTGAAACAAGAGCTATTGAGTCAGTGTTGTGTGCTGTTGCTTTGGTCTGGATCTGTGAGCTAACCAAGCCCCGTTCATTTGAATATAAGAAATAGAAATGTAATGTGGTATTATGAAATAAAAGTCCCCTGAAATAAAAAAATGTGTTGTTAGTTTTTACTGCTTTTTATTCATTCTACCGTGTTGTGTACTGTTTTTTATATTGTTCCATGATCACTGCTTGTAGCACTTCGGGGATTGAATTCAAATATGATGTGCGTTATAAATTAAACCCATTATTATTATTTTATTAAATAAATGTGGCATTATGAAATAAAAGTC
>JAAKFY010000115.1:42500-72003 GCA_011823955.1 Dissostichus mawsoni
CATGAAACAGGAAACAGGAAACATGAAACAGGAAACAGGTACAATGAGAGAACGAAATGCTTCTCCCTTTTAAAAGGTGCCATCAAAACAAAAAACATCACAACATAAGACAACAAATACACGCAGCATAATACTTAGGAATAAGGAATAAAGTGCAGGAATTATTTCCAGGGGTATACAAAATAAAAATGTAATAAATAATATAGTAGGTATGTATTTATAATAATAATAATGATATATATGTATATATATATATACAGAGTCACATTATTTGACATGCAGGATGATTAAGAGGTATGACTTTCAGGAGTTAAGAGCAATGATGGCTCTTGGGAAAAACTGTCTTTGAGTCTGTTGTTTTGGATATGATCCACCTGTAGCGCCGGCCGGAGGGCAGCAGGTGGATCCACCTGTAGCGCCGCCGGAGGGCAGCAGGTGGATCCACCTGTAGCGCCGGCCGGAGGGCAGCAGGTGGATCCACCTGTAGCGCCGGCCGGAGGGCAGCAGGTGGATCCACCTGTAGCGCCGGCCGGAGGGCAGCAGGTGGATCCACCTGTAGCGCCGGCCGGAGGGCAGCAGGTGGATCCACCTGTAGCGCCGGCCGGAGGGCAGCAGGTGGATCCCCCTGTAGCGCCGGCCGGAGGGCAGCAGGTCCAACAGGTGAGAGCCGGGGTGTGAACTGTCCTTAATAATGTTTTTGGCTCTACTGAGGCAGCGGGAGGTGTAAATGTCCATCAGTTTACACCTCCCGTTTTCCTGTTAACATGTCACTTTTAAGTTTTCTAACAGTCATTGCAATGCATTTGAGCTTTAACAATTTAAATTCAAATCATTTCACTTTTCTGCATTTCTCCGCTAAGTTCAGCAACACACTTATGGGTCTCTGTAGCTGAAAGCAGCTACAGAGACCATTCAGCTATTACAATATTCAGCTTTTTCTACATTTTCAGCTAAATTCAGCAACACATTTGAGCAGCTTACAGCATTCGCACACATTTCAGCAGGAAATTCATTTTCTAGAATCTAGTTCATTTCACATTCTCTCTCATCAGATTCTCTTACATGTTCAGTTTATTTTTCTGCAACCTGCCAGCAAAAAAATAGCTTTGTAAATGTGCAATTATCTGAGCCATCAGACCTTTATTCTTTGAATACACCCCCCCCCCCCAACACACACACACACACTTTGACCTGGTTCAGCAGAATGCATATATATATATATATATATGCACTGTGATATACTGTAAAACCTGCTGTTTTAATGGTAATTAATAATCCACTGTATGTTAATTCCAACACGCACAAACACACTGACTAATATACGCACACACGTACACACAAGCAAACACACGCATATTCGCACACACACAAAAGCACACACACGCTCGCGTACACACGCTCGGGCACACACATACACACGCACACGCACATCCACACACACACACACACACACACACACACACACCGTAAAGCCCGGCGGTAGGACGCTCCACGGACCGAAGGACCGGACCGGACCGGTCCGACAGACAGACAGACAGACAGACAGACAGACAGACAGACAGACAGACAGACAGACAGACAGACAGACAGACAGGTAGTCAGAGAGAAAGACAGACAGGCTCTTACCCCAGCTGCGCGCGGTCCGGCCCATGAACTCCCCGGTCCGCGGGTTGTAAATGCTGTCCCTCCAGGTCTCCTTTGGTTCTCCCTTCGGTTCATCCTTCGGCTTATTCTCCTCTTTCTTCGCCTCCTTCGTTTCCTCTTTCTTCGCCTCCTTCGTTTCCACTTTCTTCGCCTCCTTCGTTTCCTCCTTCGGCTCCTCTTTTTTCTTCTCGGTCTCCTCGGCCTTCTCCTCCTCCTTCACCGCCTGGTTAGTCTCCGGTTTCGGCTCCTGGGCCTGATCCGGCTCTTGTTTAGGCTCCAGGTTCTGGTCCTGGTTCTGCTCCGGTGTGCAGGACGACATGCTGGCGCAGAGTAACGGAACACAGCTGGGCTAATTACCGGGGAGGAGCGGGCTAATAGCGGGTACACCGATCCGCTAGAGGAGAGAGCTCCGTCTGAGGCTGCATACAAACACACACACACAAACACACACACACACACACACACATACACACACACATACACATGCACACACACACACGGACTGCTGCAGAACGAGGAGCATGCGCAGTGACGTGATGATGCTCTGTGCTGTAAATATGAATTGTATAATAACCCTAATATTTTGTATATTAATAACAAATATTTATATCATATTTATTGACACTTGGTTACCCTTTATACACACTTCCTGCTTATTACACACACACTGCCTTCTGATCATGTATAATATAATATATAAAAATATGATGTACTGTAAAATAATATAATATGATAATATAGTGTAAAATCGTATAATATACCATACAATGTAATATAATGTTATATGTTATGTATAAAGAGGCAGCACGTTAATGAAGGAAAAACTAAAAAAAGACTTATCGTTATACAAATATATTAAACATATTCAGGTAACCACCACTGTGTATTTATTCACATACTGTATTTATAACTATTAACCATTTTATATATATATATATATATATATATATATATACTCATATTATTTCAGCAGCCTCTTCAGATGCTCTGACCTGAAAACAGCCGCTCTGCTTTATGTAACTACAGCGTCACATGAGCACAGGGGACACAGCTCATTGGATAACAACAGGGTGATGTCACACACAAGGAGGAGAGGAGAGAGACTTCCTGTCTGTCCCCTGGTTCAGGACCAGTGTAGGGGTAACGCGCTACTGTAATCAGATTACAGGCGTCTGTAATGCAGTAATGTAACGCGCTACTGTAATCAGATTACATGCGTCTGTAACACAGTAATGTAACATGTGACTGTAATCAGATTACATGCCTCTGTAAGGCAGTAATGTAACGCATTACTGTAATCAGATTACATGTGTCTGTAATGCAGTAATGTAACATGTGACTGTAATCAGATTAAATGCGTCTGTAACGCAGTAATGTAACGCGCTACTGTAATCAGATTACATGCGTCTGTAACACAGTAATGTAACATTTGACTGTAATCAGATTGCATGTGTCTGTAATGCAGTAATGTAACATGTGACTGTAATCAGATTACATGCGTCTGTAACAAAGTAATGTAGCATGTGACTGTAATCAGATTGCATGTGTCTGTAATGCAGTAATGTAACATGTGACTGTAATCAGATTACATGCGTCTGTAACACAGTAATGTAACATGTGACTGTAATCAGATTACATGCATCTGTAACACAGTAATGTAACATGTGACTGTAATCAGATTACATGCGTCTGTAACACAGTAATGTAACATGTGACTGTAATCAGATTACATGCATCTGTAACACAGTAATGTAACATGTGACTGTAATCAGATTACATGCATCTGTAACACAGTAATGTAACATGTGACTATAATCAGATTACATGTCTCTAATGCAGTAATGTAACATGTGACTATAATCAGATTACATGTGTCTCTAATGCAGTAATGTAACATGTGACTATAATCAGATTACATGCGTCTGTAACACAGTAATGTAACATGTGACTGTAATCAGATTACATGCATCTGTAACACAGTAATGTAACATGTGACTATAATCAGATTACATGTGTCTGTAATGCAGTAATGTAACATGTGACTGTAATCAGATTACATGCGTCTGTAACGTGTTACTGTAATCAGATTCAGTGTTGGGTGTAACGCGTTTACAAAAGTAACGGAGTTACAGTAATGTATTGCATTACTAATGAAATTTGGGTAATATACTACCCGTTACAATTCTCAGTAACGCAGTTACAACACATTTTAACCCGAAATTAAATGGTGTTTTGTTTTCTAAGAATTTACAAACATCGCGAGACATTCCAACACCAGAGAAAAATTGTGCGGGTAGATTAGTAAACCTGGTGTTTACCCTTCAGGCTCATCAAGATACCTCCGCTTCGCGTCGGGTTCCCTGGTCAGCCTGTCGGGTGTTCTTTTCCCCATAATGACCACCTCGCTGCACATCATCCCGTTTATTACACGGCCATATACTAAACAAAACACAGAGCCCATTCCGTGTTCCTGTTAGTGTTTACTTCCTCTCTGCCTTCTTCTGGTGATTTGTCTGACGTCCAGCGCTCCGTCTTTTAACCTCTTTTCTCTTTCTTGATCCTCCTTAGCAACCTTCATTAGAGTCCTTGACAGTGGTCTGTACTGCTGTATTAACAACGTGTCACATGTTAAGAATTTACAATCAGAATCGAGTATTTAACTAAGCCGTGTAATAAAAGTTGTTAGTAGCCTTAATGGCCTACACAGTGGTTATGCTATACCACATCGCCCTTCACTGGATGTATAATGAGCTGCACTAAACTACATGTTAGCATTTAAAATACCTAGCCATTCTTTTGAGGTTATTTTGGTAAAGTAACTCAAAAGTAATATAAAAGTAGTGTAACTCCTTACATTTCAGAGACTTATTACTTTAAAAAGACAGTAATAAGTAATATGTAATATTACATTTTGGAAGTAACTTGCCAATGCCGTAAAGTGAAGTGTTACTGTAATCAGATTACATGCGTCTGTAATGCAGTAAAGTGAAGTGTTACTGTAATCAGATTACATGCGTCCGTAATGCAGTAAGGTGAAGTGTTACTGTAATCAGATTACATGCATCTGTAATGCAGTAAGGTGAAGTGTTACTGTAATCAGATTACATGCGTCTGTAATGCAGTAAGGTGAAGTGTTACTGTAATCAGAATACATGCGTCTGTAATGCAGTAAGGTGAAGTGTTACTGTAATCAGATTACATGCGTCTGTAATGCAGTAAGGTGAAGTGTTACTGTAATCAGAATACATGCGTCTGTAATGCAGTAAGGTGAAGTATTACTGTAATCAGATTACATGCGTCTGTAATGCAGTAAGGTGAAGTGTTACTGTAATCAGAATACATGCGTCTGTAATGCAGTAAGGTGAAGTGTTACTGTAATCAGATTACATGAGTCTGTAATGCAGTAAGGTGAAGTGTTACTGTAATCAGATGACATGCGTCTGTAATGCAGTAAGGTGAAGTATTACTGTAATCAGATTACATGCGTCTGTAATGCAGTAAGGTGAAGTGTTACTGTAATCAGATTACATGAGTCTGTAATGCAGTAAGGTGAAGTGTTACTGTAATCAGATTACATGCGTCTGAAATGCAGTAAGGTGAAGTGTTACTGTAATCAGATTGCATGCGTCTGTAATGCAGTAAGGTGAAGTGTTACTGTAATCAGATTACATGCGTCTGAAATGCAGTAAGGTGAAGTGTTACTGTAATCAGATTACATGCGTCCGTAATGCTGTAAAGTGAAGTGTTACTGTAATCAGATTACATGCGTCTGTAATGCAGTAAGGTGAAGTGTTACTGTAATCAGATTACATGCGTCTGTAATGCAGTAAGGTGAAGTGTTACTGTAATCAGATGACATGCGTCTGTAATGCAGTAAGGTGAAGTGTTACTGTAATCAGATTACATGCGTCTGTAATGCAGTAAGGTGAAGTGTTACTGTAATCAGATTACATGCGTCTGTAATGCAGTAAGGTGAAGTGTTACTGTAATCAGATTACATGCGTCTGTAAAGCAGTAAGGTGAAGTGTTACTGTAATCAGATTACATGCGTCTGTAAAGCAGTAAGGTGAAGTGTTACTGTAATCAGATTGCATGCGTCTTTAACGCAGTAAGGTGAAGTATTACTGTAATCAGATTGCATGCGTCTGTAATGCAGTAAGGTGAAGTGTTACTGTAATCAGATTGCATGCGTCTGTAACGCAGTAAAGTGTTATTGTAATCAGATTACATGCGTCTGTAACGCAGTAAAGTGTTATTGTAATCAGATTACATGCGTCTGTAATGCAGTAAGGTGAAGTGTTACTGTAATCAGATTGCATGCATCTGTAACGCAGTAAGGTGTTATTGTAATCAGATTACATATGTCTGTAATGCACTAAGGTGTTACTGTTTGTCCGGCAGTAAATACATTTCAGTTACTAAGCACCAGATGATCTCGTTACCTGGGTTACTTTAAGGTCTTCATTATCTGTGCAATGGGAAGAGAGATAAACAGCAAAGGGAGCAAATGCTTTTATTAATCGCCATCTTTCCGAAACACATTGAGCTAAATCCAGGTACATACATCCTCTGGTCTAGTTCAGGACTTCCTGTCTGTCCTCTGAGCTTCCTGTCTGTCCTCTGGTCTGATTGGTTATCCTCCCCTGCAGCAGGGGGAGGAGTCAGAGGATGCTGTCAGGTTGCCGTGGTTTCAGCTTCTCGTTTCTTGTGGCAACTGTCGTCGGGGATGTGTGTGTGTGCAGCTAAAGGGTGTGTGTGAGTAAGTGTGTGTGTTTGAGTGTGTGTGCCTTGATTCTTACAGCTGTGAGGGTATATGACGATAGGAGCAGGGAGTAACGGGAGCGACAGCAGGAAGGAAGGAGGCGTTGGATTCAGATTCCTGTCGCTGCAGAATCACAGAGAGAGGACCTCCATCTTTGTTTCTGTCAGGGAGAGGAGAGGCTGAGGGGAGGAAGAGAAGGAGACACTGAAGGAGACACTGAAGGAGACACTGAAGGAGACATGGATGGAGTTTGAGTCCTTGCTGATTCTCCGGTAAGCTTCCTGCTCTCTCCTCTCCTAACCATCGTCCCCTCTCTTCTCTCCTCTTTCCTCTCCTCTTTCCTCTCTCCTTCCCTCTCTCCTCTCCTCCTGCTTCCTGTTTGTCTCTGAGTGAAAACAGCTGTTTCCAATTCAGTATCTAATTTCAACGCGGCAGCCATCTTGGATCAGCCCTGAGTTACAGATGTATTTCATGTGAAGCCCTTATTTTGAAGGAGTTGACCATGACACCTTAATGTATTTAATGTGAAGCTCTTATTTTGAAGGAGTGGACCATGACACCTGAATGTATTTCATGTGAAGCCCTTATTTTGAAGGAGTGGACCATGACACCTGAATGTATTTCATGTGAAGCTCTTATTTTGAAGGAGTGGACCATGACACCTTAATGTATTTAATGTGAAGCTCTTATTTTGAAGAAGTGGACCATGACACCTGAATGTATTTAATGTGAAGCTCTTATTTTGAAGGAGTGGACCATGACACCTTAATGTATTTAATGTAAAGCTCTTATTTTGAAGGAGTTGACCATGACACCTGAAAGTATTTAATGTGAAGCTCTTATTTTGAAGGAGTAGACCATGACATCTGAATGTATTTAATGTGAAGCTCTTATTTTGGAGGAGTGGACCATGACACCTGAATGTATTTAATGTGAAGCTCTTATTTTGAAGGAGTGGACCATGACACCTGAATGTATTTAATGTGAAGCTCTTATTTTGAAGGAGTTGACCATGACACCTGAATGTATTTAATGTGAAGCTCTTATTTTGAAGGAGTTGACCATGACACCTGAATGTATTTAATGTGAAGCTCTTATTTTGAAGGAGTTGACCATGACACCTGAAGTCTAACCCTAACCCTGAACTACAGTCCTAATGGTCGTTATCAATTATCCAATTACCATTTACATTACAAAATAGGAACAGGACTACGTCATCACACCTGACCACAACAACAGCAGACCCACAAGGGGTTCTAAAGGTTCTAAACGTTGAGGGTTGATGTTCGTATCATGGGAACCCTCCCCCATTCCTCCTCCCTGTTTCCTCACCCGTTAACAGGAAGCATTACATCATGTTCCTCTGAGGGATGCTGCTGTTGCTAGGTAACCACCAGCTGACCCCGTGCCATTTTTAGAAGGAAGAGAGAGAGGGGAGGGGAACGGGAGAGGGAGAGAGAGAGAGAGAAAAGAGGGGGGGTCATCCTAATCTGTTGTTAATCTAATCTTATTAATATATTATTTTAGGACTGTGTGGTGTCATGGCGTCTCAGGAGGAGTCCTTTATTAATATGTATTTATTATTACATGGAATATTTTATTTTACATGTATTATTTTATATTATGTGTATTAACATTATATTATATGTATTAACATATATTATATATATTAACATTATTTATATGTATTAATTAGGGGTGTAACGGTATCCGTATTCGTCCCGTACCATCACGGTTCGGCACATGCAGTCACACGACGAATACGCCTTTTTTTATGAAGGGAAAAAAGTCTGTCACTCAGGGCAGTATCCACTACACTATATATAATCCAGGGGGCGGTATTGCGCCTAAAAGCTGTTTGCCAGCTTGCACTACTGTTCAAAAATAAATAACAACAAACCTGGAATTATGCATTTGGGACTTTTTTTTGCTTTTCTTGTTGTACCGAACCCGTACCAAACTGTGACCACCAAACCAAGGTACATACCGAACCGTGAATTCTGTGAACCGTTACACCTAGTATTCATATTATATGTATTCATATACATTACATGTATTCATATTATATGTATTCATATTCCATGATATGTATGAATATGATAGGTGTCATGGCGTCTCAGGAGGCGTCCTCCTTCAGGAGGTTCTTCCAGCTCGTGGAGGACAGCGGGCTCCGGACCTACGACGGTCTGGTGATCCAGAACGCCTCGGACATCGCCAGAGAGAGCGACCGCATCCGGACCCAGAACACCTGGACCTACCTGCAGGAGAAACACCAGAAGAAGAGACGCCAGGAGGAGGCCATCAAGAGGTGAGACAAGTCTGAGTCATCAGTGTTGAAATCATAGAGAAGTCACGAGTCACTGGTGATGAAGTCATAGAGAAGTCATGAGTCCTTGGTGTTGAAGTCATATACAAGTCACGAGTAACTGGTGTTGAATTCACGAGTCACTGGTGTTAAAGTCATAGAGAAGTCACGAGTCACTAGTGTTGAAGTCATAGAGAAGTCATGAGTCACTGGTGTTGAAGTCATAGAGAAGTCACGAGTCACTGGTGTTGAAGTCACGAGTCACTGGTGTTAAAGTCATAGACAAGTCACGAGTCACTGGTGTTGAAGTCATAGACAAGTCACGAGTCCTTGGTGTTGAAGTCATATAGAAGTCACGAGTAACTGGTGTTGAATTCACAAGTCACTGGTGTTAAAGTCATAGAGAAGTAACGAGTCACTAGTTTTGAAGTCATAGAGAAGTCACGAGTCACTGGTGTTGAAGTCATAGAGAACTCACAAGTCACTGGTGTTGAAGTCATAGAGAACTCAAGAGTCATTGGTGTTAAAGTCTTAGAGAAGTCAAGAGTCATTGGTGTTGAAGTCATATACAAGTCACGAGTCACTGGTGTTGAAGTCACGAGTCACTGGTGTTAAAGTCATACAGAAGTCACGAGTCACTGGTGTTGAAGTCATAGACAAGTCACGAGTCACTGGTGTTGAAGTCATAGACAAGTCACGAGTCACTGGTGTTGAAGTCATAGAGAAGTCACGAGTCATCAGTGTTAAAGTCATAGAGAAGTCACAAGTCACTGGTGTTGAAGTCATTGAAAAGTCACAAGTCACTGGTGTTGAAGTCATTGAAAAGTCACGAGTCACTGATGTTGAAGTCATAGAGAAGTCACGAGTCACTGGTGTTGAAGTCACGAGTCACTGGTGTTGAAGTCATACAGAAGTCACGAGTCACTGGTGTTGAAGTCATAGACAAGTCACGAGTCACTGGTGTTGAAGTCATAGACAAGTCACGAGTCACTGGTGTTGAAGTCATAGAGAAGTCACGAGTCATCAGTGTTAAAGTCATAGAGAAGTCACAAGTCACTGGTGTTGAAGTCATTGAAAAGTCACGAGTCACTGATGTTGAAGTCATAGAGAAGTCACGAGTCACTGGTGTTGAAGTCACGAGTCACTGGTGTTGAAGTCATAGACAAGTCACAAGTCATTGGTGTTAAAATCATAGTGAAGTCACGACTCATTGGTGTTGAAGTCATAGAGAAGTCACAAGTCATTGGTGTTGAACTCATAGACAAGTCACGAGTCACTGGTGTTAGAGAAGTCACGAGTCACTGGTGTTGAAGTCATAGACAAGTCACAAGTTATTGGTGTTGAAGTCATAGAGAAGTCACGAGTCCTTGGTGTTGAAGTCATAGAGAACTCACGAGTCACTGGTGTTGAAGTCATAGAGAAGTCACGAGTCACTGGTGTTGAAGTCATAGAGAAGTCACGAGTCACTGGTGTTGAAGTCGTAGAGAAGTCGCGAGTCACTGGTGTTGAAGTCCTAGAGAAGTCACAAGTCACTGGTGTTGAAGTCATAGAGAAGTCACGAGTCACTGGTGTTGAAGTCAAAGAGAAGAAATTAGTCACTGGTGTTGAAGTCATGGACAAGTCACGAGTCATTGGTGTTGAAGTCATAGAGAAGTCACGAGTCACTGGTGTTGAAGTCATAGAGAAGTCACGAGTCCTTGGTGTTGAAGTCATATACAAGTCACGAGTCACTGGTGTTGAAGTCACGAGTCACTGGTGTTAAAGTCATACAGAAGTCACGAGTCACTGGTGTTGAAGTCATAGAGAACTCACGAGTCACTGGTGTTAAAGTCATAGAGAAGTCACGAGTCATTGGTGTTGAATTCATAGAGAAGTCACTAGTCACTGGTGTTGAAGTCATGGAGAAGTCACGAGTCACTGGTGTTGAAGTCATAGAGAAGTCAGGAGTCACTGGTGTTGAAGTCATATACAAGTCACGAGTCACTGGTGTTGAAGTCACGAGTCACTGGTGTTAAAGTCATACAGAAGTCACGAGTCACTGGTGTTGAAGTCATAGAGAACTCACGAGTCACTGGTGTTGAAGTCATAGAGAAGTCACGAGTCATTGGTGTTAAAGTCATACAGAAGTCACGAGTCACTGGTGTTGAAGTCATAGAGAACTCACGAGTCACTGGTGTTGAAGTCATAGAGAAGTCACGAGTCACTGGTGTTGAAGCCATAGAGAAGTCACGAGTCACTGGTGTTGAAATCATAGAGAACTCACGAGTCACTGGTGTTGAAGTCATAGAGAAGTCACGAGTCACTGGTGTTGAAGCCATAGAGAAGTCACGAGTCACTGGTGTTAAAGTCATGGAGAAGTCACGAGTCAGATCAGGACTTTGACATTTGTTCTGCCTAGTTATTGATGACAGGTTTTTTGTAACATGTCACTGCATTGGTCCATCCAGGATTGGTGAAGATGTCGCCATGGCAACAGAAGGGGCGTACTCTGGGAAACACTTCAGGATGGGTTTCATGACGATGCCGGCTAAACAGGAGCGCCTGCCCCCCCCCAGCCAGGGCTTCACTGTCCGATCCCAGTCCCTGCACTCGGTGGGCGGGGGGGACGAGGACTCCAATCCCAACAGGAAACAACCCCCCCCCAAACCCAGGAGAGACCCAAACACCAAACTGAGCGGCAGCTCCGAGGCGGTGAACGGGGGGGCAGGAGCCAGGACAGAAGATCCGGAGAGCCGAGAGACTCCTGAGCCGGCCGAGGGTAAGACGTAACCACTGATGGACAGGAAGGAGGTTCTATGTCTCTGTTCTGATCCTGGTGAATCAGAACAGAGACATACATAGATCTGGCACTTTTAGAGAGATCTGGACAAGGGTTACTCTGATATTTAAACAAATATCGTGATTTATGCACCCATCATTTCTATGTGGAATCAGAGACCCATTACATTACATAGCATTAGCTGACGCTTTTATCCAAAGTGACTCACAATAAGTGCAATAAACCATAAAGATTCAAACTCAAGGCAACAAGAACAGTGCTGACATATTTACTTCAAATAAGCATTATCACTGTAAGTGCTCTTGCGTCAGGTAAACTCTTAAAAACATTTGTTTTGTTTATTCGGCAAGGTATAAGCGAAACAGGTGGGTCTTCAGTTGACGAAAGACATGTAGACTCTCCGCTGTCCTGATATCAGTGGGAAGCTTGTGCTACCATTTGAAAGCCAGGATAGCAAACAGGCGTGTCTTTGTTGAGGTGGCCTGGAGGCCACCAAGGCCTGGATGTAGGAAGGAGCTGATCCCTTCACAGCTCGGTAGGCCAGCACCAGTGGAGGGAGCGAAGGGGGGGGTGTAGTGTGGGAGAACTGGGGGCTGCTGCATTCGGTTTGTAGGTAGACCAGCCAGGAGGGAGTAACAGTAGTCAAGGCATGAGATGACCAGAGCCTGGACCAGGACCAAGATGTGAGCAGGGAGAGTGCAGAGCCTGAGACTCCAAGTTCTTCAATCAATCAATCAATGTTTATTTATATAGCCCAATATCACAAATGTTACATTTGTCTCAGTGGACTTCACAGTTTGTACAGAATATCAGTATGACAATACGACACCCTCTGTCCTTAGACCCTCACATCGTACAAGGAAAAACTTCCAAAAAAGGAAAAACCCCACAGTTTAAAGGGGAAAATGGGAGAAACCTCAGGGAGAGCAACAGAGGAGGGATCCCTCTCCCAGGACGGACAGACGTGCAATAGATGCCGTGTGTAAATCGAAAAGATAATACATTTACAACATAGGTAGACCAAATGTTTGGAAATGCATGTGTCTATAAGAAGAAGATGAATCCACGAGGATGTCAACAATCCTGTGGGAGCCATCAGGGAAGTAATATGATGAGAGTCAGGCAGGACCGCAGAGACAGGTTCAGCCACAACTTGAAATCCAGGACTCAGATCAGCCACGACTCAGGATCCCGGCGTAGATAGACACCAAAAATAAATTTGGGGAAGCTGGGTTATTCGGAACATGAGAGTACACAGGTACAGACAGAGAGAAGGAAGAAGTAAAGTAAAGTGTCCCCCGACAAACTAAGCCTATAGCAGCTAAACTAGGGGCTGAATCTAATCAGCCCTAACTATAAGCTTTATCAAAAAGGAAGGTCTTAAGCGCACTCTTAAAAACGGATAGGGTGTCTGCCGCCCGAACACAAACTGGAAGCTGATTCCACAAATGTGGAGCTTGATAAGAAAAGGCTCTGGCTCCCATTGTACTTTTAGAGACTCTAGGAACAACCAACAACCCTGCATTCTTGGAACGCAATGCCCTAGTAGGACAGTAGGGTATAATGAGTTCTTTAAGGTAAGATGGCGCCTGCCCATTAAGGGCTTTGTAGGCGAGAAGAAGAATTTTAAATTCTATCCTATGTTCTATAGGGAGCCAGTGTAAGGCAGCCAGAACAGGAGTAATGTGGTCCCTTTTCCTAACTCTGGTTAGTACACGTGCTGCAGCATTTTGAATCAGCTGAAGCGACTTAACTGACTTCTTGGTACACCCTGATAATAGAGAGTTACAATAATCTAGCCTTGAAGTAACAAATGCATGGACTAGTTTCTCTGCATCGTTTTGAGGCAAGATATGCCTGATTTTTGCAATGTTACGTAGATGGAAGTAGGCGGTCCTTGAAATAGATTTTATGTGGGCGTTAAAGGATAAATCCTGATCAAATATAACACCAAGATTCCTTACAGTCTCACTGGAGGCCAAATTAATGCCATCCATAGTTAGTATATCTTTAGATAATTTGTTTCGTAGATTCTTTGGGCCGAGTACAATAAAGTTTTGGCCGTGTTTAACATCAAAAAGTTTAAAGTCATCCACGTTTTTAAGTCCTTAAGGCAGTCTTGAATTTTATTTAGATGATTTCATCAGGCTTGATGGATAAATATAGTTGAGTATCATCCGCATAACAATGAAACTGTACAGAATGATTCCTTATAATATTGCCTAACGGAAGCATATATAATGTGAACAAAATAGGTCCAAGCACTGAGCCCTGTGGCACTCCATGGCTAACTTTGGTTTGCATGGAAGATTTATCGTTGACACACAAACTGAGAGCGTTCAGATAGGACCTAAACCAGCCTAAAGCAGTTCCCTTTATGCCAACTAAGTGCTCTAGTCTTTGCAATAGGATATCATGGTCGATAGTATCAAATGCAGCACTGAGATCGAGTAAGACAAGAATAGAGACAAGTCCTTTGTCTGAGGCTATTAGAAGGTCATTTGTGACTTTAACCCAGGGGTGGGCAAACCTTTTGGCTCAGGGGCCACTATGTGTTTTAAAATTTGACAGACGGGCCGGGCCAGAAGCAGATCGGTGAAAAAATATTTAGCTGTCCACTCCTCATTAAACACTCGGCACTCATTGTCGACTTTCTTTTCTTTGGTCCACTCATTGTTACGGATGCAGGTTCAAAGGTGAATTATTGCGTCATTGCGTCATCGTTTGCGTCATGACGTAACCGTTGACGTGCCTTCTTATCACCCACACGGCGTTTTACGTCGCTGATTTTCTCAGAAACACCGATCACAACAACATCAATAGAGGACTGCGTCGGGTCGTTTTTAATCATACGAAGCCAGATTAAATTAAAGAACTATTTCTCCAACCTTAGACCTTTCTCCAGAGTGCCGTGGTTCATTGTTTATGAATGTGGTTCAGCGGCATTACCGCCCGATGCAGCGCTGCTCGTCTACCAGAGTTTATTCTCCTGTTAGCTCACACGGCAGCTGTAAAGTCTTCACTGTCCGACTGTCACACAAGCAGCTGATACATATCCCCCCCCCCCATCAGTGAATGTGTTTCAGTCTGAAAGCTGTTTGGCATCACAACGCTGTTATGAAAGTTTCTCTGGCATTCTACAGGTGATGTTAGCATAGCAACCGAAGCTAATCAGACTATCTTGACTACTTGTTGCTATCATATTGTGGCATAAGCCGTTTTCTACACGCACATTTTACCGGCGTAGTTTTCGTTATGATTTGACTTGTGATGGCCACATGGAGCCCAGGTATTGATTCGATAGCTGCAATAATACAAAACAACAGGAAAACGTCTGCCTCTTGTCAATGGTCAATAACAGTGAACGGATGGTCATTAAAGTGAGGTCAAATAAACAGATTCACACGAAGCCTGGTTAGTGATGCCTGACTTTATATAAGTGTGTGGTCGCGTTCTGGTCCCTTCGCTCAGCGCTGCTTGGTACGACTTGTATTCGCTGTACTCGCCGTGAACTGTTATTGCTCAGGTTGATCTCGACCCCTCCAATGTAAGCGTGACGTGTTTGGTTCTTAGATCTTGCCGGTTGTGTCTAGAGTGCGCCATCTAGTGGGATCAACTGAAATGCCGGGTATTGCAGGAAAAAGGCAAAATGAATGCGGCCTTTACTAATTTGGACAATGTTTTACCAATATTCGGCGGGCCGGATTAAAATGCCCAACGGGCCGTATACCCGCGGGCCTTAGTTTGCCCATGCCTGCTTTAACCAGAGCTGTCTCTGTGCTATGATGTGTTCAAATAAATCATTGTTTTCTAAGTAATCACACAACTGTTTTGCGACCGCTTTCTCAAGAATTTTTGAGAGGAACGGAAGATTAGAAATAGGTCTATAGTTGGCTAAAACCTCTGGATCGAGGTTGTGCTTTTTAAGAAGCGGTTTTATCACAGCTACTTTAAATGATTGTGGAACATAGCCCGATAATAAAGACATATTCATCATATTTAATAAACAAGTGCTAATTAATGGAAAAACTTCCTTTAACAGCTTAGTTGGAATCGGGTCTAAGATACACGTTGATGGTTTAGAAGAAAGAATCATTGAATTCAATTGTTCAAGGTTTATGGCTGAAAAGCATTCTAATTTACTATCTAGTTTAATATTAGAACGTACGTTTCCGGGAGCTGTTGATAACTCATACTGGTCGAAGGCAAGAGGTCATTCATTTTGTTTCTAAGAGTAACAATTGTATCATTAAAAAAGCACATAAAATCATTGCTACTGAGTGCTATGGGAATAGAAGGCTCATAGAGCTGTGGCTCTCTGTCAGCCTGGCTGACTCTCTGTCTGTCTGTCTGTCTGTCTGTCTGTCTGTCTGTCTGCTGTCTGTCTGTCTGTCTGTCTGTCTGTCTGTCTGTCTGTCTGTCAGCCTGGCTGACTCTCTGTCTGTCTGTCTGTCTGTGTCTGTCTGTCTGTCTGTCTGTATGTCTGTGTCTGTCTCTGTCTGTTCTGTCTGTCTGTCTGTCTGTCTGTCTGTCGTCTGTCGTCTGCTGTCTGGCTCTGGCTCTCTGTCAGCCTGGCTACAGTTGAACAGAAATCTATTCTATTCTATCTATTAATGAAGAGTAGTAAGCGGCTCTCGCTTTACACAGTGCTTTCTTATATTCATTGAGAGTAATATGCCAAATTAAACGAGATTCTTCAAGTTTAGTGGAACGCCATATCCTTTCAAGTTGTCTCGACTTTTGCTTTATTTTGCGGGATTCGGCATTATGCCATGGAGCTAGGCCATGTTGTTTTATTTTCTTCTTTTTCAAAGGAGCAACAGAGTCTAAATTTGTTCGCAGCGCATCTGTAGCACTATCAACAACATGATCAATTTGGGGTGGTGTACATGTTGTATAAGTTTCCTCCCTTACATGCAGACATGCTATCGGGTTAAGTGTTGATGGAATCTCTCCCTTACATGCAGACATGCTATCGAGTTAAGTATTGGTGGAATCTCTTCCTTAAATGTGGCTATAGCACTAACAGATAGGTTTCTGCTGCAGGAGCTTTTGACTAATGCTTTGTAGTCGAGTAACAGGACTTCAAAAGTTACTAAAAAATGGTCGGATAAAGCAGGATTATGCGGTTCGACTAATAGTTGCTCAATTTCAATACCATAAGTCAGAACAAGGTCGAGAGTGTGATTATAGCAGTGGGTTGGTTTATTTACACTCTGACGGAAACCAATAGAGTCTAATATAGAGTTAAATGCAACAGTAAGGCTATTTTTATCGCCGTCAACATGAATATTAAAGTCACCTACGATAATTACTTTATCTGTTTTAAATACCAGAGTTGAAACTCAGAGAATTCTGATAAGAATTCTGAATAAGGACCTGGTGCACGGTACACTGTAACAAATAAGATTGGATGCAAAGTTTTCCAGGTCGGATGCGTGAGACTAAAAACAAGGCTTTCAAAGGAGGTATAATTTAATTTTGGTTTAGTATTGATAAGTAAACTTGAGTCAAAGATGGCTGCAACTCCACCTCCTCGGCCTGTGCCTCGAGCAATATGAGTATTGATATGGCTGGGTGGAGTGGCCTCATTTATGCTGACATATTCTTCATGTCTCAACCAAGTTTCAGTGAGACAGCAAATATCAATATTATAATCTGATATTAAATCATTTACCAATATTGCTTTAGATGCTAGAGATCTTATATTTAAGAGACCACATTTAATCTTCCTGTTTTGTTGCACTGTAGTAGTTGTTACATTTACTTTTATTAGGTTATTATGTATGACACCTCTATTAGGTTTTACTTTAAATTGTCCTTGGGCAGACACACACACACCACACACACACACACACACACACACACACACACACACACACCGTTAATATTGGGTATTTTATTGGGTTCGGGATTCCTATAAATGACTGCCCAGGAGAGAGCGCAGAGAAGCGTGTAAGACTGCGACTCCGCCTCCTGGTCTCAACTCCAGTTTCTCATGGATTAAGTCCACAAAGCCCTGAAATGTTTGCCGAAATGAGATGTGCATCTTCCAAAGTAGGATGAATGCCGTCTCTCTTAATCAGACCAGGTTTTCCCAGAAGGCTGTCCAATTATTAGTTCTTCGAGAGTTTGTAGAAGGATCTGGTGGTTCACTGTGTGAAACGCAGCAGAGAGGTCCAGAAGGATGACAACAGAGGAGAGGGAGGCAGTTTTAGCAGTGGGCAGTTCCTCAGTGGGAAGTTCCTCAGTGGGCAGTTCCTCTGCAGGTAGTTGGGCGTGCAGAGGTATCGAGTGAGATATTTTAGGGAAATAAGTAAGGGTGTGAGAAGGGGTGAGGTAGATGAACAGGTTGTGTCCGTGGGAGAGCTGTGAAATAATGAGCGAATGTCATCTATCTTCTTCTCGAAGTAGTTAACAAAGTGGCCCTGTGCAAGTGAGGAAGGACTGAGAATATTGAGAAGAGTTTTTTGAGGTTGGAGAAAGAAGATTGAATTCTTGATTGTAATAATGTGCGTCAGGAAAGGAGGGCATCTAATTACTCCAGGAATTCCCCTACAGGACCTGGTGGTAGAGAACAACCATGATTAATTGAATAGGGTAAGTTATTGTATCGGTAACATGGAGTAAACTGTGGGAATAGGTGAAAACTCAATTTAAGGAAGATAAGAAGTGCCTCCCAGTTGGTCTGGGTGTTTGGGTGAAGCAATAGCCTGAGTTCAGAGCTGCAGGGGTGGAAGGTGGGGTGGAGGGTTGGTTGTTGTATGGTGTGATCCACGTCTCGGTGAGAGCAAGGAAATTCAGCGATTGTTGGGAGGCGTAGCCTCATAAAGCCGAGGTTAGGACCTGTTTCTGTTTCACCGTCAGTCAGACCATCAGTAACACCAGGCTCCTTAGATCAGATCAGAGTCTGCTCAGTGTCTGTGCTCCTGGTTTAAAATCCCTGTCTGTCTGCAGCTCGATGCCATCTCTACAACGAGGACTACAAGAAAATGCCTCCACCCAAACCCAAGAGGAACCCGAACACTCAGCTCAGCACCTCCTTCGACGAGTCTTACATGGGCAACCTTGGCAACAGGAAGGCTTCGAGTCCGGCATCGAGAGACGGCGAGGAGCCGGTCTACATCGAGATGGTGGGGAACATCCTTCGTGAGCTGAGCGGTCGGGAGGACGACGAGCAGAGCGAGGCGGTCTATGAGGAGATGAAGTACCCGATGCTGGAGGACTTCCTGCAGGACGCTCACAGTGCCATCATGGACTCTGAAGTCTGGGAGACCCGGGGTTGCGACATCCCTCCCCCATTCCCCAACCTCCTGACGCATCGCCCACCACTGTTGGTCTTCCCCCCCGCCCCGCTCAGTGCTCCCCAAACTCAGACGAGTCGCCCCTCACCCCTTGGATGCCGGCCGGCTGCCCGTCATGGATAACGTTTCCTTCAGCAAGTCGGGCGGTGCTGAACATCCACAGATCTCCACCCACCATCGCAAGGACAAAGACAGAGACCGGGAAAAAGACCGGGACCGGGACCGGGACCGAGACCGGGACAGAGACCGGGACCGGGACCGAATCCGGGACCGGGACCTGTCCTCCACCTACACCATCACCTCCTCGGGACGCTCCTCAGCTCCGCCTCTCCACTCAAACCCCTACAAGTCTTCTGGCTCCAACCACAGTGGTCATGGTTACCCGCGCAGCCAATCAGCATGTCCGTCCCCGGTCAGCATGGGGCGCTCTCTGACTCCTCTGAGCCTGAAGAGGCCGCCGCCGTACGACGCTCTTATTGCGGGAGGAAGTATTCCTCGCTCTTCCTCTTCCTCTTCCTCATCCTCCCACCGCGGAGGAGGGGAGGGCGGAGCCAGACTCAGTAACTCCTCCTCCACTCACGGATCAATGCAGAACGTGTCGATGAGGTCACAGACTCCACCAGCCCATTGGACGAACTCAACCATCTGTTCACCTCAGGAAGACATGTGACCAAGAAGGGAGGCAGGAAGAGCCGTGGAAGTGAAGGTAAAATATTAGTACTGCATCACATCGGTTTCCAATTTTAATTTCTGTTCAATATGTGGGTTTTTAGAACAAGAAAGGGTTCTGAAGACAGAAAGTGAAGGTTAACCGTGAGTCCTGCCTCAGCACCACAGCAGTCTTACCAGCCCTCACTATAAGCTTTATAGGAGAGTCTTCAGTCTATAGCAGCAGAACTAGCAGCTGGTCCCAGGTCAGTCTGAACCAGCCCTCACTATAAGCTTTATAGGAGAGTATTCAGTCTATAGCAGCAGAACTAGCAGCTGGTCCCAGGTCAGTCTGAACCAGCGCTCACTATAAGAGGAGAGTCTTCAGTCTATAGCAGCAGAACTAGCAGCTGGTCCCAGGTCAGCCTGAACCAACCCTCCCTATAAGAGGAGAGTCTTCAGTCTATAGCAGCAGAACTAGGAGCTGGTCCCAGGTCAGTCTGAACCAGCCCTCACTATAAGAGGAGAGTCTTCAGTCTATAGCAGCAGAACTATCAGCTGGTCCCAGGTCAGTCTGAAACAGCCCTCACTGTAAGAGGAGAGTCTTCAGTCTATAGCAGCAGAACTAGGAGCTGGTCCCAGGTCAGTCTGAACCAGCCCTCACTATAAGCTTCATCAGATTAAACTGGAAGCTGGTTCTTCAGGAGAGAAGTCTCTGTGTTCTGTGTTGTTTTGGATGAATAAATGAGGGTTTATGTCTTGTTCTCATGTCTGGTGTTGTTGTGTCTCAGGAGACTCCCGGTCTCTGCCGAGGCACGGAACCAGAGACAGAGATGGGCAGAGCAGTCCGGTTTCAGGCCGGATGGGGAGGTCGTCTGTCAGTCCGACCATGATGCTTTCCGGAGGTTCAGGAGGTGAGTCTGAGGACTATAGGACTACTTCATCTTTGTCAGATTTACCTCCTCAGTTTTTACCATATCAGATTTACCTCATTAGATTTACCTCATCAGAACCTCATTAGATTGACCTCATCAGATTTACCTCATTAGATTTACCTCCTCAGTTTTACCTCATTAGATTTACCTCATCAGAACCTCATTAGATTAACCTCAACAGATTTACCTCATCAGATGTACCTCATTATATTTACCTCATCAGATTTACCTCATTAGATTTACCTCATCAGATGTACTTCATCAGATTTACCTCATTAGATTTACTTCATCAGATTTACCTCATTAGATTAACCTTATTAGATTTACCTCATCAGAACCTGATCAGATTTACCTGATCAGATTTACCTCATTAGATTTACCTCATCAGATTTACCTCATCAGATTTACCTCATCAGATTTACTTCATTAGATTTACCTCATTAGATTTACCTCATCAGATTTACTTCATCATATTACCTCATTAGATTTACTTCATCAGATTTACCTCATTAGATTTACCTCATCAGATATACTTCATCAGATTTACCTCATCAGATTTACCTCATCAGATTTACTTCATCATATTTACCTCATCAGATATACTTCATCAGATTTACCTCATCAGATTTACCTCATCAGATTTACTTCATCAGATTTACCTCATTAGATTTACCTCATCAGAACCTCTTCAGATTTGCCTCATCAGATTTACCTCATCAGATTACCTCATCAGAACCTCATCAGATTTACCTCATTAGATTTACCTCATCAGAACCTCTTCAGATTTGCCTCATATATATATATTTCTGTTAGTTTTGACTAATGTAATAAAATCCACAGAATCAAAGTCAGTTTGTAAACTCGGCCGCTCGGCGTCGACTTCAGGAGTTCCTTCATCTCAACGTCCCCTGCAGGACCCCCCCCACCGGCCCTCAGACAGGTACTGTGAACACTTGTCTGTCAAACACCTGTCTGTCAGTCTGTCAAACACCTGTCTGTATGTCTGTCCAACACCTGTCTGTCTGTCTGTCTGTCTGTCTGTCAAACACCTGTCTGTCGGTCTGTCTGTCAAACACCTCTCTATTTACTTGTCAAACACCTGTCTGTCTGTCTGTCTGTCAAACACCTCTCTATTTACTTGTCAAACACCTGTCTGTTTACATGTCTGTCAAACACCTCTCTATTTACTTGTCAAACACCTGTCTGTATGTCAAACGCCTGTCTATTTTATCTGTCTGTCAAACACCTGTCTGTCTACTTGTCTGTTTACCTGTCAAACACCTGTCTATTAACCTGTCTGTCCTTTGCTGAACAGAAAGTAAAACACATTTTAGATGAAATCTCCGACCCATCAGCTGACTGATATAAGAACTGTAACATGTAAACATTTAAACATATAAACACGAAAACAAGTAAACATTTAAACATACAGTATAAACATAGTCGTTGAGCTTATTGAAAGTGTTTCTCTGATTAGTTTAAAGTTTTTATTTTAGTATGTTCTGTTTTGTGTGAATATTTGGTGTTTCAGTAAATCTTGTTTTGTGTCCTGAACTATAACGCTGAAGTACGTTTTAAAGTGTTGATAAACTCTATAAATAATGTGAATAATGACACTAACACAGGTTTATTATTAAACACTAACATGAAACTAACCTCTCTGAAGCTGATTACTGTTTACAGAGAGGATCTGCTTCAGCTGGATATACTAACATTTCAAACGCTCATCACTCTGTACCTGTGTGTCAATGTTTGCTCACTTTATCACAATAAAATATATGATTCCTCTAAACTCACAGATATACTTTACATTTCTGACTGAAATAAATATATTACATTACATAAGGAATACCACCATCTAATCTCAAATCTCCACCTCTGTGCGCGATAGTGCGCGCTTTTAGCTTGCTGCGCACCTCCCCGTTTATCCAGGGCTTTTGATTGGGGAATTAATTCAGTAGTCGTCGGTACTATGTCATCGATGCATTTTCCAATGTAGCAGATGACCGTGTCCTTGTCAAACACACACCACTCAAACATGTGTGTGTGTGTGTGTGTGTGTGTGTGTGGTGTGTGTGTGTGTGTGTGTGTGTGTGTGTGTGTGTGTGTGGTGTGTGTGGTGTGTGTGTGTGTGTGTGTGTGTGTGTGTGTGTGTGTGTGTGTGTGTGTGTGTGTGTGTGTGTGTGGTGTGTGTGTGTGTCCAGATGCCTGGTTGTGCGGAGACGCCACCATGATGGAGATGATCGAGAGGAAGCGAGTTCTGTGTCGGGAGATTAAAGGCCGTCTGCGCCCGGAGAAGAATCTTCTGAAACAGGACAGCATTCCCATCCTGCCCAGCTGGAGGAGGAAGCCTCCGCCATACTCCGCCCCCCCCAACACACACCCACCACCGTGTTCTGGGACACCGCCATCTGAAGCACAAACACACACACCACACACACACACTGGTGCAGGTGTTGTCCTGTCCGTCCAATCAGAGCGCGGGATGTGAAGGTGTAGCAGAGGTTTCCTTTCTACTCGTTATTTTTCTATTTGACACTCAAAAGATTCAGATGGTTTTAAAGTCTGACCGTCGTGTAGCACATCGTGTAAAACAATATGAGTATCTGTGTGTGGATAAGAGTCAATCATGTTTTTGTATTTTAAAAATCTGTGACGCTCGTCTGTGCGTGGAAGAAAAGTGATGATATTTTATATTAAATACATTTTATTATAATGAAAAAATATTTTAAATTGAAAGTTGAGAACATTGTGGCATGTTGTTGTTCTGGTCTCAACGACTGTCCCAAAACAAACATTAACTTCAGATTAATTTCAGATTAATTTCAGATTAACTGCAGATTAACTCGACATTAACTCCAAATGTTCTCCAGATCTACTTCAGATTAATTTAATTTGAACTCCAGATTTACTTCAGATTAACTCCAGATTAACTCCAGATTTACAGAAGGTACTGAATGTCACTTGAAGTTTTACTGAAGGTCACCTGAAGGTACTGAAGGTCATCTGAGTTACTAAAGGTCATCTGAAGGTTCACTGAAGGTACTGAAGGTCATCTGAGTTACTAAAGGTCACCTGAAGGTACTGAAGGTCATCTGAGTTACTAAAGGTCATCTGAAGGTTCACTGAAGGTCATCTGAAGGTCATCTAAAGGTACTGAAGGTCATCTGACAGTGTGTGTTTTCGGGCCGGTGAAGGAATATCTGTTTTCTGAAAGAAAATGTTTACTGATCTTTGTGATGGATGTGAACGAGCTGATTCATTAGCATGTCAAATCAATGGTAAGACTGAAGCAAAGTATTCTGGGATACGATGATGAAACCTGTAAATCAGTTTTAAGCCATCGGGAGATTAAATGTTTAAATATGCACTAAAACATTTCAGAGTTAAACTCTGACCGAGTTTCGTTTTTTTTAAATAACTTCAATTTACTGTTTGAAATGTGTTCTGATTTCATACCTGAAACTAAATTCACTTTAGGCAGCTAAAGACAACACAGTGATGCTAACTGTTAGCCTGTAGCTAAAGACAACACAGTGAAGCTAACTGTTAGCCTGTAGCTAAAGACAACACAGTGAAGCTAACTGTTAGCCTGTAGCTAAAGACAACACAGTGAAGCTAACTGTTAGCCTGTAGCTAAAGACAACACAGTGAAGCTAACTGTTAGCCTGTAGCTAAAGACAACACAGTGAAGCTAACTGTTAGCCTGTAGCTAAAGACAACACAGTGAAGCTAAATGTTAGCCTGTAGCTAAAGACAACACAGTGAAGACAACACAGTGAAGCTAACTGTTAGCCTGTAGCTAAAGACAAAACAGTAAAGCTAACTGTTAGCCTGTAGCTTAAGACAACACAGTGAAGCTAACTGTTAGTCTGTAGCTAAAGACAACACAGTGAAGCTAACTGTTAGCCTGTAGCTAAAGACAACACATTGAAGCTAACTATTAGCCTGTAGCTAAAGACAACACAATGAAGCTAACTATTAGCCTGTAGCTAAAGACAACACATTGAAGCTAACTGTTAGCCTGTAGCTAACAACACTTTAGCTGGGGTTGGATTGAACTGACCCAAAGAAAAATGGAGAGCTCTCCTGGGTCCCTGAAGGCACCGTATGGGAACATTGAGTTAATATTTTTGTCGTTAAACAAAGTTTCAACACAGATCTTTTGTTTTTGTGTTCAACAGTTTGTTCCCTGGTGATTTACCTTACTGTTTTTATATTTAAAATAAATGTAATTTCACCCTATGGCCTTAGTGTGGTACCTTTCCTCAAATATGTTGGACCAGTTGTCCCGACATGAAACCACTGATCTGCTATCTCTAGGACTCCAAGCTGTCAGCGATAGATAGAACACATTTTAATTAAAAAAAAGTTTGGAGATTCATCTAACCCCTATTGAACACATGATAATAAAATCATTGGTAATCCCTTCAAAATAAAAATAAACGCAGTAACACGCTGTCACCACAGGGGGGCAGACTACACTTGATTACAAACAGTTCAATTACAATTCAAAGGTTTTATCATCAGATGCGAACAGCTGTTTTAACTTCTCTCCCCCCCCCCCACTGACTGCTATCCAGCCCATAATAACATGATGCATCACATTAATGCTCATCATGAGAACAACATGTGCATCTCCTCTCTTTAAATCAGCTCTCACTCTAAATACAGTTTATAGTGTTTATGTAAATATTGTTGTTATAATCATCTTAAAATAGTTTTTAATAGCTTTTATAAAAGTCCTACTTCATTTAGTTTGTTTTGGTATTATTCTTTCTGTGTCTTTGAATGCAACACATACACCACAGGTAATCCCTCGTAAATAAAACCTCCAGGTAGTAAACCTACAGGTGATAAAACCTACAGGTGATAAAACCTACAGGTAATAAAACCTACAGGTGATAAAACCTACAGGTAATAAAACCTACAGGTAATGAAACCTACAGGTAATAAAACCTACAGGTGATAAACCTACAGGTATAAAACCTACAGGTGATAAAACCTACAGGTAATAAAACCTACAGGTAATGAAACTTACAGGTAATAAAACCTACAGGTAATGAAACCTACGGGTGATGAAACCTACAGGTAATGAAACCTACAGGTAATAAAACCTACGGGTAATAAAACCTACGGGTGATAAAACCTACGGGTAATGAAACCTACAGGTAATGAAACTTACAGGTAATGAAACCTACGGGTGATGAAACCTACGGGTGATGAAACCTACAGGTAATGAAACTTACAGGTAATGAAACCTACAGGTAATGAAACCTACAGGTAATGAAACTTACAGGTAATGAAACCTACAGGTAATGAAACCTACAGGTAATAAAACCTACGGGTGATAAAACCTACAGGTAATGAAACCTACGGTGATGAAACCTACGGGTGATGAAACCTACGGGTAATGAAACCTACAGGTAATAAAACCTACGGGTGATAAAACCTACGGGTAATGAAACTTACGGTGATGAAACCTACGGGTGATGAAACCTACGGGTATGAAACCTACAGGTAATGAAACTTACAGGTAATGAAACCTACAGGTAATGAAACCTACGGGTAATGAAACCTACGGGTAATAAAACCTACGGGTGATAAAACCTACGGGTGATGAAACCTACGGGTGATGAAACCTACGGGTAATGAACCTACAGGTAATGAAACTTACAGGTAATGAAACCTACAGGTATGAAACCTACAGGTAATGAAACTTACAGGTAATGAAACCTACAGGTAATGAAACCTACAGGTAATGAAACCTACAGGTAATGAAACCTACAGGTAATGAAACTTACAGGTAATGAAACCTACAGGTAATGAAACCTACAGGTAATGAAACCTACAGGTAATGAAACCTCGCATTAGAGGCCTTACCGATAATGGATGTCAGCTCTCGGGAGATGTCAATGCGTGGTGCGGTTACCCGAAGTGACAGACCTAATGGTACGCTTATCTCTGCCTTAGACGCCTTACCGATAATGGACGTCCTCTCTCGGGAGATGTCAAGGAGTTGTGCGGTTACACAAAGTGACAGACCTAATCGTACACTTATATCTGAGAGTGCGCTCACAGACCCCCAAAGGACGGTCTAATGCTCTCCAGCATGTCTCGCTAATGTGTGCCCTTAGCAGGACGGAGCAGCTGACATTACAACCCAGGCATAAGTGTTTGAAAGGCGGGGGAAAAGTATTGTAAATACCTGGAAGTCCCATACCCTGTGCACACTGTTTACCCAGGATCCAAGCTCTTTCCCCCTTTTTAAAAGCTGTCATGTGCCCTGGGAGTCCCATACCATGTACACACTGTTTACCCAGGATCCAAGCTCTTTTCCCGGCTTTTTAATAGCTGTTATGTGCCCTGGGAGTCCCATACCCTGTACACACATGTTTACCCAGGATCCAAGCTCTTTTCCCGGCTTTTTAATAGCTGTTATGTGCCCTAGTCCACATGTTTACCCAGGATCCAAGCTCTTTTCCCGGCTTTTTAATAGCTGTTATGTGCCCTGGGAGTCCCATACCCTGTACACACTGTTTACCCAGGATCCAAGCTCTTTTCCCGGCTTTTTAATAGCTGTTGTGCCCTGGGAGTCCCATACCCTGTACACTGTTTACCCAGGATCCAAGCTCTTTTCCCCTTTTTAATAGCTGTTATGTGCCCTGGGAGTCCCATACCCTGTACACACATGTTTACCCAGGATCCAAGCTCTTTTCCCGGCTTTTTAATAGCTGTTATGTGCCCTGGGAGTCCCATACCCTGTACACACTGTTTACCCAGGATCCAAGCTCTTTTCCCGGCTTTTTAATAGCTGTTATGTGCCCTGGGAGTCCCATACCCTGTACACACGTTTACCCAGGATCCAAGCTCTTTTCCCGGCTTTTTAATAGCTGTCATGTGCCTGTAATTCCCATACCCTGTACACACTGTTTACCCAGGATCCAAGCTATTTTCCTGGCTTTTTAATAGCTGTCATGTTCCCTGGAAGTCCCATACTAATTAAATGTATTTGTATGATATATTTCTGGGGTAGGAAAGTGACATTTCTGGGTGATTCTGTCAGTTTATGGAGCTTAGCCCACACATCCTGGAGGTTCCAGGCCAAATTTGGGTGTTCATAGGCTGCCTGCCATGGGCCCCCACCCGTGGAAAGAAGAAAAAAGTGAAGAAAATGGTTAATTATATCTTAAAATAATCAAAAATGAAGTTTTGAAAAAAGTCTGAAAAAGACTAAGTGCCAACGGAGAAGGGGAAATGAAAAGCTCAACCCTTCGGCTTCGGGCCGTTTTTTCCCCTTCTCCGTGAAGTTGCAACGGAGACGGAAAAGGGTCCTGGGCTTCATTTCCCCTTTCCCGTCGAAAAAATTCATCCATACATTTCAGACTACAATCCGCACGAAATCAGAAACCCAGTTTTTGGTCATACTCTGAAAAAAAACGGCTGTCTGCAAACGCGGAGGTGAAGTGTCCGCTCACCATGCACTATGGGTCAGCCTTATTTTGTGCCTCAAGACCCCCCCAGCCTGGTTCTCAAAAGTTGACTCTGACAAATGTGCCTCTGGAGGAATGTAAGGGGAGTTGCCAGGGGACTCTATCCGCGTTATGAGGCACTATTTTCGGACACTTTTTTACATTTTCACCCCTTGAGCCTGGTTCTCAAAAAAGTTTTCTTTGACAAATGTGACTCTGGAGGAATGTCAGGGGAGTTGCAGGGGACTCTACCCGCCTCATGGGCACTATTTTCGGATACTTTTTTACATTTTCACCCCTTGAGCCTGGTTCTCAAAAAAGTTTTCTTTGACAAATGTGACTCTGGAGGAATGTCAGGGGAGTTGCAGGGGACTCTACCCGCCTCATGGGCACTATTTTCGGATACTTTTTTACATTTTCACCCCTTGAGCCTGGTTCTCAAAAAAGTTTTCTTGACAAATGTGACTCTGGAGGAATGTCAGGGGAGTTGAGGGGACTCTACCCGCCTCATGGGCACTATTTTCGGATACTTTTTTACATTTTCACCCCTTGAGCCTGGTTCTCAAAAAAGTTTTGTTTGACAAATGTGACTCTGGAGGAATGTCAGGGGGTTGCAGGGGACTCTACCCGCCTCATGGGCACTATTTTCGGATACTTTTTACATTTTCACCCCTTTTTTGATGGATGAATTTGAACTTATTTTGTTACTTTTTGCTCAGTTTGACCCGTTCTGGCCACCGTGTTGCCTGGAGGATAGGACCGAGAGATGACAGACTCTCTGGCCGCCTCACAAGAGTCTATTGTCGGACCCTTTCTTTGCTTTTCCGGGGCACCCCAAACCCTCCCACGGTTGGGGCACCATGAATTGATGCATCAGACCAAATGTTGCCATCACCAGCCCTGCGGAGGTGGGACCATCCAACCCGGTGGTAACCCAATACCTCCCTTGGTCCGTGCACCATGGATTGAAGCATCGGACCCAGTGTCGCAATCACCGGTCACACTAACGCATATAAACAGATAAATAGAACATCATTTTGATCAATTCATTGTGTCTGTTTCTAGGAGGATGCACAAGCACCTTAAGCACAAACATGCAGTGCGTAACTTGGAAGAGAGAGGCATCATTCTGAAAATGGCGAGTGGCAGGATAAATGTTCGCACCAAACCCTGTCCCATCACAGGGTGTTCGTATGCTGGGAAGAGACTGGACCGTCATGTAACTCATGACCACCCTGAGTTATCCCGATGTGAGGCACATCAGGTCATGGCAAGGCTGAAGCATAGTGTGGCCCTGCAGTTGCTCCATGACCTCCGTGAGACTAACCCCATCATTGGAATGGCTACATCATTGGATATAGACAATGAGGAGGAATACCCCGGGCACCCGCCACCCTTGTCCCCACATATTGAGTGTGACAACGAGGACTGCAGGCAGGTGGTGCTGGAAAATGTGGCATTGAGGGCTCAGAAGGATGCCCTCAATGATGAGGTGAAGACCCTGCGCTCCAGCTGAAAAAGGAGCTAAAACCCAGGAAGCAGAGTGCCACTGCTGCTGTGCTTGAGGAAGAGGAAGAATGTATACGATTTAAGGGCCTTCCAATCACAAGTACCTCCGGCACGAACAGAGCAGCCTCCGGTGGAGAGCCCGGTG
>JAAKFY010000115.1:73003-100503 GCA_011823955.1 Dissostichus mawsoni
AGTTTCATTACCTGTAAGTTTCATTACCCGTAGGTGTATTACCCGTGGGTTTCATTACCTTAAGTTTCATTACCTGTAGGTTCATTACCTGTAGGTTTCATTACCTGTAGCTTTCATTACCGTAGGTTTCATTACCCGTAGGTTTCATTACCTGTAAGTTTCATTACCCGTAGGTTGTATTACCCGTGGGTTTCATTACCTGTAGGTTTCATTACCCGTAGGTTTCATTACCTGTAAGTTTCATTACCTGTAGGTTTCATTACCTGTAAGTTTCATTACCTGTAGGTTTCATTACCCGTAGGTTTCATTACCTGTAAGTTTCATTACCTGTAAGTTTCATTACCTGTAGGTTTCATTACCTGTAAGTTTCATTACCTGTAAGTTTTCATTACCTGTAGGTTTCATTACCTGTAGGTTTCATTACCTGTAGGTTTCATTACCTGTAGGTTTCATTACCTGTAAGTTTCATTACCTGTAGGTTTCATTACCTGTAGGTTTCATTACCTGTAGGTTTCATTACCTGTAGGTTTCATTACCTGTAGGTTTCATTACCTGTAGGTTTCATTACCTGTAGGTTTCATTACCCGTGGGTTTCATTACCTGTAAGTTTCATTACCTGTAGGTTTCATTACCTGTAGGTTTCATTACCCGTAGGTTTCATTACCCGTGGGTTTCATTACCTGTAAGTTTCATTACCTGTAGGTTTCATTACCTGTAGGTTTCATTACCTGTAAGTTTCATTACCTGTAGGTTTCATTACCTGTAGGTTTCATTACCTGTAGGTTTCATTACCCGTAGGTTTCATTACCTGTAAGTTTCATTACCCGTAGGTTTCATTACCTGTAGGTTTCATTACCTGTAGGTTTCATTACCCGTAGGTTTCATTACCTGTAGGTTTCATTACCTGTAGGTTTCATTACCCGTGGGTTTCATTACCTGTAGGTTTCATTACCTGTAAGTTTCATTACCTGTAAGTTTCATTACCCGTAGGTTGTATTACCCGTGGGTTTCATTACCTGTAAGTTTCATTACCTGTAGGTTTCATTACCTGTAGGTTTCATTACCTGTAGCTTTCATTACCCGTAGGTTCATTACCCGTAGGTTTCATTACCTGTAAGTTTCATTACCCGTAGGTTGTATTACCCGTGGGTTTCATTACCTGTAGGTTTCATTACCCGTAGGTTTCATTACCTGTAGGTTTCATTACCTGTAGGTTTCATTACCCGTAGGTTTCATTACCTGTAAGTTTCATTACCTGTAGGTTTCATTACCCGTAGGTTGTATTACCCGTGGGTTTCATTACCTGTAGGTTTCATTACCTGTAAGTTTCATTACCCGTAGGTTGTATTACCCTGGGTTCATTACCTGTAGGTTTCATTACCTGTAGGTTTCATTACCTGTAAGTTTCATTACCTGTAGGTTTCATTACCTGTAGGTTTCATTACCTGTAAGTTTCATTACCTGTAAGTTTCATTACCTGTAGGTTTCATTACCTGTAAGTTTCATTACCTGTAAGTTTCATTACCTGTAGGTTTCATTACCTGTAGGTTTCATTACCTGTAGGTTTCATTACCTGTAAGTTTCATTACCTGTAGGTTTCATTACCTGTAGGTTTCATTACCTGTAGGTTTCATTACCTGTAGGTTTCATTACCTGTAGGTTTCATTACCTGTAGGTTTCATTACCTGTAGGTTTCATTACCGTGGGTTTCATTACCTGTAAGTTTCATTACCTGTAGGTTTCATTACCTGTAGGTTTCATTACCTGTAGGTTTCATTACCTGTAGGTTTCATTACCCGTGGGTTTCATTACCTGTAAGTTTCATTACCTGTAGGTTTCATTACCTGTAGGTTTCATTACCCGTAGGTTTCATTACCTGTAAGTTTCATTACCTGTAGGTTTCATTACCTGTAGGTTTCATTACCCGTAGGTTTCATTACCTGTAAGTTTCATTACCTGTAGGTTTCATTACCTGTAGGTTTCATTACCCGTGGGTTTCATTACCTGTAAGTTTCATTACCTGTAGGTTTCATTACCCGTAGGTTTCATTACCTGTAAGTTTCATTACCTGTAATTTCATTACCTGTAGGTTTCATTACCTGTAGGTTTCATTACCTGTAAGTTTCATTACCTGTAGGTTTCATTACCTGTAAGTTTCATTACCTGTAGGTTTCATTACCTGTAGGTTTCATTACCTGTAGGTTTCATTACCTGTAGGTTTCATTACCTGTAAGTTTCATTACCTGTAGGTTTCATTACCTGTAGGTTTCATTACCTGTAGGTTTCATTACCTGTAGGTTTCATTACCGTGGGTTTCATTACCTGTAAGTTTCATTACCTGTAGGTTTCATTACCTGTAGGTTTCATTACCTGTAGGTTTCATTACCCGTGGTTTCATTACCTGTAAGTTTCATTACCTGTAGGTTTCATTACCTGTAGGTTTCTTACCTGTAGGTTTCATTACCTGTAGGTTTCATTACCTGTAGGTTTCATTACCTGTAGGTTTCATTACCCGTAGGTTTCATTACCTGTAAGTTTCATTACCCGTAGGTTTCATTACCTGTAAGTTTCATTACCTGTAGGTTTCATTACCTGTAAGTTTCATTACCTGTAGGTTTCATTACCTGTAGGTTTCATTACCTGTAGGTTTCATTACCCGTAGGTTTCATTACCTGTAAGTTTCATTACCTGTAAGTTTCATTACCTGTAGGTTTCATTACCTGTAGGTTTCATTACCTGTAGGTTTCATTACCTGTAGGTTTCATTACCCGTAGGTTTCATTACCTGTAAGTTTCATTACCTGTAGGTTTCATTACCTGTAGGTTTCATTACCTGTAGGTTTTATCACCTGTAGGTTTTATCACCAGTAGGTTTTATTACCTGTAGGTTTCATTACCTGTAGGTTTCATTACCGTAGGTTTCATTACCTGTAAGTTTCATTACCTGTAGGTTTCATTACCTGTAGGTTTCATTACCCGTAGGTTTTATTACCTGTAGGTTTTATCACCTGTAGGTTTTATCACCTGTAGGTTTTACTACCTGGAGGTTTTATTTACGAGGGATTACCTGTGGTGTATGTGTTGCATTCAAAGACACAGAAAGAATAATACCAAAACAAACTAAATGAAGTAGGACTTTTATAAAAGCTATTTAAAAACTATTTTAAGATGATTATAACAACAATATTTACATAAACACTATAAACTGTATTTAGAGTGAGAGCTGATTTAAAGAGAGGAGACGCAACATGTTGTTCTCATGATGAGCATTAATGTGATGCATCATGTTATTATGGGCTGGATAGCAGTCAGTGGGGGGGGGGGGGAGAGAAGTTAAAACAGCTGTTGCGCATCTGATGATAAAACCTTTGAATTGTAATTGAACTGTTTGTAATCAAGTGTAGTCTGCCCCCCTGTGGTGACAGCGTGTTACTGCGTTTATTTTATTTTGAAGGGATTACCAATGATTTTATTATCATGTGTTCAATAGGGGTTAGATGAATCTCCAAACTTTTTATTTAATTAAATGTGTTTCTATCGCTGACAGCTTGGAGTCCTAGAGATAGCAGATCAGTGGTTTCATGTCGGGACAACTGGTCCCAACATATTTGAGGAAAGGTACCACACTAAGGCCATAGGGTGAAATTTACATTTATTTTAAATATAAAAACAGTAAGGTAAATCACCAGGGAACAAACTGTTGAACACAAAAACAAAAAGATCTGTGTTGAAACTTTGTTTAACGACAAAAATATTAACTCAATGTTCCCATACGGTGCCTTCAGGGACCCAGGAGAGCTCTCCATTTTTCTTGGGTCAGTTCAATCCAACCCCAGCTAAAGTGTTGTTAGCTACAGGCTAACAGTTAGCTTCAATGTGTTGTCTTTAGCTACAGGCTAATAGTTAGCTTCATTGTGTTGTCTTTAGCTACAGGCTAATAGTTAGCTTCAATGTGTTGTCTTTAGCTACAGGCTAACAGTTAGCTTCACTGTGTTGTCTTTAGCTACAGACTAACAGTTAGCTTCACTGTGTTGTCTTAAGCTACAGGCTAACAGTTAGCTTTACTGTTTTGTCTTTAGCTACAGGCTAACAGTTAGCTTCACTGTGTTGTCTTCACTGTGTTGTCTTTAGCTACAGGCTAACATTAGCTTCACTGTGTTGTCTTTAGCTACAGGCTAACAGTTAGCTTCACTGTGTTGTCTTTAGCTACAGGCTAACAGTTAGCTTCACTGTGTTGTCTTTAGCTGCCTAAAGTGAATTTAGTTTCAGGTATGAAATCAGAACACATTTCAAACAGTAAATTGAAGTTATTTAAAAAAAACGAAACTCGGTCAGAGTTTAACTCTGAAATGTTTTAGTGCATATTTAAACATTTAATCTCCCGATGGCTTAAAACTGATTTACAGGTTTCATCATCGTATCCCAGAATACTTTGCTTCAGTCTTACCATTGATTTGACATGCTAATGAATCAGCTCGTTCACATCCATCACAAAGATCAGTAAACATTTTCTTTCAGAAAACAGATATTCCTTCACCGGCCCAAAAACACACACTGTCAGATGACCTTCAGTACCTTTAGATGACCTTCAGATGACCTTCAGTGAACCTTCAGATGACCTTTAGTAACTCAGATGACCTTCAGTACCTTCAGGTGACCTTTAGTAACTCAGATGACCTTCAGTACCTTCAGTGAACCTTCAGATGACCTTTAGTAACTCAGATGACCTTCAGTACCTTCAGGTGACCTTCAGTAAAACTTCAAGTGACATTCAGTACCTTCTGTAAATCTGGAGTTAATCTGGAGTTAATCTGAAGTAAATCTGGAGTTCAAATTAAATTAATCTGAAGTAGATCTGGAGAACATTTGGAGTTAATGTCGAGTTAATCTGCAGTTAATCTGAAATTAATCTGAAATTAATCTGAAGTTAATGTTTGTTTTGGGACAGTCGTTGAGACCAGAACAACAACATGCCACAATGTTCTCAACTTTCAATTTAAAATATTTTTTCATTATAATAAAATGTATTTAATATAAAATATCATCACTTTTCTTCCACGCACAGACGAGCGTCACAGATTTTTAAAATACAAAAACATGATTGACTCTTATCCACACACAGATACTCATATTGTTTTACACGATGTGCTACACGACGGTCAGACTTTAAAACCATCTGAATCTTTTGAGTGTCAAATAGAAAAATAACGAGTAGAAAGGAAACCTCTGCTACACCTTCACATCCCGCGCTCTGATTGGACGGACAGGACAACACCTGCACCAGTGTGTGTGTGTGTGTGGTGTTTGTGCTTCAGATGGCGGTGTCCCAGAACACGGTGGTGGTGTGTGTGTTGGGGGGGGCGGAGTATGGCGGAGGCTTCCTCCTCCAGCTGGGCAGGATGGGAATGCTGTCCTGTTTCAGAAGATTCTTCTCCGGGCGCAGACGGCCTTTAATCTCCCGACACAGAACTCGCTTCCTCTCGATCATCTCCATCATGGTGGCGTCTCCGCACAACCAGGGCATCTGGACACACACACACACACACACACACACACACACACACACACACACACACACACACACACACCACACACCCACACACACACACACACACACCACACACACACACACACAACACACACACACACACACACACACACACACACACCAACACACACACACACACATGTTTGAGTGGTGTGTGTTTGACAAGGACACGGTCATCTGCTACATTGGAAAATGCATCGATGACATAGTACCGACGACTACTGAATTAATTCCCCAATCAAAAGCCCTGGATAAACGGGGAGGTGCGCAGCAAGCTAAAAGCGCGCACTATCGCGCACAGAGGTGGAGATTTGAGATTAGATGGTGGTATTCCTTATGTAATGTAATATATTTATTTCAGTCAGAAATGTAAAGTATATCTGTGAGTTTAGAGGAATCATATATTTTATTGTGATAAAGTGAGCAAACATTGACACACAGGTACAGAGTGATGAGCGTTTGAAATGTTAGTATATCCAGCTGAAGCAGATCCTCTCTGTAAACAGTAATCAGCTTCAGAGAGGTTAGTTTCATGTTAGTGTTTAATAATAAACCTGTGTTAGTGTCATTATTCACATTATTTATAGAGTTTATCAACACTTTAAAACGTACTTCAGCGTTATAGTTCAGGACACAAAACAAGATTTACTGAAACACCAAATATTCACACAAAACAGAACATACTAAAATAAAAACTTTAAACTAATCAGAGAAACACTTTCAATAAGCTCAACGACTATGTTTATACTGTATGTTTAAATGTTTACTTGTTTTCGTGTTTATATGTTTAAATGTTTACATGTTACAGTTCTTATATCAGTCAGCTGATGGGTCGGAGATTTCATCTAAAATGTGTTTTACTTTCTGTTCAGCAAAGGACAGACAGGTTAATAGACAGGTGTTTGACAGGTAAACAGACAAGTAGACAGACAGGTGTTTGACAGACAGATAAAATAGACAGGCGTTTGACATACAGACAGGTGTTTGACAAGTAAATAGAGAGGTGTTTGACAGACATGTAAACAGACAGGTGTTTGACAAGTAAATAGAGAGGTGTTTGACAGACAGACAGACAGACAGGTGTTTGACAAGTAAATAGAGAGGTGTTTGACAGACAGACCGACAGACAGGTGTTTGACAGACAGACAGACAGACAGACAGACAGACAGGTGTTGGACAGACATACAGACAGGTGTTTGACAGACTGACAGACAGGTGTTTGACAGACAAGTGTTCACAGTACCTGTCTGAGGGCCGGGTGGGGGGGGTCCTGCAGGGGACGTTGAGATGAAGGAACTCCTGAAGTCGACGCCGAGCGGCCGAGTTTACAAACTGACTTTGATTCTGTGGATTTTATTACATTAGTCAAAACTAACAGAAATATATATATGAGGCAAATCTGAAGAGGTTCTGATGAGGTAAATCTAATGAGGTAAATCTGATGAGGTTCTGATGAGGTAAATCTGATGAGGTAAATCTGATGAGGTTCTGATGAGGTAAATCTGATGAGGTAAATCTGATGAGGCAAATCTGAAGAGGTTCTGATGAGGTAAATCTGAAGAGGTTCTGATGAGGTAAATCTAATGAGGTAAATCTGATGAGGTTCTGATGAGGCAAATCTGAAGAGTTCTGATGAGGTAAATCTAATGAGGTAAATCTGATGAGGTTCTGATGAGGTAAATCTGATGAGGTAAATCTGATGAGGCAAATCTGAAGAGGTTCTGATGAGGTAAATCTAATGAGGTAAATCTGATGAAGTAAATCTGATAAGGTAAATCTGATGAGGTAAATCTGATGAAGTATATCTGATGAGGTAAATCTAATGAGGTAAATCTGATGAAGTAAATCTAATGAGGTAAATATGATGAAGTAAATCTGATGAGGTAAATCTAATGAGGTAAATCTAATGAAGTAAATCTGATGAGGTAAATCTGATGAGGTAAATCTGATGAGGTAAATCTAATGAGGTAAATCTGATCAGGTAAATCTGATCAGGTTCTGATGAGGTAAATCTAATAAGGTTAATCTAATGAGGTAAATCTGATGAAGTAAATCTAATGAGGTAAATCTGATGAAGTACATCTGATGAGGTAAATCTAATGAGGTAAATCTGATGAGGTAAATATAATGAGGTACATCTGATGAGGTAAATCTGTTGAGGTTAATCTAATGAGGTTCTGATGAGGTAAATCTAATGAGGTAAAACTGAGGAGGTAAATCTAATGAGGTAAATCTGATGAGGTCAATCTAATGAGGTTCTGATGAGGTAAATCTAATGAGGTAAATCTGATATGGTAAAAACTGAGGAGGTAAATCTGACAAAGATGAAGTAGTCCTATAGTCCTCAGACTCACCTCCTGAACCTCCGGAAAGCATCATGGTCGGACTGACAGACGACCTCCCCATCCGGCCTGAAACCGGACTGCTCTGCCCATCTCTGTCTCTGGTTCCGTGCCTCGGCAGAGACCGGGAGTCTCCTGAGACACAACAACACCAGACATGAGAACAAGACATAAACCCTCATTTATTCATCCAAAACAACACAGAACACAGAGACTTCTCTCCTGAAGAACCAGCTTCCAGTTTAATCTGATGAAGCTTATAGTGAGGGCTGGTTCAGACTGACCTGGGACCAGCTCCTAGTTCTGCTGCTATAGACTGAAGACTCTCCTCTTACAGTGAGGGCTGTTTCAGACTGACCTGGGACCAGCTGATAGTTCTGCTGCTATAGACTGAAGACTCTCCTCTTATAGTGAGGGCTGGTTCAGACTGACCTGGGACCAGCTGCTAGTTCTGCTGCTATAGACTGAAGACTCTCCTCTTATAGGGGGGTTGGTTCAGGCTGACCTGGGACCAGCTGCTAGTTCTGCTGCTATAGACTGAAGACTCTCCTCTTATAGTGAGCGCTGGTTCAGACTGACCTGGGACCAGCTCCTAGTTCTGCTGCTATAGACTGAAGACTCTCCTCTTATAGGGAGGGTTGGTTCAGGCTGACCTGGGACCAGCTGCTAGTTCTGCTGCTATAGACTGAAGACTCTCCTCTTATAGTGAGCGCTGGTTCAGACTGACCTGGGACCAGCTCCTAGTTCTGCTGCTATAGACTGAAGACTCTCCTCTTATAGGGAGGGTTGGTTCAGGCTGACCTGGGACCAGCTGCTAGTTCTGCTGCTATAGACTGAATACTCTCCTATAAAGCTTATAGTGAGGGCTGGTTCAGACTGACCTGGGACCAGCTGCTAGTTCTGCTGCTATAGACTGAAGACTCTCCTATAAAGCTTATAGTGAGGGCTGGTTTAAGACTGCTGTGGTGCTGAGGCAGGACTCACGGTTAACCTTCACTTTCTGTCTTCAGAACCCTTTCTTGTTCTAAAAAACCCACATATTGAACAGAAATTAAAATTGGAAACCGATGTGATGCAGTACTAATATTTTACCTTCACTTCCACGGCTCTTCCTGCCTCCCTTCTTGGTCACATGTCTTCCTGAGGTGAACAGATGGTTGAGTTCGTCCAATGGGCTGGTGGGAGTCTGTGACCTCATCGACACGTTCTGCATTGATCCGTGAGTGGAGGAGGAGTTACTGAGTCTGGCTCCGCCCTCCCCTCCTCCGCGGTGGGAGGATGAGGAAGAGGAAGAGGAAGAGCGAGGAATACTTCCTCCCGCAATAAGAGCGTCGTACGGCGGCGGCCTCTTCAGGCTCAGAGGAGTCAGAGAGCGGCCCATGCTGACCGGGGACGGACATGCTGATTGGCTGCGCGGGTAACCATGACCACTGTGGTTGGAGCCAGAAGACTTGTAGGGGTTTGAGTGGAGAGGCGGAGCTGAGGAGCGTCCCGAGGAGGTGATGGTGTAGGTGGAGGACAGGTCCCGGTCCCGGATTCGGTCCCGGTCCCGGTCTCTGTCCCGGTCTCGGTCCCGGTCCCGGTCCCGGTCTTTTTCCCGGTCTCTGTCTTTGTCCTTGCGATGGTGGGTGGAGATCTGTGGATGTTCAGCACCGCCCGACTTGCTGAAGGAAACGTTATCCATGACGGGCAGCCGGCCGGCATCCAAGGGGGTGAGGGGCGACTCGTCTGAGTTTGGGGAGCACTGAGCGGGGGCGGGGGGGAAGACCAACAGTGGTGGGCGATGCGTCAGGAGGTTGGGGAATGGGGGAGGGATGTCGCAACCCCGGGTCTCCCAGACTTCAGAGTCCATGATGGCACTGTGAGCGTCCTGCAGGAAGTCCTCCAGCATCGGGTACTTCATCTCCTCATAGACCGCCTCGCTCTGCTCGTCGTCCTCCCGACCGCTCAGCTCACGAAGGATGTTCCCCACCATCTCGATGTAGACCGGCTCCTCGCCGTCTCTCGATGCCGGACTCGAAGCCTTCCTGTTGCCAAGGTTGCCCATGTAAGACTCGTCGAAGGAGGTGCTGAGCTGAGTGTTCGGGTTCCTCTTGGGTTTGGGTGGAGGCATTTTCTTGTAGTCCTCGTTGTAGAGATGGCATCGAGCTGCAGACAGACAGGGATTTTAAACCAGGAGCACAGACACTGAGCAGACTCTGATCTGATCTAAGGAGCCTGGTGTTACTGATGGTCTGACTGACGGTGAAACAGAAACAGGTCCTAACCTCGGCTTTATGAGGCTACGCCTCCCAACAATCGCTGAATTTCCTTGCTCTCACCGAGACGTGGATCACACCATACAACAACCAACCCTCCACCCCACCTTCCACCCCTGCAGCTCTGAACTCAGGCTATTGCTTCACCCAAACACCCAGACCAACTGGGAGGCACTTCTTATCTTCCTTAAATTGAGTTTTCACCTATTCCCACAGTTTACTCCATGTTACCGATACAATAACTTACCCTATTCAATTAATCATGGTTGTTCTCTACCACCAGGTCCTGTAGGGGAATTCCTGGAGTAATTAGATGCCCTCCTTTCCTGACGCACATTATTACAATCAAGAATTCAATCTTCTTTCTCCAACCTCAAAAAACTCTTCTCAATATTCTCAGTCCTTCCTCACTTGCACAGGGCCACTTTGTTAACTACTTCGAGAAGAAGATAGATGACATTCGCTCATTATTTCACAGCTCTCCCACGGACACAACCTGTTCATCTACCTCACCCCTTCTCACACCCTTACTTATTTCCCTAAAATATCTCACTCGATACCTCTGCACGCCCAACTACCTGCAGAGGAACTGCCCACTGAGGAACTTCCCACTGAGGAACTGCCCACTGCTAAAACTGCCTCCCTCTCCTCTGTTGTCATCCTTCTGGACCTCTCTGCTGCGTTTCACACAGTGAACCACCAGATCCTTCTACAAACTCTCGAAGAACTAATAATTGGACAGCCTTCTGGGAAAACCTGGTCTGATTAAGAGAGACGGCATTCATCCTACTTTGGAAGATGCACATCTCATTTCGGCAAACATTTCAGGGCTTTGTGGACTTAATCCATGAGAAACTGGAGTTGAGACCAGGAGGCGGAGTCGCAGTCTTACACGCTTCTCTGCGCTCTCTCCTGGGCAGTCATTAGGAATCCCCAACCCAATAAAATACCCAATATTAACGGTGTGTGTGTGTGTGTGTGTGTGTGTGTGTGTGTGTGTGTGTGTGTGTGTGTGTCTGCCCAAGGACAATTCAAGTAAGCCTAATAGAGGTGTCATACATAATAACCTAATAAAGTAAATGTAACAACTACTACAGTGCAACAAAACAGGAAGATTAAATGTGGTCTCTTAAATATAAGATCTCTAGCATCTAAAGCAATATTGGTAAATGATTTAATATCAGATTATAATATTGATATTTGCTGTCTCACTGAAACTTGGTTGAGACATGAAGAATATGTCAGCATAATGAAGCCACTCCACCCAGCCATATCAATACTCATATTGCTCGAGGCACAGGCCGAGGAGGTGGAGTTGCAGCCATCTTTGACTCAAGTTTACTTATCAATACTAAACCAAAACTAAATTATACCTCCTTTGAAAGCTTGTTTTTAGTCTCACGCATCCGACCTGGAAAACTTTGCATCCAATCTTATTTGTTACAGTGTACCGTGCTCCAGGTCCTTATTCAGAATTCTTATCAGAATTCTCTGAGTTTCAACTTGGTTTTAAAACAGATAAAGTATTATCGTAGGTGACTTTAATATTCATGTTGACGATGATAAAAATAGCCTTACTGTTGCATTTAACTCTATATTAGACTCTATTGGTTTCCGTCAGAGTGTAAATAAACCAACCCACTGCTATAATCACACTCTCGACCTTGTTCTGACTTATGGTATTGAAATTGAGCAACTATTAGTCGAACCGCATAATCCTGCTTTATCCGACCATTTCTTAGTAACTTTTGAAGTCCTGTTGCTAGACTACAAAGCATTAGTCAAAGCTCCTGCAGCAGAAACCTATCTGTTAGCGCTATAGCCACATTTAAGGAAGAGATTCCACCAATACTTAACCTGATAGCAGTCTGCATGTAAGGGAGAGATTCCATCAACACTTAACCTGATAGCATGTCTGCATGTAAGGAGAGATTCCATCAACACTTAACTGATAGCATGTCTGCATGTAAGGGAGAGATTCCATCAACACTTAACTCGATAGCATGTCTGCATGTAAGGGAGGAAACTTATACAACATGTACACCACCCCAAATTGATCATGTTGTTGATAGTGCTACAGATGCGCTGCGAACAAATTTAGACTCTGTTGCTCCTTTGAAAAAGAAAAATAAAACAACATGGCCTAGCTCCATGGCATAATGCCGAAACCCGCAAAATAAAGCAAAAGTCGAGACAACTTGAAAGGATATGGCGTTCCACTAAACTTGAAGAATCTCGTTTAATTTGGCGTATTACTCTCAATGAATATAAGAAAGCACTGTGTAAAGCGAGAGCCGCTTACTACTCTTCATTAATAGATGAGAATAAGAATAAGATTTCTGTTCAGCACTGTAGCCAGGCTGACAGAGAGCCAGACAGACAGACAGACAGACAGACAGACAGACAGACAGACAGACAGACATACAGACAGACATACAGACAGACAGACAGACAGACAGACAGACAGACAGACAGACAGACAGACAGACAGACAGAGAGTCAGCCAGGCTGACAGACAGACAGACAGACAGACAGACAGACAGACAGACAGACAGACAGACAGACAGACATACAGACAGACAGACAGACAGACAGACAGACAGACAGACAGACAGACAGAGAGTCAGCCAGGCTGACAGACAGACAGACAGACAGACAGACAGACAGACAGACAGACAGACAGACAGACAGACAGACAGACAGACAGACAGACAGACAGACAGACAGACAGACAGACAGACAGACAGACAGACAGACAGACAGACAGACAGACAGACATACAGACAGACAGACAGACAGACAGACAGACAGACAGACAGACAGACAGACAGAGAGTCAGCCAGGCTGACAGACAGACAGACAGACAGACAGACAGACAGACAGACAGACAGACAGACAGACAGACAGACAGACAGACAGACAGACAGACAGACAGACAGACAGACAGACAGACAGACAGACAGACAGACAGACAGACAGACAGACAGACAGACAGAGAGTCAGCCAGGCTGACAGAGAGCCACAGCTCTACTGAGCCTTCTATTCCCATAGCACTCAGTAGCAATGATTTCATGTGCTTTTTTAATGAACAATTGTTACTCTTAGAAACAAAATGAATGACCTCTTGCCTTCGACCAGTATAGAGTTATCAACAGCTCCCGGAAACGTACGTTCTAATATTAAACTAGATAGTAAATTAGAATGCTTTTCAGCCATAAACCTTGAACAATTGAATTCAATGATTCTTTCTTCTAAACCATCAACGTGTATCTTAGACCCGATTCCAACTAAGCTGTTAAAGGAAGTTTTTCCATTAATTAGCACTGTTTATTAAATATGATGAATATGTCTTTATTATCGGGCTATGTTCCACAATCATTTAAAGTAGCTGTGATAAAACCGCTTCTTAAAAAGCACAACCTCGATCCAGAGGTTTTAGCCAACTATAGACCTATTTCTAATCTTCCGTTCCTCTCAAAAATTCTTGAGAAAGCGGTCGCAAAACAGTTGTGTGATTAGAAAACAATGATTTATTTGAACACATCATAGCACAGAGACAGCTCTGGTTAAAGCAGGCATGGGCAAACTAAGGCCCGCGGGCAATATACGGCCTGTTGGGCATTTTAATCCGGCCCGCCGAATATTGGTAAAACATTGTCCAAATTATAGTAAAGGCCGCATTCATTTTGCCTTTTTCCTGCAATACCGGCATTTCAGTTGATCCCACTAGATGGCGCACTCTAGACACAACCGGCAAGATCTAAGAACCAAACACGTCACGCTTACATTGGAGGGGGTCAAGATCAACCTGAGCAATAACAGTTCACGGCGAGTACAGCGAATACAAGTCGTACCAAGCAGCGCTGAGCGAAGGGACCAGAACGCGACCACACACTTATATCAAGTCAGGCATCACTAACCAGGCTTCGTGTGATTCTGTTTATTTGACCTTACTTTAATGACCATCCGTTCACTGTTATTGACCATTGACAAGAGGCAGACGTTTTCCTGTTGTTTTGTATTATTGCAGCTATCGAATCAATACCTGGGCTCCATGTGGCCATCACAAGTCAAATCATAACGAAAACTACGCCGGTAAAATGTGCGTGTAGAAAACGGCTTATGCCACAATATGATGGCAACAAGTAGTCAAGATAGTCTGATTAGCTTCGGTTGCTATGCTAACATCACCTGTAGAATGCCAGAGAAACTTTCATAACAGCGTTGTGATGCCAAACAGCTTTCAGACTGAAACACATTCACTGATGGGGGGGGGGGATATGTATCAGCTGCTTGTGTGACAGTCGGACAGTGAAGACTTTACAGCTGCCGTGTGAGCTAACAGGAGAATAAACTCTGGTAGACGAGCAGCGCTGCATCGGGCGGTAATGCCGCTGAACCACATTCATAAACAATGAACCACGGCACTCTGGAGAAAGGTCTAAGGTTGGAGAAATAGTTCTTTAATTTAATCTGGCTTCGTATGATTAAAAACGACCCGACGCAGTCCTCTATTGATGTTGTTGTGATCGGTGTTTCTGAGAAAATCAGCGACGTAAAACGCCGTGTGGGTGATAAGAAGGCACGTCAACGGTTACGTCATGACGCAAACGATGACGCAATGACGCAATAATTCACCTTTTAACCTGCATCCGTAACAATGAGTGGACCAAAGAAAAAAAAGTCGACAATGAGTGCCGAGTGTTTAATGAGGAGTGGACAGCTAAATATTTTTTCACCGATCTGCTTCTGGCCCGGCCCGTCTGTCAAATTTTAAAACACATAGTGGCCCCTGAGCCAAAAAGTTTGCCCACCCCTGGGTTAAAGTCACAAATGACCTTCTAATAGCCTCAGACAAAGGACTTGTCTCTATTCTTGTCTTGCTCGATCTCAGTGCTGCATTTGATACTATCGACCATGATATCCTATTGCAAAGACTAGAGCACTTAGTTGGCATAAAGGGAACCGCTTTAGGCTGGTTTAGGTCCTATCTATCAGTTTGTGTGTGTCAACGATGAATCTTCCATGCAAACCAAAGTTAGCATGGAGTGCCACAGGGCTCAGTGCTTCGAACTATTTTGTTCACATTATATATGCTTCCGTTAGGCAATATTATAAAGAATCACTCTGTACATTTTCATTGTTATGCGGATGATGCTCAACTATATTTATCATCAAGCCTGATGAAACCAATCATCTAAATAAAATTCAAGACTGCCTCAAGGACTTAAAAACGTGGATGACCTTAAACTTTTATTTTAAGTTATTGTACTCGGCCCAAAGAATCTACGAAACAAATTATCTAAAGATATACTAACTATGGATGGCATTAATTTGGCCTCCAGTGAGACTGTAAGGAATCTTGGTGTTATATTTGATCAGGATTTATCCTTTAACGCCCACATAAAATCTATTTCAAGGACCGCCTTCTTTCATCTACGTAACATTGCAAAAATCAGGCATATCTTGCCTCAAAACGATGCAGAGAAACTAGTCCATGCATTTGTTACTTCAAGGCTAGATTATTGTAACTCTATTATCAGGGTGTACCAAGAAGTCAGTTAAGTCGCTTCAGCTGATTCAAAATGCTGCAGCACGTGTACTAACCAGAGTTAGGAAAAGGGACCACATTACTCCTGTTCTGGCTGCCTTACACTGGCTCCCTATAGAACATAGGATAGAATTTAAAATTCTTCTTCTCGCCTACAAAGCCCTTAATGGGCAGGCGCCATCTTACCTTAAAGAACTCATTATACCCTACTGTCCCACTAGGGCATTGCGTTCCTAGAATGCAGGGTTGTTGGTTGTTCCTAGAGTCTCTAAAAGTACAATGGGAGCCAGAGCCTTTTCTTATCAAGCTCCACATTTGTGGAATCAGCTTCCAGTTTGTGTTCGGGCGGCAGACACCCTATCTGTTTTTAAGAGTGCGCTTAAGACCTTCCTTTTTGATAAAGCTTATAGTTAGGGCTGATTAGATTCAGCCCCTAGTTTTGTTGCTATAGGCTTAGACTGTCGGGGGACACCTTACTTATTCCTTCTCTCTGTCTGTACCTGTGTACTCTCATGTTCCGAATAACCCAGCTTCCCCAAATTTATTTTTGGTGTCTATCTACGCCGGGATCCTGAGTCGTGGCTGATCTGAGTCCTGGATTTCAAGTTGTGGCTGAACCTGTCTCTGCGGTCCTGCCTGCTCATCATATTACTTCCCTGATGGCTCCCACAGGATTGTTGACATCCTCGTGGATTCATCTTCTTCTTATAGACACATGCATTTCCAAACATTTGGACTACCTATGTTGTAAATGTATTATCTTTTCGATTTACACACGGCATCTATTGCACGTCTGTCCGTCCTGGGAGAGGGATCCCTCCTCTGTTGCTCTCCCTGAGGTTTCTCCCATTTTCCCCTTTAAACTGTGGGGTTTTTCCTTTTTTGGAAGTTTTTCCTTGTACGATGTGAGGGTCTAAGGACAGAGGGTGTCGTATTGTCATACTGATATTCTGTACAAACTGTGAAGTCCACTGAGACAAATGTAACATTTGTGATATTGGGCTATATAAATAAACATTGATTGATTGATTGAAGAACTTGGAGTCTCAGGCTCTGCACTCTCCCTGCTCACATCTTGGTCCTGGTCCAGGCTCTGGTCATCTCATGCCTTGACTACTGTTACTCCCTCCTGGCTGGTCTACTACAAACCGAATGCAGCAGCCCCCAGTTCTCCCACACTACACCCCCCCCTTCGCTCCCTCCACTGGTGCTGGCCTACCGAGCTGTGAAGGGATCAGCTCCTTCCTACATCCAGGCCTTGGTGGCCTCCAGGCCACCTCAACAAAGACACGCCTGTTTGCTATCCTGGCTTTCAAATGGTAGCACAAGCTTCCCACTGATATCAGGACAGCGGAGAGTCTACATGTCTTTCGTCAACTGAAGACCCACCTGTTTCGCTTATACCTTGCCGATAAACAAACAAATGTTTTTAAGAGTTTACCTGACGCAAGAGCACTTACAGTGATAATGCTTATTTGAAGTAAATATGTCAGCACTGTTCTTGTTGCCTTGAGTTTGAATCTTTATGGTTTATTGCACTTATTGTGAGTCACTTTGGATAAAAGCGTCAGCTAATGCTATGTAATGTAATGGGTCTCTGATTCCACATAGAAATGATGGGTGCATAAATCACGATATTTGTTTAAATATCAGAGTAACCCTTGTCCAGATCTCTCTAAAAGTGCCAGATCTATGTATCTGTTCTGATTCACCAGGATCAGAACAGAGACATAGAACCTTCCTGTCCATCAGTGGTTACGTCTTACCCTCGGCCGGCTCAGGAGTCTCTCGGCTCTCCGGATCTTCTGTCCTGGCTCCTGCCCCCCCGTTCACCGCCTCGGAGCTGCCGCTCAGTTTGGTGTTTGGGTCTCTCCTGGGTTTGGGGGGGGGTTTCCTGTTGGGATTGGAGTCCTCGTCCCCCCCGCCCACCGAGTGCAGGGACTGGGATCGGACAGTGAAGCCCTGGCTGGGGGGGGGCAGGCGCTCCTGTTTAGCCGGCATCGTCATGAAACCCATCCTGAAGGTTTCCCAGAGTACGCCCTTCTGTTGCCATGGCGACATCTTCACCAATCCTGGATGGACCAATGCAGTGACATGTTACAAAAAACCTGTCATCAATAACTAGGCAGAACAAATGTCAAAGTCCTGATCTGACTCGTGACTTCTCCATGACTTTAACACCAGTGACTCGTGACTTCTCTATGGCTTCAACACCAGTGACTCGTGACTTCTCTATGACTTCAACACCAGTGACTCGTGAGTTCTCTATGATTTCAACACCAGTGACTCGTGACTTCTCTATGGCTTCAACACCAGTGACTCGTGACTTCTCTATGACTTCAACACCAGTGACTCGTGAGTTCTCTATGACTTCAACACCAGTGACTCGTGACTTCTGTATGACTTTAACACCAATGACTCGTGACTTCTCTATGACTTCAACACCAGTGACTCGTGAGTTCTCTATGACTTCAACACCAGTGACTCGTGACTTCTGTATGACTTTAACACCAGTGACTCGTGACTTCAACACCAGTGACTCGTGACTTGTATATGACTTCAACACCAGTGACTCCTGACTTCTCTATGACTTCAACACCAGTGACTCGTGACTTCTCCATGACTTCAACACCAGTGACTCGTGACTTCTCTATGAATTCAACACCAATGACTCGTGACTTCTCTATGACTTTAACACCAGTGACTCGTGAGTTCTCTATGACTTCAACACCAGTGACTCGTGACTTCTGTATGACTTTAACACCAGTGACTCGTGACTTCAACACCAGTGACTCGTGACTTGTATATGACTTCAACACCAAGGACTCGTGACTTCTCTATGACTTCAACACCAGTGACTCGTGACTTCTCTATGACTTCAACACCAATGACTCGTGACTTGTCCATGACTTCAACACCAGTGACTAATTTCTTCTCTTTGACTTCAACACCAGTGACTCGTGACTTCTCTATGACTTCAACACCAGTGACTTGTGACTTCTCTAGGACTTCAACACCAGTGACTCGCGACTTCTCTACGACTTCAACACCAGTGACTCGTGACTTCTCTATGACTTCAACACCAGTGACTCGTGACTTCTCTATGACTTCAACACCAGTGACTCGTGAGTTCTCTATGACTTCAACACCAAGGACTCGTGACTTCTCTATGACTTCAACACCAATAACTTGTGACTTGTCTATGACTTCAACACCAGTGACTCGTGACTTCTCTAACACCAGTGACTCGTGACTTGTCTATGAGTTCAACACCAATGACTTGTGACTTCTCTATGACTTCAACACCAATGAGTCGTGACTTCACTATGATTTTAACACCAATGACTTGTGACTTGTCTATGACTTCAACACCAGTGACTCGTGACTTCAACACCAGTGACTCGTGACTTCTCTATGACTTCAACATCAGTGACTCGTGACTTTTCAATGACTTCAACACCAGTGACTTGTGACTTCTCTATGACTTTAACACTGATGACTCGTGACTTCTCTATGACTTCAACACCAGTGACTCGTGACTTGTCTATGACTTCAACACCAGTGACTCGTGACTTGTCTATGACTTCAACACCAGTGACTCGTGACTTCTGTATGACTTCAACACCAGTGACTCGTGACTTCAACACCAGTGACTCGTGACTTCTCTATGACTTCAACATCAGTGACTCGTGACTTTTCAATGACTTCAACACCAGTGACTTGTGACTTTTCAATGACTTCAACACCAGTGACTTGTGACTTCTCTATGACTTTAACACTGATGACTCGTGACTTCTCTATGACTTCAACACCAGTGACTCGTGACTTGTCTATGACTTCAACACCAGTGACTCGTGACTTGTCTATGACTTCAACACCAGTGACTCGTGACTTCTGTATGACTTTAACACCAGTGACTCGTGACTTCAACACCAGTGACTCGTGACTTGTATATGACTTCAACACCAATGACTCTTGACTTCTCTAAGACTTTAACACCAATGACTCTTGAGTTCTCTATGACTTCAACACCAGTGACTTGTGAGTTCTCTATGACTTCAACACCAGTGACTCGTGACTTCTCTATGACTTCAAAACTAGTGACTCGTTACTTCTCTATGACTTTAACACCAGTGACTTGTGAATTCAACACAGTTACTCGTGACTTCTATATGACTTCAACACCAAGGACTCGTGACTTGTCTATGACTTCAACACCAGTGACTCGTGACTTGTCTATGACTTTAACACCAGTGACTCGTGACTTCAACACCAGTGACTCGTGACTTCTCTATGACTTCAACACCAGTGACTCATGACTTCTCTATGACTTCAACACTAGTGACTCGTGACTTCTCTATGACTTTAACACCAGTGACTCGTGAATTCAACACCAGTTACTCGTGACTTGTATATGACTTCAACACCAAGGACTCATGACTTCTCTATGACTTCATCACCAGTGACTCGTGACTTCTCTATGATTTCAACACTGATGACTCAGACTTGTCTCACCTCTTGATGGCCTCCTCCTGGCGTCTCTTCTTCTGGTGTTTCTCCTGCAGGTAGGTCCAGGTGTTCTGGGTCCGGATGCGGTCGCTCTCTCTGGCGATGTCCGAGGCGTTCTGGATCACCAGACCGTCGTAGGTCCGGAGCCCGCTGTCCTCCACGAGCTGGAAGAACCTCCTGAAGGAGGACCCTCCTGAGACGCCATGACACCTATCATATTCATACATATCATGGAATATTAATACATATAATATGAATACATGTAATGTATATGAATACATATAATATGAATACTAGGGGTGTAACGGTTCACAGAATTCACGGTTCGGTATGTACCTTGGTTTGGTGGTCACAGTTTGGTACGGGTTCGGTACAACAAGAAAAAGCAAAAAAAGTCCCAAATGCATAATTCCAGGTTTGTTGTTATTTATTTTTGAACAGTAGTGCAAGCTGGCAAACAGCTTTTAGGCGCAATACCGCCCCCTGGATTATTATAGTGTAATGGATACTGCCTGAGTGACAGACTTTTTTCCCTTCATAAAAAAAAGGCGTATTCGTCGTGTGACTGCATGTGCCGAACCGTGATGGTACGGGACGAATACGGATACCGTTACACCCCTAATTAATACATATAATATAATGTTATATATAATATAATGTTAATACATATAATATAATGTTAATACACATAATATAAAATAATACATGTAAAATAAAATATTCCATGTAATAATAAATACATATTAATAAAGGACTCCTCCTGAGACGCCATGACACCACACAGTCCTAAAATAATATATTAATAAGATTAGATTAACAACAGATTAGGATGACCCCCCCTCTTTTCTCTCTCTCTCTCTCCCTCTCCCGTTCCCCTCCCCCTCTCTCTCTTCCTTCTAAAAATGGCACGGGGAGTCAGCTGGTGGTTACCTAGCAACAGCAGCATCCCTCAGAGGAACATGATGTAATGCTTCCTGTTAACGGGTGAGGAAACAGGGAGGAGGAATGGGGGAGGGTTCCCATGATACGAACATCAACCCTCAACGTTTAGAACCTTTAGAACCCCTTGTGGGTCTGCTGTTGTTGTGGTCAGGTGTGATGACGTAGTCCTGTTCCTATTTTGTAATGTAAATGGTAATTGGATAATTGATAACGACCATTAGGACTGTAGTTCAGGGTTAGGGTTAGACTTCAGGTGTCATGGTCAACTCCTTCAAAATAAGAGCTTCACATTAAATACATTCAGGTGTCATGGTCAACTCCTTCAAAATAAGAGCTTCACATTAAATACATTCAGGTGTCATGGTCAACTCCTTCAAAATAAGAGCTTCACATTAAATACATTCAGGTGTCATGGTCCACTCCTTCAAAATAAGAGCTTCACATTAAATACATTCAGGTGTCATGGTCCACTCCTCCAAAATAAGAGCTTCACATTAAATACATTCAGATGTCATGGTCTACTCCTTCAAAATAAGAGCTTCACATTAAATACTTTCAGGTGTCATGGTCAACTCCTTCAAAATAAGAGCTTTACATTAAATACATTAAGGTGTCATGGTCCACTCCTTCAAAATAAGAGCTTCACATTAAATACATTCAGGTGTCATGGTCCACTTCTTCAAAATAAGAGCTTCACATTAAATACATTAAGGTGTCATGGTCCACTCCTTCAAAATAAGAGCTTCACATGAAATACATTCAGGTGTCATGGTCCACTCCTTCAAAATAAGGGCTTCACATGAAATACATTCAGGTGTCATGGTCCACTCCTTCAAAATAAGAGCTTCACATTAAATACATTAAGGTGTCATGGTCAACTCCTTCAAAATAAGAGCTTCATATTAAATACATTCAGGTGTCATGGTCAACTCCTTCAAAATAAGGGCTTCACATGAAATACATCTGTAACTCAGGGCTGATCCAAGATGACTGCCGCGTTGAAATTAGATACTGAATTGGAAACAGCTGTGTTTTCACTCAGAGACAAACAGGAAGCAGGAGGAGAGGAGAGAGGGAAGGAGAGAGGAAAGAGGAGAGGAAAGAGGAGAGAAGAGAGGGGACGATGGTTAGGAGAGGAGAGAGCAGGAAGCTTACCGGAGAATCAGCAAGGACTCAAACTCCATCCATGTCTCCTTCAGTGTCTCCTTCAGTGTCTCCTTCAGTGTCTCCTTCTCTTCCTCCCCTCAGCCTCTCCTCTCCCTGACAGAAACAAAGATGGAGGTCCTCTCTCTGTGATTCTGCAGCGACAGGAATCTGAATCCAACGCCTCCTTCCTTCCTGCTGTCGCTCCGTTACTCCCTGCTCCTATCGTCATATACCCTCACAGCTGTAAGAATCAAGGCACACACACTCAAACACACACACTACTCACACACACCCTTTAGCTGCACACACACATCCCCGACGACAGTTGCCACAAGAAACGAGAAGCTGAAACCACGGCAACCTGACAGCATCCTCTGACTCCTCCCCCTGCTGCAGGGGAGGATAACCAATCAGACCAGAGGACAGACAGGAAGCTCAGAGGACAGACAGGAAGTCCTGAACTAGACCAGAGGATGTATGTACCTGGATTTAGCTCAATGTGTTTCGGAAAGATGGCGATTAATAAAAGCATTTGCTCCCTTTGCTGTTTATCTCTCTTCCCATTGCACAGATAATGAAGACCTTAAAGTAACCTAGGTAACGAGATCATCTGGTGCTTAGTAACTGAAATGTATTTACTGCCGGACAAACAGTAACACCTTAGTGCATTACAGACATATGTAATCTGATTACAATAACACCTTACTGCGTTACAGACGCATGCAATCTGATTACAGTAACACTTCACCTTACTGCATTACAGACGCATGTAATCTGATTACAATAACACTTTACTGCGTTACAGACGCATGTAATCTGATTACAATAACACTTTACTGCGTTACAGACGCATGTAATCTGATTACAATAACACTTTACTGCGTTACAGACGCATGCAATCTGATTACAGTAACACTTCACCTTACTGCATTACAGACGCATGCAATCTGATTACAGTAATACTTCACCTTACTGCGTTACAGACGCATGTAATCTGATTACAATAACACTTTACTGCGTTACAGACGCATGTAATCTGATTACAATAACACTTTACTGCGTTACAGACGCATGCAATCTGATTACAGTAACACTTCACCTTACTGCATTACAGACGCATGCAATCTGATTACAGTAATACTTCACTTTACTGCGTTACAGACGCATGCAATCTGATTACAGTAACACTTCACCTTACTGCTTTACAGACGCATGTAATCTGATTACAGTAACACTTCACCTTACTGCATTACAGACGCATGTAATCTGATTACAGTAACACTTCACCTTACTGCATTACAGACGCATGTAATCTGATTACAGTAACACTTCACCTTACTGCATTACAGACGCATGTCATCTGATTACAGTAACACTTCACCTTACTGCATTACAGACGCATGTAATCTGATTACAGTAACACTTCACCTTACTGCATTACAGACGCATGTAATCTGATTACAGTAACACTTCACTTTACAGCATTACGGACGCATGTAATCTGATTACAGTAACACTTCACCTTACTGCATTTCAGACGCATGTAATCTGATTACAGTAACACTTCACCTTACTGCATTACAGACGCATGCAATCTGATTACAGTAACACTTCACCTTACTGCATTTCAGACGCATGTAATCTGATTACAGTAACACTTCACCTTACTGCATTACAGACTCATGTAATCTGATTACAGTAACACTTCACCTTACTGCATTACAGACGCATGTAATCTGATTACAGTAACACTTCACCTTACTGCATTACAGACGCATGTATTCTGATTACAGTAACACTTCACCTTACTGCATTACAGACGCATGTAATCTGATTACAGTAACACTTCACCTTACTGCATTACAGATGCATGTAATCTGATTACAGTAACACTTCACCTTACTGCATTACGGACGCATGTAATCTGATTACAGTAACACTTCACTTTACTGCATTACAGACGCATGTAATCTGATTACAGTAACACTTCACTTTACGGCATTGGGCAAGTTACTTCCAAAATGTAATATATTACATATTACTTATTACTGTCTTTTTAAAGTAATAAGTCTCTGAAATGTAAGGAGTTACACTACTTTTATATTACTTTTGAGTTACTTTACCAAAATAACCTCAAAAGAATGGCTAGGTATTTTAAATGCTAACATGTAGTTTAGTGCAGCTCATTATACATCCAGTGAAGGGCGATGTGGTATAGCATAACCACTGTGTAGGCCATTAAGGCTACTAACAACTTTTATTACACGGCTTAGTTGAATACTTTACTGATTGTAAATTCTTAACATGTGACACGTTGTTAATACAGCAGTACAGACCACTGTCAAGGACTATAATGAAGGTTGCTAAGGAGGATCAAGAAAGAGAAAAGAGGTTAAAAGACGGAGCTGGACGTCAGATAAATCACCAGAAGAAGGCAGAGAGGAAGTAAACACTAACAGGAACACGGAATGGGCTCTGTGTTTTGTTTAGTATATGGCCGTGTAATAAACGGGATGATGTGCAGCGAGGTGGTCATTATGGGGAAAAGAACACCCGACAGGCTGACCAGGGAACCCGACGCGAAGCGGAGGTATCTTGATGAGCCTGAAGGGTAAACACCAGGTTTACTAATCTACCCGCACAATTTTTCTCTGGTGTTGGAATGTCTCGCGATGTTTGTAAATTCTTAGAAAACAAAACACCATTTAATTTCGGGTTAAAATGTGTTGTAACTGCGTTACTGAGAATTGTAACGGGTAGTATATTACCCAAATTTCATTAGTAATGCAATACATTACTGTAACTCCGTTACTTTTGTAACGCGTTACACCCAACACTGAATCTGATTACAGTAACACGTTACAGACGCATGTAATCTGATTACAGTCACATGTTACATTACTGCATTACAGACACATGTAATCTGATTATAGTCACATGTTACATTACTGTGTTACAGATGCATGTAATCTGATTACAGTCACATGTTACATTACTGTGTTACAGACGCATGTAATCTGATTATAGTCACATGTTACATTACTGCATTAGAGACACATGTAATCTGATTATAGTCACATGTTACATTACTGTGTTACAGATGCATGTAATCTGATTACAGTCACATGTTACATTACTGTGTTACAGATGCATGTAATCTGATTACAGTCACATGTTACATTACTGTGTTACAGACGCATGTAATCTGATTACAGTCACATGTTACATTACTGTGTTACAGATGCATGTAATCTGATTACAGTCACATGTTACATTACTGTGTTACAGACGCATGTAATCTGATTACAGTCACATGTTACATTACTGCATTACAGACACATGCAATCTGATTACAGTCACATGCTACATTACTTTGTTACAGACGCATGTAATCTGATTACAGTCACATGTTACATTACTGCATTACAGACACATGCAATCTGATTACAGTCAAATGTTACATTACTGTGTTACAGACGCATGTAATCTGATTACAGTAGCGCGTTACATTACTGCGTTACAGACGCATTTAATCTGATTACAGTCACATGTTACATTACTGCATTACAGACACATGTAATCTGATTACAGTAATGCGTTACATTACTGCCTTACAGAGGCATGTAATCTGATTACAGTCACATGTTACATTACTGTGTTACAGACGCATGTAATCTGATTACAGTAGCGCGTTACATTACTGCATTACAGACGCCTGTAATCTGATTACAGTAGCGCGTTACCCCTACACTGGTCCTGAACCAGGGGACAGACAGGAAGTCTCTCTCCTCTCCTCCTTGTGTGTGACATCACCCTGTTGTTATCCAATGAGCTGTGTCCCCTGTGCTCATGTGACGCTGTAGTTACATAAAGCAGAGCGGCTGTTTTCAGGTCAGAGCATCTGAAGAGGCTGCTGAAATAATATGAGTATATATATATATATATATATATAAAATGGTTAATAGTTATAAATACAGTATGTGAATAAATACACAGTGGTGGTTACCTGAATATGTTTAATATATTTGTATAACGATAAGTCTTTTTTTAGTTTTTCCTTCATTAACGTGCTGCCTCTTTATACATAACATATAACATTATATTACATTGTATGGTATATTATACGATTTTACACTATATTATCATATTATATTATTTTACAGTACATCATATTTTTATATATTATATTATACATGATCAGAAGGCAGTGTGTGTGTAATAAGCAGGAAGTGTGTATAAAGGGTAACCAAGTGTCAATAAATATGATATAAATATTTGTTATTAATATACAAAATATTAGGGTTATTATATACAATTCATATTTACAGCACAGAGCATCATCACGTCACTGCGCATGCTCCTCGTTCTGCAGCAGTCCGTGTGTGTGTGTGCATGTGTATGTGTGTGTGTATGTGTGTGTGTGTGTGTGTGTGTGTTTGTGTGTGTGTGTTTGTATGCAGCCTCAGACGGAGCTCTCTCCTCTAGCGGATCGGTGTACCCGCTATTAGCCCGCTCCTCCCCGGTAATTAGCCCAGCTGTGTTCCGTTACTCTGCGCCAGCATGTCGTCCTGCACACCGGAGCAGAACCAGGACCAGAACCTGGAGCCTAAACAAGAGCCGGATCAGGCCAGGAGCCGAAACCGGAGACTAACCAGGCGGTGAAGGAGGAGGAGAAGGCCGAGGAGACCGAGAAGAAAAAAGAGGAGCCGAAGGAGGAAACGAAGGAGGCGAAGAAAGTGGAAACGAAGGAGGCGAAGAAAGAGGAAACGAAGGAGGCGAAGAAAGAGGAGAATAAGCCGAAGGATGAACCGAAGGGAGAACCAAAGGAGACCTGGAGGGACAGCATTTACAACCCGCGGACCGGGGAGTTCATGGGCCGGACCGCGCGCAGCTGGGGTAAGAGCCTGTCTGTCTTTCTCTCTGACTACCTGTCTGTCTGTCTTCTGTCTGTCTGTCTGTCTGTCTGTCTGTCTGTCTGTCTGTCTGTCTGTCTGTCTGTCTGTCTGTCTGTCTGTCTGTCGGACCGGTCCGGTCCGGTCCTTCGGTCCGTGGAGCGTCCTACCGCCGGGCTTTACGGTGTGTGTGTGTGTGTGTGGTGTGTGTGTGTGTGGATGTGCGTGTGCGTGTGTATGTGTGTGCCCGAGCGTGTGTACGCGAGCGTGTGTGTGCTTTTGTGTGTGTGCGAATATGCGTGTGTTTGCTTGT
>JAAKFY010000115.1:108003-139169 GCA_011823955.1 Dissostichus mawsoni
ATAAATAAATACATAATAATTAAAGAAATACATATATATATAAATATGCCTATGAAATAAATAAATAAGGTTATGAAATACATTCTGAAAACAATAAATATAAATATTATATAAATGCACATTTAAATAAATACACATTTATTTATTTCAAGAGACTTTTATTTCATAATGCCACATTATTTAATAATAATAATAATAATGGGTTTAATTTATAACGCACATCATATTTGAATTCAAATCCCGAAGTGCTACAAGCAGTGATCATGGAACAATATAAAAAACAGTACACAACACGGTAGAATGAATAAAAAGCAGTAAAAACTAACAACACATTTTTTTATTTCAGGGGACTTTATTTCATAATACCACATTACATTTCTATTTCTTATATTCAAATGAACGGGGCTTGGTTAGCTCACAGATCCAGACCAAAGCAACAGCACCACAACACTGACTCAATAGCTCTTGTTTCACACTCCAGTACTCTTAAGTGGTTTGCCAACCGCCAATAAACACTATGCTACTTTTCCACCAAACCGATTCCGGTTCAAGAACCGTTCTTGTGCTTTCTGGTGCTGAACTGGTTCTTCTCTGTAGCACCACTTGTGTTTCCAGCGCTCAGAGCCCGACTGCTGCTGCGTCATGACGTTACCGTTAACGTCGCTGATTTTCTCCCAAACGCCGCTCACAACAAAAACAATTGGGGACTGCGTCGGGTCGATGATCGTGTTACTTTTAATCGTACAATTAAATTAAATAACTACTTCTCCAAACCTTATACTTTTCTCTAGAGTGCCGTGGTTCATTGTTTATCAATGTGTTTCAGCGGCATTTACCGACCGCTGCAGTGCAGCTCGTCCACCGGTTTATTCTCCCGTTAACTCACGGCAGAGTTTATTCTCCCGTTAGCTCAAGCAGCGGCCGCTGTAAAGTCTTCACTGTCTGACTGTCACACAGCAGCTGATACATATCCCCAATTCCCCATAAGTGAATGTGTGTCAGTCTGAATTGACGCTGTTTGGCATCACAACGCTGTTATGAAAGTTTCTCTGGTATAAAATGGGTGATGTTAGTATAGCAACCGACAGGAAGATCCAGAGCTAAATCAGGCTCTAGCCCGGAACCAGCCATGGAACCGGTTGGTGGAAAGGGGCAGAACCAGAGAAGAGCACCAGAAAAGCACAAGAACAGTTCTTGAACCGGAACTGGTTTGGTGGAAAAGTAGCATAGTGTTATTGGCGGTTGGCAAACCACTTAAAGGGGACCTATCATGCAAAATGCACTTTTGATGTCTTTTATACATAAATATGTGTCCCCCGTGTGTCAGGGAACTCACGCAGCGTCAGAAAATAAAACCCTCTCACTTTTCCTCCGTACCCAAATCTCTAAAAACTTGGGAACAATGGAGCTGATCCAGATTTGTGTCCAATATGACGTCATATCGGCAATGCAGACCCACAGCACTATCAGAAACGTTGCTGTCAGAAACAATGAGACGTGTTCTGGAAGTAATATGGTCGGTGGCACAGTGGACTAGTGGACTAGTGCATTGGTGTTCGGATCAGGGGGTCACAGGTTCAACCCCACTGCAGTCAGCATGTCGTTGTGTCCCTGGGAAAGACACGTCACCCAAATCGCTCCTGTGGGGATTGCCCACAGTATTGAGAATGTAAGTCGCTTTGGATAAATAACAAGTAACATGTAATGTAATGTAATGGTGTTTACATTAGCATCGCTAACACTCAGAGCTAACCTGTACTGGAGAGCATGTGTGTGAAGAAGCAGGAAATAAAAAGGAACTCACCTTGTGGTATAACTGGCAAGAGAGAAAGCCTTTGAGCTCCATACTGTTTCAGAAATAATCCATGATATGGCGTTTCATCACGGCAGTATCTGCCGGTAGAATCTCCCGCATGAGCAGGCATAAGCTCCGCCCCTCTTTTTTATCAATTTTTTTTTTTTTTTAAAGCATTATACCCAAAATCTGCACTTTTGAAACAGGAAGTGAAATAGAGGGATATGAGGCATGGCTAGAATGGGTGATCTGTTTGGTATTTTGAGCAAAACACTTCATAGACATGTTTTTTATATATTTTTACATATCTGAGACCTATGCTATTGCCTACCAATAGCATGATAGGTGACCGTTAAGAGTACTGGAGTGTGAAACAAGAGCTATTGAGTCAGTGTTGTGGTGCTGTTGCTTTGGTCTGGATCTGTGGGCTAACCACGCCCCGTTCATTTGAATATTAGAAATGGAAATGTAATGTGGCATTAACTTCCATTAAATAAATAAATGTGTATTTAAATGTACATTTATATTTATTGTCTTATTTATTTATTTCAGAATGTATTTCATAACCTTATTTATTTATTTCATAGGCATATTTATATATATGTATTTATTTAATTATTTATGTATTTATTTAATTTTTACTTAAACGGCATTCCATAGTTGGAGGAGTAGTAGGAGTTGTATAAGTAGTTGTAGTGTGTGTGTGTGTGTGTGTGTGTGGGGGGGGCTTTATCTAGAAATATCTAGATAGACAGACAGACCTTATCCTGTGCGTCTTGTTTGGATATAGTGATATTCTAGGCTTTTATTTTAAAAAACATCCCTCTTCCTGCGCTTTCTGTAAGGATACAGCAAAACTAAAGGGCTTATTTTGAAGGGGTGTGTGGTTGGGGGGATGAGAGGGGTAGAAAAACAAATCTTTCCCTGTGTGTCTGTCTGTCTGTGTTCTGTCTGTGTGTCTGTGTGTCTGTGTGTCTGTGTGTCTGTGTTCTGTCTGTCTGTCTGTCTGTCTGTCTGTCTGTCTGTCTGTCTGTCTGTCTGTGTCTGTCTGTCTGTCTGTCTGTCTGTCTGTCTGTCTGTCTGTCTCTCTGTCTGTCTGTCTGTCTGTCTGTCTGTCTGTCTGTCTGTCTGTCTGTCTGTCTGTCTGTCTGTGTCTGTGTGGGCGTGTCTACTCTGATTGGTCACTCAGCTGTGTCTGCCCCAATCTGCCCAGTATCTGGTTACCATGGTCACCTGCAGCAGCAGAGGGAGGCTCATTCAGAATGCATTGAGGTTTATCTAAATTTTTCCTCCTGTTAAAAAACTATGGCTCCTATCAAAACAATGAACTGACCGTGAGCATCAGGGAACCCTGATGAACGCATCTGGTGTTTTTGTTTGTTTTGTGTGTAAAATGTGGACATGGCGGCAGTTGGTTTAAGTGTACTTCTTTCTGATCTGAAGAAAGATCCGGATACATTTAACATGGGAGTCTAATGGGAGCTAGGTGGACTTTTTGTCACTCAGATCACTATTGGGCCCGAACGGTCAGTTTGATATAATGAAGGCATCTAGGAAGCCAGACTAATTTCGCTACTGAAATCTTTTTAAATTATTTGAATAGAGTGTATTTTTGGGATTGAGAGCAGTTTAAAATACTTTTTCAGAGGATTTTAAAGACCCTCTACACTCTAAGTCAAGGGTCTCAAACTCAAGGTCCGGGGCCCAAATCCGGCCCGCGACTTCATTTTATGTGGCCCCGCAAGAGCTTGCAAAGAATATAATACGTTTATTATACGGTTACATGCCACTTTGCAGAAGCTGGTTGCCCATAAACTACATGTTCCACAATGCATCTCGTTTTGTGACATGCGCACTGAAGAGACTTGCAATTACTTGCCCTGGACTTCTGCTTTCAGACGTAGTTAATTACTAAGTTATTTTCCTATCCGATAATAATCCAATTCAGAGGCAATAATGTTATATCATACATTATTTTATATATATATTATATATTTTATAGTTACAACCGGCCCTTTGAGTGCAACCTTTTTGCGAATGTGGCCAGCGATGAAATTGAGTTTGACACCCCTGCTCTAAGACTGCCCATAGACACCCATTACACCATCAGGAGGACACCATTACACCATCAGAGGACACCATTACACCATCAGGAGGCCACCATTACCCCAGGAGACACCATTACACCATCAGGAGGACACCATTACACCATCAGAGGACACCATTACACCATCAGGAGGCCACCATTACACCACCAGGAGGACACCATTACACCATCAGAGGACACCATTACACCATCAGGAGGACACCATTACACCATCAGGAGGACACCATTACACCATCAGGACCATTACACCATCAGGAGGACACCATTACACATCAGAGGACACCATTACACCATCAGAGGACACCATTACACCATCAGGAGGACACCATTACACCACCAGGAGGACACCATTACACCATCAGAGGACACCATTACACCATCAGGAGGACACAATTACACATCAGGAGGACACCATTACACCACCAGGAGGACACCATTACACCATCAGAGGACACCATTACACCATCAGGAGGACACCATTACACCACCAGGAGGACACCATTACACCACCATACCATTACACCATCAGGAGGACACCATTACACACCAGAGGACACCATTACCCATCAGGAGGATACCAGACACCATCTGGAGGACACCATTACACCACCAGAGGACACCATTACAACATCAGGAGGACACCATTACACCATCAGAGGACACCATTACACCACCAGGAGGACACCATTACACCACAAGGAGGACCATTACACCATCAGGATGATACCATTACACCACCAGGAGGACACCATTACACCATCAGGATGACACCATTACACCATCACCATCAGGAGGATAGCAGAACACCATCAGGAAGACACCATTACACCATCAGGAGGACACCATTACACCATCAGGAGGATAGCAGAACACCATCAGGAGGACACCATTACACCATCAGGAGGACACCATTACACCATCAGGAGGATACCAGAACACATCAGGAGGATACCAGAACACCATCAGGAAGACACCATTACACCACCAGGAGGACACCATTACCCCACCATACCATTACACCATCAGGAGGACACCATTACACTATCAGGAGGATACCAGAACACATCAGGAGGATACCAGAACACCATCAGGAGGATACAAGAACACCATCAGGAGGATACCAGAACACCATCAGGAGAATACCAGAACACCATCAGGAGTACACCATTACACCATAAGGAGGACACCATTACACCATCAGGAGGATACCAGAACACCATCAGGAGGATACCAGAACACCATCAGGAGGATACCATTACACCATCAGGAGGATACCAGAACACCATCAGGAGGATACCAGAACACCATCAGGAGGATACCATTACACCATCAGGAGGATACCAGAACACCATCAGGAGGATACCAGAACACCATCAGGAGGATACCATTACACCATCAGGAGGATACCAGAACACCATCAGGAGGATACCTACTGACCCAGAACACCATCAGGAGGATACCATTACACCATCAGGAGGATACCAGAACACCATCAGGAGGATACCTACTGGCCCAGAACACCATCAGGAGGATACCAGAACACCATCAGGAGGATACCAGAACACCATCAGGAGGATACCATTACACCATCAGGAGGATACCAGAACACCATCAGGAGGATACCAGAACACCATCAGGAGGATACCATTACACCATCAGGAGGATACCAGAACACCATCAGGAGGATACCTACTGACCCAGAACACCATCAGGAGGATACCATTACACCATCAGGAGGATACCAGAACACCATCAGGAGGATACCTACTGGCCAGAACACCATCAGGAGGATACCAGAACACCATCAGGAGGATACCAGAACACCATCAGGAGGATACCTACTGACCCAGAACACCATCAGGAGGATACCATTACACCATCAGGAGGATACCAGAACACCATCAGGAGGATACCTACTGGCCCAGAACACCATCAGGAGGATACAAGAACACCATCAGGAGGATACCAGAACACCATCAGGAGAATACCAGAACACCATCAGGAGTACACCATTACACCATAAGGAGGACACCATTACACCATCAGGAGGATACCAGAACACCATCAGGAGGATACCAGAACACCATCAGGAGGATACCAGAACACCATCAGGAGGATACAAGAACACCATCAGGAGGATACCAGAACACCATCAGGAGGATACCAGAACACCATCAGGAGGATACCATTACACCATCAGGAGGATACCAGAACACCATCAGGAGGATACCAGAACACCATCAGGAGGATACCATTACACCATCAGGAGGATACCAGAACACCATCAGGAGGATACCAGAACACCATCAGGAGGATACCATTACACCATCAGGAGGATACCAGAACACCATCAGGAGGATACCTACTGACCCAGAACACCATCAGGAGGATACCATTACACCATCAGGAGGATACCAGAACACCATCAGGAGGATACCTACTGGCCCAGAACACCATCAGGAGGATACCAGAACACCATCAGGAGGATACCAGAACACCATCAGGAGGATACCATTACACCATCAGGAGGATACCAGAACACCATCAGGAGGATACCAGAACACCATCAGGAGGATACCATTACACCATCAGGAGGATACCAGAACACCATCAGGAGGATACCTACTGACCCAGAACACCATCAGGAGGATACCATTACACCATCAGGAGGATACCAGAACACCATCAGGAGGATACCTACTGGCCCAGAACACCATCAGGAGGATACCAGAACACCATCAGGAGGATACCAGAACACCATCAGGAGGATACCTACTGACCCAGAAAACCATCAGGAGGATACAAGAACACCATCAGGAGGATACCAGAACACCATCAGGAGGATACCATTACACCATCAGGAGTATACCAGAACACCATCAGAAGGATACCTACTGACCCAGAAAACCATCAGGAGGATACGAGAACACCATCAGGAGGATACCAGAACACCATCAGGAGGATACCATTAAACCATCAGGAGGATACCAGAACACCATCAGGAGGATACCAGAACACCATCAGGAAGATACCATTACACCATCAGGGGGATACCAGAACACCATCAGGAGGATACGTACTGACCAGAACACCATCAGGAGGATACGTACTGACCCAGAACACCATCAGGAGGATAGCTACTGACCCAACACCATCAGGAGGATACCATTACACCATCAGGAGGATACCTACTGGCCCAGAACACCATCAGGAGGATACCAGAACACCATCAGGAGGATACCAGAACACCATCAGGAGGATACCTACTGCCCCAGAACACCATCAGGAGGATACCAGAACACCATCAGGAGGATACCAGAACACCATCAGGAGGATACCTACTGACCCAGAAAACCATCAGGAGGATACAAGTACACCATCAGGAGGATACCAGAACACCATCAGGAGGTACCATTACACCATCAGGAGGAACACCATCAGGAGGATACCATTACACCATTAGGAGGATACCATTACACCATCAGGAGGATACCAGAACACCATCAGGAGGATACCATTACACCATCAGGAGGATACCAGAACACCATCAGGAGGATACCATTACACCATTAGGAGGATACCATTACACCATCAGGAGGATACCAGAACACCATCAGGAGGATACCATTACACCATCAGGAGGATACCAGAACACCATCAGGAGGATACCATTACACCATCAGGAGGATACCAGAACACCATCAGGAGGATACCAGAACACCATCAGGAGGATACCATTACGCCATCAGGAGGATACCAGAACACCATCAGGAGGATACCAGAACACCATCAGGAGGATACCAGAACACCATCAGGAGGTACCATTACACCATCAGGAGGATACCATTACGCCATCAGGAGGATACCAGAACACCATCAGGAGGATACCAGAACACCATCAGGAGGATACCAGAACACCATCAGGAGGATACGTACTGACCCAGAACACCATCAGGAGCAGGGGTGTAGTGCTGAACGCCGCTCCGGCATTTCACAAAGTGCAGTACCCTAAGGAGCCGTACACATGCCGCGTATTTTGCGTAGCTGTGGCTTAGTTGAAAGCCCAGTGGCATCTGTTCATCTGTCATATGATCATACAATAAAACCAATCGAAAATAATATGATACAGTAAAGTACTTCTGGGTGAGTCATTCAAGCTCGGCTCTGTGTGTGGCACAAGCGTATTTTGTGTGAGCAAGCGAGCGAGAGAGAGAGAGCGCACCGGTAGGGGATTGTTGTTGTTAGCATTAGCTGAATAACGGATATAAGAAGCTGTTTCTACACCAAGGCGGAGGAGAGCTGTCTCCTGTCTGTTTCTCCTGTTTTAAACTGAATACATAAAAACAGGTTAAATAATATATAAATCCAATTCATACTATATGACAGTAAAACAAGAATACCGTTTAAAAGGGGATTGATTCGTAAAATATGCATTAAGAAAAAGTCAATCTGTTTACAGTTCTGTTTCACATTTCTACATTGCTGTGACTAAAGCAGGCCCTACCTACAGCCAGGACATGGTTTAACCAAATACTCCAAGCAGCTCGCTCCGGCCCAAGGTTGAAGGTTGCTCGTGGCTCCGGTAATGGAGCTGGACTCAGTCCTATGATGTCAAACCACTTAGAAAAGAAACACCTGGAAAGACCTGAGGGATTCTGTTATGATGAAATTGTCTCTCAGGATTGTGTCTCTGTATCTGATGTCCAAACATTCAGGACATTAATCTGAAGAAACACTCTAAACACTCTAAAGACACACTCTGAACAAACATCAATGAATTAGAGATAGTTATATACAGTACATCATATATACGCTGTGGTCTGTATTTGATGTGGTTATATTGATAGTGCAGTTACGCATATTGATTGAGGGTTACAGCTTGAATCAGTTGATTGAGCAGGGCCTTGTTTTGTCTGTGTGTGTGTGTTTGTGTGAGTGTTTGTTTGTTTTTGGTGTGTGGTTGTTTGTTTGATGGTTTGTTTCCTCTTCTGTTTCAATGAAACTGCTCTTTGAATGGCTCCCTCAGGTCTCATCCTTCTCTTCTACTTCGTCTTCTATGCGTTTCTGGCGGGGATGTTTTGTCTTACCATGTGGGTGATGTTACAAACTCTGGATGAAAACATCCCGACCTATCAGGACCGAGTGCCTAGTCCAGGTGAGTTCACTCTGACAGATTCTCCAGTTTACTTCCTGTTTACTGTTATGTGTGCATAATGATCATGTGCTATGAAATCATTTCTAGGTTCTGAATTACCATTGATCTCAGATCTGTTTTATTGAATGCAGGTTTGGTGATTCGTCCTCATGCAGCTGAAATCTCCTTCAACCGCAGTGACCCTACAAACTACAACCAGTACACCCAACACCTGCACAACTTCCTGCAGAGTAAGCACAAACCGACACCCTAAAGGAACGTCTCAGCAGGACACCACGTTACACTAAGCCCAGTAACTGCATGGGCTTGATATGTTTCCTGTCTGAGATAATCATAATTTTCTAGAGGTTCACACAGATGTAAACAACAACCAGCTGCTGATGTTTCCTGTCTGAGATTACTGAGTTTATAACAGAACCATCCATCAGCTGTTTGGTGTAAACAGCAGTCGTAACATAAGCGTTGATGACACCGAGCAGGAGGTGTGGCCACTGATTTGTTTCCTCCCTGACTTCAGAACAGGAAATCCAGTAGATGAACATTAGGACCATCACAATAAAAGTCTGGTTGATGTTCTTGTTTTTCAGATTATAACGACAGTGTTCAGGAGCGTAACGACCTGTGTCTGGTGGGTGAATACACGGATCAGGACGCCGAGCCGGTGAAAAAGGTTTGCCAGTTCAAACGCAGTCTGTTACGCCAGTGCTCAGGTCTGTCGGACAGCAGCTTTGGATACGCCGAGGGGAAACCCTGCATCATCATCAAGATGAACCGGGTCAGTACCACCCGTCCCCTATTCCTCTACAACAGGAAGGCCTTATTACAGTGATGATTTATTAAAATACAATGAAGACATTACAGAGCATATTCAGTGTCTCTGTTTTCACATCAGAGGAATCTAATCACGACCCAGGAGTCCTGACAGATTTTCATTTTATTGAATGTCATTGTAAGAAATTATAAATAATAAGAAAATAATGAGAGTATGTAAAAATGAATGTCTGCAGGTCATCGGACTGAAACCCCAAGGAGACCCTATCATCAGCTGTACCGCCAAGGTAACTCAAACAGCTATCCCATAATGCACCTGTGATGTCATTAGCCAATCAGTGAATGAGAAACAGTCAAATTTCCTGAAACAGAAAAACACAATATACACAACGTTATAGAAGGTGCTCTCCAGTGTTAAACCTTTAATTGTGTAAACCAGCGATAAGTCATTATAAGTGAGTGTTTATATTTGTACAGTTTACTGGGTGCTTCACAGCAGGTAGAAATAGTTTGATGTGTAATTTATCCACAGCCTGTCCTCTTTTCATTTTAAAATAAATGGATATCCATCTCTGTCCGCAGAGAAACAGTCCGCTACAGATTAGGTATTTCCCATCTGAAGGACGCCTGGACAAGATGTTCTTCCCCTACTATGGCAAGAACACTCACGTAAGTAAACAGTGTCTGTTTATAGCTTTTATTATCATTATTATTATTATCATTGTTTTTATTATAAATATTATCATTATTTGTATTATTAATATTTTCATAATTTTTATTTTAATATTATAATTGTCATTATTTTTACAATTAATATTATCTTTATCATTATTTGTGTATTTAATATTATCATTATTATTAATATTATTATTAGGTCCATTCTTTTGATAAATCATCCTAATTGGAAACTGTCAGGATTTGGGCAGGAGGACAGAACCAATGGCAGTCAGAGAGGGAGGAATACGTAATCATGCATTTAATGAAGAAAAATCAGAGAAACCAGGCAATACAACAACATTGAGAAACTGAACCAGAAATATAATAAAATACAGCACACATCAGGACAGGGACAAAGATGAGGAACTGACAGAGAACACAGAGGGCAGCAGGTATATTATACAAACAGGGCGAATGTCAGATACAAGACAGAGGGCAGCAGGTATCTATACAAGCAGGGCTAATGTCAGATGCTGGACAGAGGGCAGCAGGTATATATACAAACAGGGCTAATGTCAGATGCTTGACAGAGGGCAGCAGGTATATATACAAACAGGGCTAATGTCAGATGCTTGACAGAGGGCAGCAGGTATATATACAAACAGGGCTAATGTCAGATGCTTGACAGAGGGCAGCAGGTATATATACAAACAGGGCTAATGTCAGATGCTTGACAGAGGGCAGCAGCTGAACACAATCAGACAGGCGGTGAAACAAGAAGACAGGAAGTAATATTAGACAAGACACAAAGACAGAATTCATTCCAACATCAAACAGCAGGATCGTGACATGAAGGTATTTTAGGATAACTTCAGTGTTTGCTTTAACTTGTTGTGAACACGGATCTTTGGTTTATCTCTCAATGAATACAGGAATACACCAAACACTCTCAGGAAGTCAGGTCATAATGCAGTGCTGGATGATTAGTGTAACGATTGTTCACCTCCTGATACCTGAATGACAGAATCACATTCATGACTTTGGCCTCTTGTGAAATATTTGGAATACTTCTCTGCAGTCCCTGAACTGAACTGCATTTATTGGGTTCTAAGACTGTTGTGATGCGCCCAGGATCCATCATGTGACTTCATCTTAGTTTAGACAAGAGTATACTTCATTACACAGAATGTCTTTGAATATTTATTTATATCCTGTCTCCCTCAGGCGGACTACGTGCAGCCTCTGGTCGCAGTGCAGCTGTTGCTATCGAAAGAAGACCTGAACGTGGAGCAGACGGTGGAGTGTAGAGTGGAGGGTTCAAACCTGCGTAACAACGATGAGCGGGACAAGGCTCTAGGTCGGGTCACTTTCCGGGTCTTGGTGTCCGAGTAACCGAACCAGCCAGTTATCCTGGATCCACAAACTAATTTAAACTGTGAATGAATCACTCTGTAATCCAGACCTGATCCAATCCTGGACATTTGAATCTGCTTCAACCTGTATGAGGTCACCTGAACCACTGAGACCTGATCCTGACCTTGTTTCATTTTTGATCATGGTCTTAAATCTGGTTCAGGCCTGATCCTGGTTCAGGTTAAGACCTGATCCTGATCCTGGTTCAGGTTAAGACCTGATCCTGGTTCAGTCCTGTTTTTGAAGGTTTTCAGTTGTTGGAGCAGATCAGGTCTGTTGAAGCATGTGAACCAGCTGCACATTGATGTGTTGTTTTTTAAATGTATTTATAAAGTGATGTAATAAATAGAATGAGCCCAGCACAAACTAACCAACCGTATTATTGAAGACAGGAAAATAACTCTTTTTAAACTTCGTAAAACATTCAGCTGCTCAGTAATAGGATTACTGTTTTCCACACATGGAAGCACATGAACTGCCTTTACAATATTAAGAAACTGTAAATGTGATTACTCAGTTTCCAGATGTTAGCTGAACATCAGGCTCAGGGAGGAGGAGCAGCAGCTGGATGACTGAGCGTTTTTACAGCAGTTTACAGCAGTTTTTATTAAGCACATTACAGAGAGCAGTTCACTGTAGCAGTAGGGTGTGTAACAGTTATCACATTACTGATTGTCTGTATGTTCACATTGCACATCAGCATTGAACAGAATATTCCAGTTTATGCAAACCACTACCGAAAAAGATTTTAGTGTTTTAGCACAAACCTTTCATAGATGGGTTAGAGATGTAGAAAATTATAAATGTTTAATGTTTCATCTGAATGCTTATTGTAGTTTCCTGTTTCAACGTGTCCCAGTGTAACACTGACTGTAGAATAGAGATTAATTATGAAGATGATCAAATCAGGTATTTGAGAGGGTGCTTTATACGGGTGTTAACCAGATGTAACTGAAAGTGCGCCCTCTAGAGGTTTAACACTACACTGTGAGGGAAAATGTTGCTGGTGTTCTACCTGCTGGGACCCCCACCTGTGTTTGTAAACATACTTTATTACACATAATGAGTTCTACCAATATGTCCAACCCACTGTTGTACAGTTTTTAAAATGTGAATTTAAGTGTGATCCAAATGACTACTGTTGTATGATTATTAAACAAAATTAGTCTTCAGTAAATCAGCTTCATGTTTCATTCATTTAAGATCAAAAGCCACATCTTTTGATCCTTCATTGTCATGCTGAAATATGGAAATGTATGCGAAATTGAAAATTCGTAATTGCCAGGTGTAAATCTTGGGGGTTAGGGTTAGGTTTATAAAATATCTCATGGGCTTCCCCACTCAGTCCATCAAGACCCGAGCAGTTATACAGAAGTCCAAGGCAAGGCACGGGCCGGCGCATCTCGGTCAAAGTAATCCCTAGCCATATGAACTTTGACCCTAAGAGATAGAGGTAGGGGACAGAGGTGAAGAGGCACGGCGTGTCTACGTCAATGCACTCCCCTAGGGTAGGGTGAGGGAAAAGGGTAAGAGGTAAGGAACAGAGGTGAAGAGGCACGACGTGTCTACGTCAGTGCACTCCCCTGCCGGTCTAGGCTTCTCTGTACCCCGTTACCCTCTACGAGGCCATAGACCAGGAGTGGAGAACGGGGGGTGGGGCCAAGGGATTTAGGGTAAAAGCAGGGGTAAGAAGTGGAAAAATATGTATAAGGTACTTTAAAAAAAAATTCTATCTCTTTTGTCCATTTTACTATTTTATTTATTTTACATTTTTATTTTTTTATTTTAAATGTTTAAATTTGTTATATATAATTGTATTCGACACATCATCAGTAGTGGACCTCGGGATAATGATCCAATGTATAGAAACTGCAGATAAATGGCCGAAACACTCAATTTTTCTGCAGTTTCTATACATTGGCTAAAGTCCTACTTATCGAACAGAAAACAGTGTGTTCTGGTCAACAGTGCAAATCCCCCCACCTTGTCAACCCTGTTGGGGTTCCACAAGGTTCCATTCTTGGACCGTTACTTTTTTCCCTGTACATACATGACTTGCCTAATGTATGTCCTGAGTTGAATGTGCAAATGTATGCCGACGATGCGGTCATCTTTATACACGGGAAAAACACTGAAATGATCTCATCTTGTCTCTCTAATGCAGTGGTTTTCAACTGGTGGGTCGCGACCCAAAAGTGGGTCGCGGACCCGTTTCAAGTGGTTAGCAGATGTGTGAGTGAAGAAAAAAAAAAAAAATCTTTTTTTTCTTTTTGAAAAAAGTCTAACTTTTATTTTGAAGGCCCGATGTTCTAACGCTGTGCATGCAGTGGGCGTTGGACTGGAAGTACCGGAGACCATAAACGGTTTTGAAAACTTCTGTCACGTAGTGATCATCTTCTCAATAAAACATGTTTGCTGATGTTTTTTCGAGTCTTCTGGCCAATCAGAATCAAGATTGTTGCCGGAAGTCCCCACGGAGAACAACTTTGTGGTAGAACTATTCATTATACATCCATGGGTACAACTTCAGATACAAATGAACACATAATGAAATATGACCCCCGGTTTGATGATTGACAGGTCACAGAACGATGGGAACTATCTACCCTTACCTACAATTGAAAGTAATTCACACAGACTATCTCCTCTTTACTCTTCTCTCTGTGAGGAGCAGCAAGCTGTCAGAACAAAGTGAAACACAAACAATGGCATAAAATATTATGAATATGTCGGGTAGTAATAGATGTATTTATTTTCTTCTCAGAGTGTACCAGAATGCATAGTTTATATGTTAGTATTTCTAAAAATCTCCTGGGGGACAATCCCCCCAGACCCCCTGCTGGGGTTGGGTTTTCAGCATGTGTGCCTTTTTACGTTATACAGTTCAGCTTTGATTCCATCATCTCATTAAACCTTTTTTAAAAGCATACTTTAGTTCTGTGAAGGGATATAAGGGAAATATGCACTGTACTTCACTTTTATTAATATTGTATGCTGAAAAGCGTATATATATATATATATATATATATAATATATATATATTACAGCACGATTTTTTGTTGAATAGATTTGAGTGGTTCAAAATTTCGGGTCGCGATCTATTGACAAAGGAAATAGATATGGGTTAGGGTTAGGGGTTAGGTTAGGAAAAGGCCACCAGATCTCCCCATGTTGCCCGACGACTTCATGGTTATACAGAGATCCAAGGAGAGGCACGGGCCATCGATGACGTGTCAGATCTTACCCTAGCTTAGTATCTTGACTGAGTCATAAATGTGTAAAGGTGTACAGTAGACAGGGTGGTATAAGCTTGAAGGACAGAGACGAGGAGGGTAGCGGTGGTAACCGCGGATGCCTCCCCTTGCCGCAATGGCCGTATCTGTTTATAACCCGTTTCCTTTCGTCACTACCCTCGTTAGAGAGGCTCGAGCCAGAAAGGGGTTGGAAAAAGAGCAGAATGAAAAAGTGAATAGAGAGAATGTGGTATTTTTAACAAAAACTGAATTTTGAGTTTTGAGATTTAGGTAAAAGTGTACCATTAGTTAATTTTAGTGGTTTGAACTGAAAGTCAGATAGTATAGCTATTTGTGGAGATGCATTTTAGGATTAGGTTAGGGTTAGGTGAAGAAATAGAGGTCTCCTGTCACCATCTTGTGGTGACAGGGGAGAGCACGGGCACATGTTTCACATTTGATTTGTTTATAGATAAAACCAATGCTGCTATTCTTCTAAAAGTATAATTTAAACACACATAAAGAGCTAATTAGAAGATATAAAAGCTAAGGGGTAGGAAGGAGGAGGAGGACAGGAAAGGGGTTGAAATAATACTAAGGGGTAGGAGAAAGCTGGGGAGTGGTTGGGTTTAGGATAGGGAAAATAATTAAGGGTGAGGAAATAAGGTAAGGGTTAAGGTTAGGGTTAGGATAAGGGTTAGGGGCAATTTTATATATAAAAAAAAAAGGAGTTAAATACAGTGGTACTGGGTCTAACTTTCAGGAGGTGATAGGATCTGCCAGGGGGAAAGTAGGTCTGGGTAGAGGAAAGGAAGGAGGGTAAGTCTGGAGGCGAGTTTGTAAGTTCCTGACTGGAAGGATGGCTGAGGGGATAAGCCACCGCCCCTGTGACCGGGAGAAGCGGGTTCGAATGGCAAGGGTCGGTGACTAAGCGTCATTAAAGCCCCCAGGTGACTTGGAGGAAAGTCTCCAGATCCACCTTCTCTTGCTGCTCTCCTTTGGCCAAAGGACCAAGAGGGGTTTGACTCGAGGCCCGAAATTAACAGATTAGAGATGGTGTGTTGGATGAAGTGAGTGTAAAGTAATTTGTTGTTATTAATTTTCTTGATCTGGTAAAGATGTTGATATAATCTTTGTTTTAACGTTGCTCACGTTTCTCCCACATAAATCTTTTTACAGTGTTTGCAAGTAATAGCATATACAAGGTTGGTAGAGAGAAGGGTAAACGAATGCCAGATCGGTGCACCCTGGTCCGGGACCATGCCGGCGAGGAATTTGAGGTGCGTAAAGTATCCAGGTTTGAAGGTATGGCGAGGGTCTTATCAAGAGCTGTGTGTACCAAGATATCTTTTAAATTCTTATTGCGACGGTACGCCATAATGGTATTGAAGGGGGTGAGTGAGGGGACGGTGGACTGCATAAAACGAAAATTGTGTTTGATGGACCTGTTAAAGGAACTAAGGTGGTGGGAAAAGGTAGTGATAAAGGGGATAAGGTTGGTGTCAGAAGGTGGTTTAGGTTCCATAGTACCCACCACTGCAAACTGTTCAGATACCTCTCTTTTAATAGTGCGTGAAAAGCGTTTAGAATAGCCACGGGGCAAAAGAGCGTCGAACAGAGTTTTAGTGGCTTCCTCTAAATGGAGTGGGAGATAACAGATACGATGGAACCGGATTAATTGTGATTTAATAATAGCACGATATGTGTGTTTTGGATGGTAGCTACTTTTGAACAATCAAATGTCTGTCCGTATCCTTGAAATAAACCTTAGTGGACAGACGTTTGCATCCTTTATTGTCATTCGTAAAGAAAACCACTGTGTCTAAGAAAGGAATCTGTTGTGGGCTGAGTGTATACTTTAATTTGATTTGTGGGTGGTGGCTATTCAGGATGTTAAAAAATTCTGAAAAGGATGCTTCGGAGCCCTCCCAGAGTCCGAAGACATCGTCCAGGTAACGAAGATACAGAAGTGGAAGGATGGGACATTTACGCATAGCGGACTGCTCCCAGTCGCTATCAAACTGAAAATCATTCCTGGTCAGCGAGAATTCTAAAAATTTAAGAATATAAAAGTCCGGGCGGGTAGGGTCAGGGGAGGACAGAAGAGCTTTCTTCACGGCGTGTAAACCGAGCGGGGTGGAGATATTAGTGTACAATGAATCCACATCTATGGAGAAAATAAAAGTATTGAATGGGACAGAAAGGGGTTGTAGTTTTTTAACAAAGGTGAAGGTATCTTTAATGTAGCTGGGGTAGTTATGGGAAAGGGGGTTGATATAGTGATCTATGAATTCAGCTAATTGGTAAGATTCCGATCCACAATCGCTCACGATGGGTCTTCCTGGTGGTATCAGGAAGGGAACCGACCAACTAGCGGGGGGTTTATGGATTTTAGGGAGGAGGTAAAATAATCTGGGACGTGATATAGGGGGGCCAAGGAGGTAGAGTGTTTGCTTAGCTGTTATAAGATGCTCGGTTTGCATCTGGTTAACCAGGATTTTAACCATTTTCTGTGTTTCCAGATAGAGGGGTTCAATTAAGGGTTGATAGTAGATTGTGTTGCTTGTTCAAAAATATAGTGAGTTCTGTTCTGAATAACTATCTGGCCGCCGTTATCTGCAGGTTTGATGACAACTTCATGTTTAGCAGATAAGGACTTAAGGGCTAGTTGTTGTTCAGGTGTGATGTTCGGTTGGTTATTTTGGTTGTGGGACCGGAAGCGCTCCAGGGTGAGAGTATTGGAGTGGATTACATTTTGCAAGGGTAGGGAAACCGACTCTATAGTAGGTTCCCAGGTGGATGGCATGGTAAAAGGAAGATGAGTATCGGTAGTGTTGAATTGAAATGATCCAGGAGTTTGAGACGCCGGTGATACACATGGAGGTCTCTTCTAAGTATATGGCGGTCCGGAAGTGAGGGTGTCGGGATAAACGTGAGTCCACGTTCCAGGATCGCCTGCTCCGAAGTGACAGGTGAAAGGACGAGAGATTGGTTATATTAGATAGCGAAGGAGTGGAAGGCAGCTCTGCACTTGATGGCCCTAGTGTAAACCCAATTTGTTTATCCAATGGTGCATCATGGCTTGTGCTGTGTTGGGAACCCAATGGATGTTGTCCCTAACGGTGTAAAAGAGGAGGGAAGGCAACTTTGGGAGATGGGTAGCATGCGGCTCCCAAGAACTAATGGAGTTTGCCACCATGCCATTAAAAGCTTCAAAACATAGAATTGTGTCTCTTGGAAGATTATTCGAGTAATTCAGAAGCAGCACATAAATTTGGGCGTGTGGGAATGTGATTCGGGTAGTTCTCAGGAGGCGACGGAGATCCTTGGTGATGGTTAACGTTGTTTGGGTGCGTAAACAATTGTTAATGCCAATTGAGAGGATAACCTGAATGACTGAGGGTATGGGGGAGATGTGTTTCTTAAGGATCAAGGTGATGTGCCTGAGGGTGGCCCCAGGAAAGCTGTCTACTTGGATAGATGGATGGTTAAAGGGAGGGATTCTGGCCAACAGAGAGTCACCCAAAATCACATTAGTGTTCCTAAGCGGAAGAATCCAGTCTGTGGCCTTCCGGTTGGTATAAGGGTGTATGACAATGACTCCATTGCCAGTCAGAAATCCTGAGTGATTATGGGGTGATGAAGTAGTAGATGACGAAAAAGAGAAGGGGGAGAAAGGAGGAGGGGGGAAGGAGAGGGGGGAGAAAGAGGTGAAGTAAATGATTCAGATGTGGGCTGGAATCAGAGATCCGGGGGTGGTTGTAGGCCGAGGAAGAATCGGGCTAGGTGAAGGAGAGATAAGAGGATGTGATGAACCTGCGCTACAGTGATTGGGGCTGGGTGCACTAATTGCGGGGTAGTGGTGGTGAGTAATCCCACTGTTGGAGAGGGGAATTGGAGGAAACCAGGGGGTGGGCTAAGGGTTGGAGGGTCAGGAGTAGGGTTGATAAGGGAAGTAGGTAAAGTGGTAAGGGGCAGAGAAGAAATGTCCAACGTGGGGTTGTAATGGGCTGCTATAGTGGTAGGAAGAAAAGAAGTAGGTATGGGAGGGCAAATGAGGTCACTAGGAAGTGGTGAGGCAGGTGGGTTGGGAGGGGAAAGGTCCGGTCCACAGGGTTAGGGGTTAGGGTTAGGTAAAGGCCACCAGATCTCCCCATGTCGCCCGACGACTTCATGGTTATACAGAGATCCAAGGAAAGGCACGGGCCATAGATGACGTGTCGGATCTTACCCTAGCTTAGCATCCTGACTGAGTCATAAAATATGAAGGGTGTATAGTAGACAGGGTAATTAAAGCTTGAAGGAAAGATACGAGGAGGCAAGCGGTGGTTACCAGCAATACCTCCCCTTGCCGCAATGGCCGTACCTGTTTATAACCCGTTTCCTTTCGTCATCCCCAGAGGGGCTCGTACCAGAAGGGGTTGGGAAGAGAGCAGAATGAAAAGTAAGTAGCGAGAATGTGGTTCTATAAATTAATACCGAGTTTTGAGATTTAGGTAAAAGTGTACCATTATTTAATTTTAGTGGTTTGAACTGAAAGTCAGATAATATAGCTATTTGTGGAGATGCATTTTAGGATTAGGTAAGGAGCCAGAGTGGTTAGGGTTAGTGGTTAAACTAAGGGTAAGATTGTAGGTTTAATGATGGACATTCAATTTAGGATTAGGCTGCAAATCTCGATTGGTTGGGTTTAGTGGTCAGATCAAAGGTGAAATGGTAGACATATTGATAGATCCGACATTTTAGGATTAGGTGAGAATGCCAGAACAGTTTAGGTTAAGTGATCCGTTTTATTTGGTATAAATGATCCGATAATTGGGTTAGGTTTAGGTAAAGGGGTTGGTTAGGGGTTAGGGTTAGGGTTAGGGTTAGGTAAAGAAATAAAGGTCCCCTGTCACCATCTAGTGGTGACAGGGGAGAGCACGGGCACATGTTTGACATTTGAATAGTTTTAAAAGTGAAACCAATGTTGCTGTAATTCTAAAAGTACACACATAGAGAGAGCTCATACAAAGAGATAACATCCAAAGGTTAGGAAGGAGGAGGAGAAGAACAGGGAGGGGTTTAAGATAGTACTAGGGGGTAGGAGAAAGCTGGGGAATGGTTGGGTTTAGGGTATGGAGAATAGATTATGATAAAGAAATAAGGTAAGGGTTAAGGTTTAGGGTAAGGGTGAGGGCAATGGCATACAAAAAATGAGAGAGTTAATAAGTAGAGAATAAATACTGATAAGGAAGGAGTGGTTGGGTTTAGGGTAGGGAGAAGGTAAGGGTTAGGGTTAGGGTAAGGGTGAGGGGCAATTTCATATAAAATGTTTTAATACTAATAAAAATAAGAAAGCTAATAGGGTTAGGTAAAGAAATAAAGGTACCCTGTCACCACTAGATGGTGAAAGGGTACCTTTATTTCTTTACCTAACCCTATTAGCTTTCTTATTTTATTATTAGGGTAAGGGCGAGGGCAATGTCATACAAAAAATGATAAGAGAGTTAATAAATAAAGAATACATACTGATAAGGAAGGAGTGGTTGGGTTTAGGGTAGGGATAATGGGTTAGGGTTAGGGTTAGGGTTAGGGTTAGGGTTAGGTTTTGGTTAGGAGTAGGGTTATGAATTCCGGTGTGGGATGAGGTTGCGCTGGCCTAGGGGTCTGTGGATGGGTGTTGTGAGGATGTTTGTTTGTAGGTGTTAGGGTCCATGGGCCAAGGAGGAGGAGTGGGTCAGATCATCCCCAGGACTGGTAGGCAGAGGAGAGGGAGGATCCAGAGGAGATGCGTCTAGGTGTCGTTGAGTCCCCTTGGTGTAGTTGTTCCAAGTTTCTGGATCCAAGATGTTTCTGCCCTCTTCCTCTGCCCAATAGTCCACCGGTCGTTGGTTTCCAGGCCTGAGATGACAAGTTGATCTGGCGAGTGTAGTTGGAAGTGGGTGACCAAGGGGGTTGGGAGTCGACCTTCCCCAATGTTGTACAGATGTTGTTTGAGACGGATGAGTATGGTATGTTTAGTTTCTTCTATGTAATGTTCTTTACAGGTGTTGCATGTGATGATGTAGACTATGTTGCTGTTATTAAGAGAGAATGAACCAAGGGCAGGGAAGGCTGCTCCACTGTATTGGTTATGTATGTATTTTCTGTTGATGTAGCGGTGACTATGTTGTGTATGTGGTAGGGCTCTGTTGCTGCTAAACTTGGAATGTATGAGTATGTCGTGTAAGCTGGGATTTTTCCTGTATGCTGAAATGACCCTGTGTTTGGAGAAATAAGGTTGTGACTGGAGGAGGGAAAAGTTATTTTTGACAGTCCGGTGGAATCCTGTGATGATGTGGGAGAAGGTGGAGACAAAGGGAATGAGATGGCAGTTGGGGTTAGGGTCAGGTGGGGGATGGTTAGGGTTAGGGTCCGGAGGTGGAGGATGGTCAGTGGATGGGTGGTGCCAACCTTGGACGGGTCCCATGGCGTTGGGATTAGGGATAGGGTCAAGTGGGGGGTGGTGGTTAGGGTTAGGGTCCGGAGGTGGAGGATGGTCAGTGCATGGGGGGTGCAGACCTTGGACGGGTCCCATGGGGTTGGGATTAGGGTTAGGGTCAGGTGGGGGGTGGTTGGGGTTAGGGCTAGGTGGGGTAGGGGTGTCGGCGGGGGATTGGTCCGGGCAGTCCCCACGTCCCAATGGGTTAGGGTTAGGGAGGAGGCGGTTGGGATGCCGACCCTGGTTTGGGTGGGGGGAATCAGGGTGGGGGTGTGGGTAAGGAAGAGGATGCAGACCCTGGTTAGGGTGGGGGGAGGGGGAGTCGGGAGTGGAGAGGGTTGTTGGGAGTGGAGACTGGTCCGAGTCCGTGACCTGAGGTGGACTTCCTCCAGGGGAAGGAGGAGGGCGAGTGGGAGCGAGGTTGGCCAAGGTAGCGTTCTTAATTTGACGGAGGAAACGTTTTGAATAGCCTCTTGTTTGGAGGCTGTGGAAAAGGATCCTGACGGAATGATTGAAGTCAGACCGTTTGGAGGAGATGCGGTGAAAACGGATGATTTGAGATTTAATTATACCTGGAAAAGTATGTTTGGGATGGTAGCTGGATTTATGTAGTATGTGTGTCTGTTGGCTTAAAGTAAACCTTTGTGAGTATTTTTTTGTGTGTGTGTTGAGGGGTTGGAAGAAGACTGTAGTATCTAGGAAATTGACTGTGTGTTGATTTATAGTGTACTTGACTGTGATGGTGGGATGGTGGCTGTTGAGGGTGTTGATGAACTGTGGGAAGAGGGAAATGTCATGGGGCCAGATGCCGATTATATCGTCCAGGAATCGACGGTACAGGGATGGTAAATGGGTGCACTTGGCCAGTGCTTCTCGCTCCCACTCGCTCATGTATATGTTGGCGTATGAAGGGGCGAATCGCTGACCCATGGCCGTTCCATGGATTTGAAGATAATGCTGGTCATTAAAAGTAAAATCATTGTTTTTAAGGCAGAGGGCGAGTAGGGAGAGTAAGTGCTTGTCCGGTCGTTTATGATCTGGGTATTTGGTGAGGATGGAGGTAACAGAAAGGAGTCCTAGGTCGGTATTGATGTTGGTGTATAGGCTGTCTATGTCGATAGTAAACAGATGGGCTTGGGTGGGAACGACCATGGGTCTGGTGATCTGTAGAAAGTGATACGTATCTTTAAGGTAGCTGGGGTGTTTGGTGGAAAGGGGGCCTAAATGGTGTTCTATGTAATGGGAGATGTTGTAGGTAGTGCTGCTGCAGTCGGATACGATGGGTCTGCCGGGAGGAACTTCAAAGGGAATGGTCCAGGTAGAGGGGTCTTTATGGATCTTTGGTAGTAAATAAAACTGGCGGAGGCGGGGTGCATCCGGTCCAAATAGGAAGTCCCTCTGTTTGGCGGAAATAAATTTGAGTTTGTACAGTGTTTCTATTATCGGTCTGAGTTGGAGTTGTGTCTGGGGTTGTGTGGTGTCCGGGATGGGCTTGTAATGGAGTGGGTTATTGAGTTGTGTCTGGGCTTCTGTGATGTAGTGGTGTCTATCCATAATGACTATTTTCGATCCTTTGTCGGCCGGTTTGATAACTATGTGTTGGTTTTTATTGAGTAGGGTTAGGGCCCTGCGTTCGTCCACCGACAGATTATCTGGAATGTCTGTCGGTGGTCGGAAGGATTGCAGGGCCCGGTTGTTGGTAGTAATGGTTTGTTTTGTTTTGGGATTGACTTGAGTGAGTAATGGTTCCCAGTTGGAGGGGAAGGTGAAGAGTGACTGTTGGGTACAGGGTTTGGTGTGGAAATAATCTATGATTTTGAGACGTCTGTGATATTGGTGTAGATCCCTTTGAAGTTCCTCTCGGTCATGACGGGGGGGGCGTGGGACAAAGGTGAGTCCCCTCTGTAGGAGTTGTAGCTGGACTACAGAGGGGACAAAGAGGGTGGACAAATTGAGAACAGTGGAGTGTGAATTCCACCCCAGGTCCGGGTTCTGGTCAGGGTCGGGGGGAGTGCTGGTGGGGTTGGTTGGGGGGTGGGGTAGGTTAATGCGTTTGTCCGGGGTAGGTTCGGAGGTATTTAGAAATTTAACTCCCTGCACCAGGAATCCAGGATGAGTTTGGCTGTGGGGGTAGTCCAATGAATGTTGTCCTGGCCAGTCTGGAAGGCTTCCTGTGGAATGAGTGACAGGGTGTTGTGGTGTCTGGTGAGGAAGTTGTTGAGTTGAGGATATTGTGTGTTTGTACATGCCTTAGAGGCATTACCGATAATGGATGTCAGCTCTCGGGAGATGTCAATGCGTGGTGCGGTTACCCGAAGTGACAGACCTAATGGTACGCTTATCTCTGCCTTAGACGCGTTACCGATAATGGACGTCCTCTCTCGGGAGATGTCAAGGAGTTGTGCGGTTACACAAAGTGACAGACCTAATCGTACACTTATATCTGCCCCAGAGTGCGCTCACAGACCCCCAAAGGACGGTCTAATGCTCTCCAGCATGTCTCGCTCATGTGTGCCCTTAGCAGGACGGAGCAGCTGACATTACAACCCAGGCATAATTGTTTGAAAGGCGGGGGAAAAGTCTTGTAAATACCTGGAAGTCCCACACCTGTACACACACGTTTACCCAGGATCCAAGCTATTTCCCTGGCTTGAATAGGGCAGTGATGCACCCTGGAGGTGTGTGGCATAATATTTACCACACTGCACATCCATCCAGGGGTATATTTCAAACAACTTTACTCCGCCTTTTGAACACTTATTCCCGGGTCGAAAAGGCAGCTGCGCCGGCCTGTCTCTGGGTGCACTATGCCTCTATTCACAACACTAGTTGGCCCACCTTTAAAACACTTTCCCCCCCACCTTTCAAACACTTTCCCTGGGTCGAGAAAGCCAGCGGCGCCTGCCTCCCACCCTCCGCAGCACCCGGGAGCTCGCTGTGGTGCTGCGGAGGCATTTTCAGGCTTGTCTCTGCACTGTTCACCCTGCAAATGCATTTTAATGGATACTTTTAGATGGACATGGTTATATTGTATCCTTACTATGGGTCTCTGAAACAATCAGACTCGTACCACACCGTTATCAGAGTTTTATCAGACTTTGAGCACTCTTTTCCCCCGCAGAAACCAGTTTAAATCACCGTTGTCACTACTGTGGGGGATTGGGAATGTACCTGTGTCTCGTGCGGAGCCTCCCCGCACCTTAAATCCATCCATTTGCCTTTATTTATGGCATGTTTTACGGTTAATGCACTGTGCTCAAGCAGGCTGAAGCGCCCTCCTGTGGGGACACATGGGAACTGCACTTAAATCACTCTGTGTGCCTTTTAACCGGTTTAAAATGGTTTTTCTTTCACTTTTAAAAATACACCCTGCCCTAGAAATGGTTTTTAATCATTATTACCGTTGTCAGGGGGCTGCATGAACACTTTCCCCACCTTTAAAACACTTTATCCCCACCTTTCAAACCATTTTCCCCGGTCGAAAATGCAGCTGCGCCGGCCTGCTCTCTGGGTGCACTCTGCCTCTATTTTACCCAGGATCCAAGCTCTTCTCCCCCGCTTTTTAATAGCTGTTTTGCGCCCTGGCAGTCCCACGCACACTGTACACACATTTTACCCAGGATCCAAGCTATTTCCCTGGCTTTTTAATAGCTGTTTTGCGCCCTGGCAGTCCCACGCACACTGTACACACATACCCAGGATCCAAGCTATTTCCCTGGCTTTTTAATAGCTGTTTTGCGTCCTGTCATCCCACGCCCTGTACACACATGGCTACCCAGGATCCAAGCTATTTCCCTGGCTTTTTAATAGCGGTTTTGCGCCCTGGCAGTCCCACGCCACTGTACACACAGTTTACCCAGGATCCAAGCTATTTCCCTGGCTTGTATAGAGCAGTGACGCACCCTGGATGTGGCATAATATTTACCACACTACACATCCATCCAGGGGTGTATTTCAACCAACTTTACCCGGCCTTTTGAACACTTATTCCCGGGTCGAAAAGGCAGCTGCGCGCGCCGGCTCTCTGGGTGCACTCTGCTTCAATTTTACCCAGGATCCAAGCTCTTCTCCCCCGCTTTTTAATCGCTGTTTTGCGCCCTGGCAGTCCCACGCACACTGTACACACATTTTACCCAGGATCCAAGCTATTTCCCTGGCTTTTTAATAGCTGTTTTGCGCCCTGGCAGTCCCACACACTGTACACACACGGCTACCCAGGATCCAAGCTATTTCCCTGGCTTTTTAATAGCTGTTTTGCGCCCTGGCAGTCCCACGCACACTGTACACACATTTTACCCAGGATCCAAGCTATTTCCCTGGCTTTTTAATAGCGGTTTTGCGCCCTGGCAGTCCCACACCCTGTACACACACATGTTTACCCAGGATCCAAGCTATTTCCCTGGCTTGTATAGAGCAGTGACGCACCCTGGATGTGGCAGAATATTTACCACACTACACATCCATCCAGGGGTGTATTTCAACCAACTTTACCCGGCCTTTTGAACACTTATTCCCGGGTCGAAAAGGCAGCTGCGCGCGCCGGCTCTCTGGGTGCACTCTGCTTCAATTTTACCCAGGATCCAAGCTATTTCCGTTGCTTGTATACACCCTGGTTGTGGCATAATATTGACCACACTGCGCATTCATCCAGGGGTGTATTTCAACCATCTTTACCCGAAGTTAGAACACTTATTCCGGGGTCGAAAATGCAGCTGCGCGCGCCGGCTCTCTGGGTGCACTCTGCTTCAATTGTACCCAGGATCCAAGCTATTTCCGTGGCTTTTATACGCCCTGGTTGTGGCATAATATTGACCACACATAACATCCATCCAGGGGTGTATTTCAACCATCTTTACCCCGAAGTTAGAACACTTATTCCCGGGTCGAAAATGCAGCATCGCCCGCCGGATCTCTGGGTGCACTCTGCTTCAATTTTACCCAGGATCCAAGCTCTTCTCCCCGCTTTTTAACAGCTGTTTTGCGCCCTGGCAGTCCCACGCACACTGTACACACATTTTACCCAGGATCCAAGCTATTTCCCTGGCTTTTTAATAGCGGTTTTGCGCCCTGGCAGTCCCACGCACACTGTACACACACATGTTTACCCAGGATCCAAGCTATTTCCCTGGCTGGTATAGAGCAGTGACGCACCTGGATGTGGCAGAATATTTACCACACTACACATCCATCCAGGGGTGTATTTCAACCAACTTTACCCGGCCTTTTGAACACTTATTCCCGGGTCGAAAAGGCAGCTGCGCGCGCCGGCTCTCTGGGTGCACTCTGCTTCAATTTTACCCAGGATCCAAGCTATTTCCGTTGCTTGTATACACCCTGGTTGTGGCATAATATTGACCACACTGCGCATTCATCCAGGGTGTATTTCAACCATCTTTACCCGAAGTTAGAACACTTATTCCGGGGTCGAAAATGCAGCTGCGCGCGCCTCCTCTCTGGGTGCACTCTGCTTCAATTTTACCCAGGATCCAAGCTCTTCTCCCCCGCTTTTTAACAGCTGTTTTGCGCCCTGGCAGTCCCACGCACACTGTACACACATTTTACCCAGGATCCAAGCTATTTCCCTGGCTTTTTAATAGCTGTTTTGCGCCCTGGTAGTCCCACACACTGTACACACATGGCTACCCAGGATCCAAGCTATTTCCCTGGCTTTTTAATAGCTGTTTTGCGCCCTGGCAGTCCCACACACTGTACACAACATTTTACCCAGGATCCAAGCTATTTCCCTGGCTTTTAATAGCTGTTTTGCGCCCTGGCAGTCCCACGCACACTGTACACACATTTTACCCAGGATCCAAGCTATTTCCCTGGCTTTTTAATAGCTGTTTTGCGCCCTGGCAGTCCCACGCACACTGTACACACTTTTTACCAGGATCCAAGCTATTCCCTGGCTTTTAATAGCTGTTTGCGCCCTGGCAGTCCCACACACTGTACACACATTTTACCCAGGATCCAAGCTATTTCCCTGGCTTTTTAATAGCTGTTTGCGCCTGGCAGTCCCACACACTGTACACACATTTTACCCAGGATCCAAGCTATTTCCCTGGCTTTTTAATAGCTGTTTGCGCCCTGGCAGTCCCACGCACACTGTACACACATTTTACCAGGATCCAAGCTATTTCCCTGGCTTTTTAATAGCTGTTTTGCGCCCTGGCAGTCCCACGCACACTGTACACACATTTTACCCAGGATCCAAGCTATTTCCCTGGCTTTTAATAGCTGTTTTGCGCCCTGGCAGTCCCACACACTGTACACACATTTTACCCAGGATCCAAGCTATTTCCCTCGCTTTTTAATAGCTGTTTTGCGCCCTGGCAGTCCCACACACTGTACACACATGGCTACCCAGGATCCAAGCTATTTCCCTGGCTTTTTAATAGCTGTTTTGCGCCCTGGCAGTCCCACGCACACTGTACACACATGGCTACCCAGGATCCAAGCTATTTCCCTGGCTTTTAATAGCTGTTTTGCGCCCTGGCAGTCCCACGCACACTGTACACACATTTTACCCAGGATCCAAGCTATTTCCCTGGCTTTTTAATAGCTGTTTTGCGCCCTGGCAGTCCCACGCACACTGTACACACATTTTACCAGGATCCAAGCTATTTCCCTGGCTTTTTAATAGCTGTTTTGCGCCCTGGCAGTCCCACACACTGTACACACATTTTACCCAGGATCCAAGCTATTTCCCTGGCTTTTTAATAGCTGTTTTGCGCTGGCAGCCCACGCACACTGTACACACATGGCTACCCAGGATCCAAGCTATTTCCCTGGCTTTTTAATAGCTGTTTTGCGCCCTGGCAGTCCCACGCACACTGTACACACACATGTTTACCCAGGATCCAAGCTATTTCCTGGCTTGTATACAGCAGTGACGCACCCTGGATGTGGCAGAATATTTACCACACTACACATCCATCCAGGGGTGTATTTCAACAACTTTACCCGGCCTTTTGAACACTTATTCCGGGTCGAAAAGGCAGCTGCGCGCGCCGGCTCTCTGGTGCACTCTGCTTCAATTTTACCCAGGATCCAAGCTATTTCCGTTGCTTGTATACACCCTGGTTGTGGCATAATATTGACCACACTGCGCATTCATCCAGGGGTGTATTTCAACCAACTTACCCGAAGTTAGAACACTCATTCCCGGGTCGAAAAGGCAGCTGCGCGCGCGGCTCTCTGGGTGCACTCTGCTTCAATGGTACCCAGGATCCAAGCTATTTCCGTGGCTTTTATACGCCCTGGTTGTGGCATAATATTGACCACACATAACATCCATCCAGGGGTGTATTTCAACCATCTTTACCCCGAAGTTAGAACACTTATTCCCGGGTCGAAAATGCAGCATCGCCCGCCGGATCTCTGGGTGCACTCTGCTTCAATTTTACCCAGGATCCAAGCTCTTCTCCCCGCTTTTTAACAGCTGTTTGCGCCGTGGCAGTCCCACGCACACTGTACACACATTTTACCAGGATCCAAGATATTTCCCTGGCTTTTTAATAGCGGTTTTGCGCCCTGGCAGTCCCACGCACACTGTACACACACATGTTTACCCAGGATCCAAGCTATTTCCCTGGCTTGTATAGAGCAGTGACGCACCCTGGATGTGGCAGAATATTACCACACTACACATCCATCCAGGGGTGTATTGCAACCAACTTTACCCGGCCTTTTGAACACTTATTCCCGGGTCGAAAAGGCAGCTGCGCGCGCGCTCTCTGGGTGCACTCTGCTTCAATTTTACCCAGGATCCAAGCTATTTCCGTTGCTTGTATACACCCTGGTTGTGGCATAATATTGACCACACTGCGCATTCATCCAGGGGTGTATTTCAACCATCTTTACCCGAAGTTAGAACACTTATTCCGGGGTCGAAAATGCAGCTGCGCGCGCCGGCTCTCTGGGTGCACTCTGCTTCAATTGTACCCAGGATCCAAGCTATTTCCGTGGCTTTTATACGCCCTGGTTGTGGCATAATATTGACACACATAACATCCATCCAGGGGTGTATTTCAACCATCTTTACCCCGAAGTTAGAACACTTATTCCCGGGTCGAAAATGCAGCATCGCCCGCCGGATCTCTGGGTGCACTCTGCTTCAATTTTACCCAGGATCCAAGCTTTCTCCCCGCTTTTAACAGCTGTTTTGCGCCCTGGCAGTCCCACGCACACTGTACACACATTTTACCCAGGATCCAAGCTATTTCCCTGGCTTTTAATAGCGGTTTTGCGCCCTGGCAGTCCACGCACACGTACACACACATGTTTACCCAGGATCCAAGCTATTTCCCTGGCTTGTATAGAGCAGTGACGCACCCTGGATGTGGCAGAATATTACCACACTACACATCCATCCAGGGGTGTATTTCAACCAACTTTACCCGGCCTTTGAAACACTTATTCCCGGGTCGAAAAGGCAGCTGCGCGCGCCGCTCTCTGGGTGCACTCTGCTTCAATTTTACCCAGGATCCAAGCTATTCCGTTGCTTGTATACACCCTGGTTGTGGCATAATATTGACCACACTGCGCATTCATCCAGGGGTGTATTTCAACCATCTTTACCCCGAAGTTAGAACACTTATTCCGGGGTCAAAAATGCAGCTGCGCGCGCCTCCCTCTGGGTGCACTCTGCTTCAATTGCACCCAGGATCCAAGCTATTTCCCTGGCTTTTTAATAGCTGTTTTGCGCCCTGGCCAGTCCCACGCACTGTACACACATTTTACCCAGGATCCAAGCTATTTCCCTGGCTTTTAATACGGTGTGTTTTCGCCCTGGCAGTCCCACGCACACTGTACACACACATGTTACCCAGGATCCAAGCTATTTCCTGGCTTGTATAGAGCAGTGACGCACCCTGGATGTGGCAGAATATTACCACACTACACATCCAGGGGTGTATTTCAACCAACTTTACCCGGCCTTTTGAACACTTATTCCGGGTCGAAAAGGCAGCTGCGCGCGCCGGCTCTTGGGTGCACTCTGCTTCAATTTTACCCAGGATCCAAGCTATTTCCGTTGTTGTATACACCCTGGTTGTGGCATAATAGACACACTGCGCATTCATCCAGGGGTGTATTTCAACCAACTTTACCCGAAGTTAGAACACTCTCCCGGGTCGAAAAGGCAGCTGCGCGCGCCGGCTCTCTGGGTGCACTCTGCTTCAATGGTACCCAGGATCCAAGCTATTTCCTGGCTTTTATACGCCCTGGTTGTGGCATAATATTGACACAATAACATCCATCCAGGGGTGTATTCAACCATCTTTACCCCGAAGTTAGAACACTTATTCCGGGTCGAAATGCAGCATCGCCCGCCGGATCTCTGGGTGCACTCTGCTTCAATTTTACCCAGGATCCAAGCTCTTCTCCCCGCTTTTTAACAGCTGTTTTGCGCCTGGCAGTCCCACGCACACTGTACACACATTTTACCCAGGATCCAAGCTATTTCCCTGGCTTTTTAATAGCGGTTTGCGCCCTGGCAGTCCCACGCACACTGTACACACACATGTTTACCCAGGATCCAAGCTATTTCCCTGGGCGTATAGAGCAGTGAC
>JAAKFY010000115.1:142669-165169 GCA_011823955.1 Dissostichus mawsoni
GCTAAGCAGCCTTAAGGGAACACATAGCACCTCCTTCTCCACACGGCTAAGCAGCTTAAGGGAACACATAGCACCTCCTTCTCCACACGGCTAAGCAGCAGCCTTAAGGGAACACATAGCATCTCCTTCTCCACACGGCTAGGCAGCAGCCTTAAGGGAACACATAGCATCTCCTTCTCCACACGGCTAGGCAGCAGCCTTAAGGGAACACATAGCATCTCCTTCTCCACACGGCTAAGCAGCAGCCTTAGGGAACACATAGCACCTCCTTCTCCACACGGCTAAGCAGCAACCTTAAGGGAACACATAGCATCTCCTTCTCCACACGGCTAAGCAGCAGCCTTAAGGGAACACATAGCACCTCCCTCTCCACACGGCTAAGCAGCAGCCTTAAGGGAACACATAGCATCTCCTTCTCCACACGGCTAAGCAGCAGCCTTAAGGGAACACATAGCACCTCCCTCTCCACACGGCTAGGCAGCAGCCTTAAGGGAACACATAGCATCTCCTTCTCCACACGGCTAGGCAGCAGCCTTAAGGGCACACATAGCACCTCCTTCTCCACACGGCTAAGCAGCAGCCTTAAGGGAACACATAGCACCTCCTTCTCCACACGGCTAAGCAGCAGCCTTAAGGGAACACATAGCACCTCCTTCTCCACACGGCTAGGCAGCAGCCTTAAGGGATCACATAGCATCTCCTTCTCCACACGGCTAAGCAGCAGCCTTAAGGGAACACATAGCACCTCCTTCTCCACACGGCTAAGCAGCAGCCTTAAGGGAACACATAGCACCTCCTTCTCCACACGGCTAAGCAGCAGCCTTAAGGGAACACATAGCACCTCCTTCTCCACACGGCTAGGCAGCAGCCTTAAGGGAACACATAGCATCTCCTTCTCCACACGGCTAGGCAGCAGCCTTAAGGGAACACATAGCATCTCCTTCTCCACACGGCTAGGCAGCAGCCTTAAGGGAACACATAGCACCTCCTTCTCCACACGGCTAAGCAGCAGCCTTAAGGGAACACATAACATCTCCTTCTCCACACGGCTAAGCAGCAGCCTTAAGGGAACACATAGCACCTCCTTCTCCACACGGCTAAGCAGCAGCCTTAAGGGAACACATAGCATCTCCTTCTCCACACGGCTAAGCAGCAGCCTTAAGGGAACACATAGCACCTCCTTCTCCACACGGCTAAGCAGCAGCCTTAAGGGAACACATAGCATCTCCTTCTCCACACGGCTAAGCAGCAGCCTTAAGGGAACACATAGCATCTCCTTCTCCACACGGCTAAGCAGCAGCCTTAAGGGAACACATAGCACCTCCTTCTCCACACGGCTAAGCAGCAGCCTTAAGGGAACACATAGCATCTCCTTCTCCACACGGCTAAGCAGCAGCCTTAAGGGAACACATAGCACTCCTTCTCCACACGGCTAAGCAGCAGCCTTAAGGGAACACATAGCATCTCCTTCTCCACACGGCTAAGCAGCAGCCTTAAGGGAACACATAGCACCTCCTTCTCCACACGGCTAAGCAGCAGCCTTAAGGGAACACATAGCACCTCCTTCACCACACGGCTAAGCAGCAGCCTTAAGGGAACACATAGCACCTCCTTCTCCACACGGCTAAGCTGCCAATAAAAGCTGAAACAGAGCAATATTTGGCAGTTTGGATTTTCTCTTTGACATTCCAGCAATTCTCAGACCAATCACGGTGCATTTATATACATGGCCAAGACTTCCGAATATGAGTATGCTATATCTACACTTGTACCCAAAGCTGGTTATCACATCGAGCAGTGGTTGGTATTTGATATACTTGTCCTGGAAGGCCTGGTCCATGTACAGGTCAAAGGCACAGCCTACTTCTAAGATTAGCACCTCCTTGTGGTTGGTGTCAACAAAAACAACATCAGGTGTATTTGGGATGTTAGCAAAGACATCATTGGTAAATCCAAACCATTCTGGTAGCACTCTAGTGTGCTTGTACATTGCTGCGCTAGATGGTAAGATGTTTTGTACCGCATCAGACACAATGTCCAGAATACGGTCATGACGGACTATGTACAGGCGTTTGTATGCATTACATCCATTTGTTATGTGTGCAATGGATTCTAGGTGTTGTTGTGAATCCTGATGGTTTAAACAGAATGGAGTGTGAATGTGAGGTACCAGGTGGACAGATTGTACTTAGTAGGTAATACCTGCAGTCTTGCTTTGATGGTAAATGTCAGAACATCCTCACCAACAGCGGCGTTCTTAAACACTGAGTGTGAGACTGAGTGGTCAGCAAACCCCAAACAGGCTAGCTTTCCCTGTAATCTGAGTCCACACCAGTGCTGCCTGATCTCAGACTGCTTCATGCTGAGCAGAACCCTCCTTGCAGAGTCTCTGTGCAGTTCCACAGTCTCTTCCTGAGGTGTTGTGATGTCGGCCTTCACAACCACACTGGGGTCTGTGATCAGTTCATCAGAGACGGGGACTTCAGTCTGTGTGTTGAGTCTTGTCCATTTCAGCTGGACTCCAGTCCGATTGCAGAGGTCATTGAGATCTGGCCAGTCAGACCAGACCACGAAGCCCTTGGCCTGAGAGTCCAGTTTCCCAGAGTTTTTCCTCCTGAAGCCGAGGAAGTTGTTCTGGTCTGCGCTGGCCAGGGGGATCTTCCTTCTGTGTAGATCCAGCAGGAGAGAGGCCCTGGCCATTTCTCTTACGGTGACATCATCATTGTTAAGCATGTGGATCAGGTGGGCTAGCCTGGTGGCTATGTAGGTCCACTCGACATTGGGGACTCCCAGCCCCCCCTCTCCACATGGGAGAAAGATGATGCCCCGTGTGGAGTGTGTGTTGAGGCCCACCCACTTTCTGACCAGTTGGACAGTTTTGTTTGTCATTTCTCTCAGTGCCTTGAGAGGGATGTGTACATTGGCAAAGAGATGTTGAATTTTAGCCAAAGCCACCTCTCTCACAGCCTGGAACTTCATGAGGACGGGGAGGGGGGACAAGTCAATCAGGTGGAGACGATGGAGAAACTATAGGTTACTTACGTAACCCCAGTTCTCAGAGTAACATGAAGTGAGATGTCTCACTATGGGATGCGCCTCAACGCGTATGCACCAGAAGCATCAATCTCATTACGCCAATCCTGATTGGCTGGTGATCTTGACGCCAACGTCAGGGAATCCACCACCCTATAAGTAGCTTGCGCCACGACGCAGGCGTCATTCAAAATAAGCACCTCTTCTCGCTTCGCCTCAGCAAGAAGGGCCGTCAGGTGAGACATCTCACTTCATGTTACTCTGAGAACTGGGGTTACGTAAGTAACCTATAGTTCTCATTCATAACACTCCGTTCGATGTCTCACTATGGGATATTGAGACTCCCGCATTGCCAGACATGCTTATCTCGAAAATCACCAACACAAAAACAGAACTTAACAGGTAGAACCCTGTCCCAATACGGGGCCCAGCACTGCGCGGGCCACACTTGGAGCAGAAACATCTAGCCTGTAAAAGCGGACAAAAGTGAGCGGCGAGGACCAGCTCGCTGCTGCACAAATGTCTTGAATGGAAACACCCTTGAACAAAGCCCAGGATGTAGCCAATCCACGAGTAGAATGAGCGCGCAGGCCCGTTGGTGCCTGCAAACCCTGACTCGTATAAGCCAGAGCTATCGCCTCCACAATCCAGTGGGAGAGCCGTTGCCTGGTAACGGGCTTGCCCTTATGAGGGTTAGCCCAAGATACAAAGAGTTGGTCATTGCACCGAAACTCTTTCGACCTGTCCATATAAGTGCGCAAAGCACGAACTGGGCAAAGCAAATTCGGCCGCTGTTCCCCAGAGGAACCTAGCGGTGAAGGAAATGCCTCAAGGTCAATGGGAGTGCATGAGCCAACCACCTTAGGCACAAAGGCCGGGTTGGGCTTCAGCAATACTCTCGTTTGCCCCGGGGCAAACTGAGTACACGAAGGATGCACAGAGAGCGCGTGAATATCACTGACTCGTTTGGCAGATGCCAGAGCCAGTAACAACACTGTCTTCAGTGACAGGTGCTTCATGTCAGCGTCTTCCAGGGGTTCAAATGGAGCTCGAGCGAGCCCATCTAAAACCACTGTCAAGTCCCACAGGGGCACCAGTGACCTGGAAACGGGGAGGAGCCGGCGAGCCCCTTTCATAAAACGGCAGACCAAGGGATGTTGGCTAGCCGTCTTCCCCCAAAGCCCACATGGCATGCGGCAATAGCAGCCAGGTACACTTTGATCGTGGAGAAAGCTCTGTGTTTATCAATCAGATCCTGTAGAAATGATAGAATCACACCGACAGGGCATTGAAAAGAGATGTGTTTCTTTTGAAGACACCACTCCTCAAACACCCTCCACTTACAGTCATAGAGAGACCTGGTGGAGGAAGCCCTTGCACTCTGAATAGTGTTTATCACTTTCTGAGGGAGCCCCACTGTACTCAGGTTATACCACTCACGGGCCAGGCCCATAGCGCCAGGCGCTCTGGGTGTGGGTGAAAAATCATCCCCCCCGCCTGAGATAGTATGTCCCTGCGTAGCGGGAGCTGCCACGGCTGTCCGCACAGCAGCTGATATATCTCCGCCAGCCAGTACATTGCAGGCCAGTGTGGAGCTATCAGGATCAGTGTGTGGCGTTGTTCTCTCACTCTGGCCAGAGTTGGAGGTATTAGAGCCAGGGGTGGGAACGCGTACAGAAGGGCCGGGGGCCAAACGTGTGCGAGCGCGTCCACGCCTAACGGTGCGTTTAGATCGCGCATTGAAAAGAACAGCTGACATTGAGCATTTTCTTTTGATGCGAACAGATCTACCGCGGCCCGGCCGTAACGCACCCACAGCTGACTCACAATCGTTGGATGTAGAGTCCAGTCTGCGTATAGTGGTGCACCTCTGGACAGCAGATCTGCCCCGAGGTTCTCACTCCCGGTACGTGTGTCGCTCTCAGAGAGAGGAGACGTCCGCAGCTCCATAAGATCAGTTTGCGTGCCAGCATGTGTAACTGGAGAGAACGCAAACCCCCTTGGCGGTTTATATACGATATTGTGGTCGTGTTGTCTGTCCTCACGAGGACATGATGTCCCCTGAGAAAAGGCAGAAAGCGTCTTAGGGTGAGAAACACCGCTAAGAGCTCCAGATAATTTATGTGTGACCGTTGGAGGTCTCTGCTCCAGAGACCCCTCACAGGTCGACCTTCGTATATGCCCCCCCAGCCCGTCAGACATGCGTCCGTGGTGACCACCTTCCGCGATAGGACAGCACCCATAGGCACGCCTCGCACCAGGAAAGTCGGGTGCAGCCAGTGGCGTAGCGCCGTTACGCAGTGCACAGTGACCATCACTCTCCGCGCGCCATGACGCGCGGGGTTTAGTCTGAGGGCAGCTACCCAGCGCTGAAATTCCCTCATGTGTAAGCGGCCCAGACGTACTACTAGGATGGCTGACGCCATGAGCCCCAGTAACCGCAGACATGATCTGAAGAGAACATATTTGCGTGGCTGGAAACGAGCGAGGCAAGCCCTGAAGGCTCTCACTCTCTCGCTGACAGGCGGGCTGTGAAGGGCACCGAGCTCAGACGTAAGCCCAGGAAGAGCACGACTGGGCTGGGGACAACATGCTCTTTTCTGTGTTTATTACAAAACCCAGGTCGAGCAGGTGTTTCATGAGGATATTCGTCTGCATAATAGCCTCCTGCTCCGACTGTGCCAGAAGGAGCCAGTCGTCTAAATAGGTTGCCAGGCGAATACCCTGTTGTCTTAACGGGGCTATCGCTGCTTCCGTACATCGCACAAACACCCGTGGGCTGAGAGACAGACCGAAGGGAAGCACTCTGTACTCGTAACAGACACCCTGAAAAGCGAACCTCAGATATTTCCTGTGTGGATAATATACTGGGATGTGAAAATACGCGTCTTTCAGGTCGATTGATGTGAACCAATCGTCCTGACGCACGAGACGCAGCAGGGATGTGTGAGTAAGCATCCGAAATTTGTATTTTCTGAGATACCCGTTCAGAGCCCTTAAATCTAGGATGGGGCGAATTCCATTCCCTCCCCGTTTGGGAACGAGGAAGTATTTGGAATAGAAGCCGCTCTGACTCCGTTCGGAGGGTACGATGGATATGGCTTTCTTTTCTAGTAGCGAGAGAATCTCCTGCTCTAGAATGTGAGCCGACGCTCCCCGGGCATGTGATTGCACAATGCCCGAGAAGCGAGGGGGGGTGACAGCGAATTGGAGTCTGTAGCCCCGTGATATCGTCTTGAAAACCCAAGCAGAGCATGTGAGCATCTTCCACCTTTCGCTCCTCAGAGCGAGCGGAGATGTCACCATATCTCTGTTGTCTGCACCCTGTGACCGCATTGGTTGTGTTATGGCGCCCTCTAGTGTCTGAACACGGTGGCGCTCTAGGGTGACAACCTCGGTCGACACTGCGCATGCGCGCGGTGATGGTGCGTTCACAGACCCGGCCACCGTCCGCATTCCGAGAGAGGCGTTTATAGCCACTCTCAGAAGCGGGGCAGTCACCTGACTGTTTATTGACATTATTATTGTCTTTTTAATATTTTCGACTGTGCCCTTGGCTTTAAGCCTGGAAGCGACAGTGGCAAACATTTTATTTTTAGACCCTTGTGTGTGCTTGTGTGACTTGAACGACTGGCAGGAACTGCTGTCAGTGCTGTGAAGTCTGCTTCCCTCATGGCGCGAACTGGAGGATGACGTGCAGTCATCACCCGAGGCGGCGGGAAGGCGGGGGCGTGGTTGTCCCCCGGAAACACATGGGTGCTGGACACGTGCGGAACACGATCCAGGGCTGAAAGAGAACAGGAAACCTCCAGCCCTTTCCCCGAGGGGGGGAGGGAAGGCTGTCAGGCTGCCCTCTTCTTCTTCCTCGCCTGGTGACTGAAAGTCTGGGTCGGCGGCGCCTGTGTGGCTGCTGCCGGGACCGGGGACTTTCTTGGCCAATTCGTCCGCGCCTCGTGTCTCGGTGGGAGACCGGGGGCGGGCTGTGGCTTCTGCCGCCTCGGGACCTTGAACAGGGCCGAGTGCGGGGTAGCCTGGGAGAAGGTCCGTCGCAGGACCGTTGGGGGCGGCGGCTGGGCTTTCCGAGGGAGGCAAAGCTGGAGAGCTTCATCCTCCTTCTTCTTGGCCTCACACCGCTGTTGCATGGAGGCAAGAGCGGAGCCGAATATGCCCTCAGGGACGATTGGCATGTCCAACACGTCCTCCTTTTCCCGGTCGGGGAGGTTTGTCAGGTTAAGCCATCTGGCTCTCTCCTGCACCACCATCATCCCTAGCGATTTGCCTGTGGCCTGGACTGCACAGCGCTGTACGCGGAGGCAAATGTCCGTGATCGCCATGATCTCCTCCCACACGGCCGGTTCAGGTTTTACCGTCATGTCCGCACACAGCTCCGCTTGGTACGCGGTTAGCATGGAGGAGACATTCAGCGCCCTGACGGACAAAGCAGCCGCTTTGTAGGCCCGTTCAGTCATTGCGGACTGGAACCGGTCCGCCTTTGTCGGCAGTGTGGGGTTCCTGCTCGGGGCCGCCGACAACCGCGGTTGGAGGTGGGCTGCCACAAGCGGCTCCATAGGAGGCATGCGGAGCAACCCGAGCTTCTCCATGCCCTCAAAGTCCAGAGAGGAGGCTCCCTGGATTGGGGCCTTGCTGCTGAAGGGGCGGTCTCTCCAGGAGACCGACACCTCGTCCAGCAGCTCTGGAAATACGGGGAGAAGTTGCCTGGTCAGCCTCGCGGCTTGGGGCAAGTTCTTTCCCTCGTATCTAGACCTGGAGGTCTCCTGGCCGCTTCAGGCCAGGGGATGTCCAGCCTGGATGCAGCGCGTTGGCACACGGCCTGCAGGTCCATGCTGAGGCGGGGGAGCGGTGGCTCGCCTTCGCCCGGGGAAGCGGACATGGCCCCAGGCTTGGCAGCCTGGGCAGACGAGACGAAGATGTCATCTTCGCCCTCGTCCGAGTCGGAAAGAAGAAACTCCGAGGTGTATTCTTCCTCCTCCTCCCCATAGTCCAGCTCCAGGACATCCTCCGCGGGTGAGACCATGGTGAGGTCCAGTTGGGAGCCCCAGCTTGACACAGCACGGGGCCCCCTTCCCGCGGCTGCCGCCGCCACCGAGTCCCAGCTTGACACAGCGCGGGACCCGGCACCCGTGGCGGTCGCCACCATGCCCTGCTCGCCGGCCGGCGAGTTACAGGCATGAGGGGGTCTCGGTCCGGCATGCTAGCTTGGCGTGCTAGCCGTCGGCGGAGGCTTTTGGCGGTAAAGCGGGAACAATGCCCGCACGCGCCGGGGGTGTCGATCGCCTCCTGGGCATGTTGCAGCCCGAGGCAAGACGAGCAGACCTGGTGTGAGTCAGTACTCGATATCTTCAGCCCGCAGCCGCAGAGCCGAGCCTCCGACACTCCGTCTCCTCTGGTGTGAGGGAGGGAAGAGTCCATCCTAGCTAGCCTTGGTGCGGCGTAGAAGGGACAAACGAGCAACAGGCGTGTTACCGTTTGCGGGAAAAAATCCAAAACCTTACCGTTATCCGTGGAAAAAAACGGCAGGGTAGATTCTGATATTAACTGGAGTGTTAATATAGAGAATTCCCGTGCGAAGCAAAAGTAGCTGGCGAGCGTCCGTCGACCGAAGGTTAGCTTCGTAAATCAGTCTGTGGACCGTTAAGCTAGCTAGCTACTGATCTTCCTCGAGATGTGCTCCGAAGCGAGAAGAGGTGTTTGAATGACGCCTGCGTCGTGGCGCAAGCTACTTATAGGGTTGGTGGATTCCCTGACGTTGGCGTCAAGATCACCAGCCAATCAGGATTGGCGTAATGAGATTGATGCTTCTGGTGCATACGCGTTGAGGCGCATCCCATAGTGAGACATCGAACGGAGTGTTATGAATGAGAACTCTGTAGTGAGCTCCTCGACCTGCTCCCCCCACTCGCCAGCGATGTTAAACCTGTGGCCAAGGTATGGGTAGGTCTCATTACGGGAATACACCTTAATAGGTTGGCCCATTACAAGAAAGGAGGGGGGCTTGTCGTTCTTTGGCCTTATACCAGCGGTTGCCTCCACTGCGGCGCTCATGGAGTACGGCACACTTAGCTTGCTTCACTCCAGCCCTGACCATTGGAGGAACTCATCAGTGCGTGCCAGCATGTTAATGATGACATCCTCTTGTCGTGATGACACCTGCACATCGTCAGCGTATCCCTGAACAGGATTTGGGGATTTGACATGCAGAAGAGCGCACTGGTAAATCCACTTCATCCATTGGTTGAGTGCTAGGATGAAGTTCACGGCACTCCAGGGACAGCCAGTTTTTATTCCCACCTTCAGTGCAATCGGCTCTGTGAGCTGCTGCCCACAGATAACCTGGAGAAATGAACCTTGGTACACATTTGATAGAATATTCACAAAAGGCTGAGGCAGGTGTATTTCCTCGAATGCTTTTAGCATCACGCATGGGAGAGTGTACCAAACGCGTCTCTAAAGTCCAAAAACACTGGGTAGAATTTAGATGATCCATGTTTGAAATCATCTATTCCGGTTTTTAAGCAAAAACACATGTTCGTTCATTCCCTGTCTTTGATATAGGCTTCTGATGGGGGGAGAGAATCCCTGGTCCACAGCCATGGTAAGATGGGTGAGTAGGCACTCATAAAGACTTTGTATATAGTGGGCAATAGTGAAATGTCACGCCAAGTGGAAGGATCTTCTGGGACATTTCCCTTTTTTGGTATCCTGTGAAGGAGGGCCCCTTTCCACGAAGCAGGCACCTTCTCATTGATCAGGCAGGCATTGAAGATGTGTGTGAGTGCTGTGTTGACGTGGCCTGGTAGCTCTCAGCGTCTCATAGATGACCCCATCAGATCCACTAGCCGTGTTATTGGGAAGAGAAGCCACACACACACACACACACACACACACACACACACACACACACACACACACACACACAACACACACACACACACACACACACACACACACACACACCACACACCTCAAGGGGGAAACTGCAGACTTCTGTGGTCAAAGTGAAAGAACTGACAGGAAGTACAAACCTTTCAAAATAAAGCATTTCTGCTCCAGACTAGAGGACGACACGCCTGAGTAAGACCTGCGACCTGTAGCAGACCTGCAACCGTAGCAGACCTGATTCCTGTAGCAGACCTGAGACCTGTAGCAGACCTGAGACCTGTAGCAGACCTGATTCCTGTAGCAGACCTGAAGCAGACCTGAGACCTGTAGCAGACCGGAGACCTGTAGCAGACCTGATTCCTGTAGCAGACCTGAGACCTGAAGCAGACCTGAGACCTGTAGCAGACCGAGACCTGTACCAGGTTCAACTGACTGCGGTTTTCAAGGCAGACTCTAGTTCAGTGTTATCTGTATTGAGGTGTGGTCTTACCTTAAAGGAGGAGAGGACTTGAAGTTCTTCAGGACTTGGAGTTCTTCAGGTCCCAGTCCCAAGTGATTGGGGTGGTTTTATTTAAAGGTCTCCCATCATGCTGTTTGTAGGCATATATTATGGGACTCAGATATATAGAAACATATAAAAACATGTCTCTGATGTGTTTTGAACAAAATACCAACAGATCATGCATTTTAAAATCCCTCATATCCCTGTTTCAGCTGTTAGAGAAGAGCAGGTTCGGGTCCTTAGCTTGAGGAAAAAGAGGAGGGGGAGCTAATGCCTGCTCAGAATTACCCAGCAGAAACTCAGCTAAATGCTGCCGTGATTAAATCCATATCATGTTCCAAACCACATCAAGGATTCTCTCTGAAACAGCATGGAGCTCAAACTCTCTCTCTCTCTCAGGTTTTACCACAAGGTGAGTTCCTTTTGATTTCCTGCTTCTTCACACATGCTCTCTCCAGTACAGGTTAGCTCTGAGTGTTAGCATGCTAATGTAAACAGACCATATTACTTCCAGAACACGTCTCATTGTTTCTGACAGCAACGTTTCTGATTGGCCCGTGGTGTAAAGCCCGCCCACATTTTAGTAATGTCGTCATGACGCAGCAAATTGGATCAGCTCCGTTGTTCCCCCGTTTTTAGAGACGTGGGTACGGAGGAGAAGAGAGGAGGGGGGACACTTTGAGAGTCTCCTGACACACCGGGGCCACATGGTGATGTAGAGAAGACATCACTTTGAGAGTCTCCTGACACACCGGGGACACATGGTGATGTAGAGAAGACATCACTTTGAGAGTCTCCTGAACACACCGGGGACACATGGTGATGTAGAGAAGACATCACTTTGTGAGTCTCCTGACACACCGGGGACACATGGTGATGTAGAGAAGACATCACTTTGAGAGTCTCCTGACACACCGGGGCCACATGGTGATGTAGAGAAGACATCACTTTGAGAGTCTCCTGACACACCGGGGACACATGGTGATGTAGAGAAGACATCACTTTGTGAGTCTCCTGACAAACCGGGGACACATGGTGATGTAGAGAAGACATCACTTTGTGAGTCTCCTGACACACCGGGGCCACATGATGATGTAGAGAAGACATCACTTTGAGAGTCTCCTGACACACCGGGGACACATGTGATGTAGAGAAGACATCACTTTGAGAGTCTCCTGACACACGGGGAAACACATGGTGATGTAGAGAAGACATCACTTGAGAGTCTCCTGACCTGACACACCGGGGACACATGGTGATGTAGAGAAGACATCACTTTGAGAGTCTCCTGACACACCGGGGCCACATGATGATGTAGAGAAGATATCACTTTGAGAGTCTCCTGACACACCGGGGACACATGGTGATGTAGAGAAGATATCACTTTGAGAGTCTCCTGACACACCGGGGACACATGGTGATGTAGAGAAGACATCACTTTGAGAGTCCCTGACACACCGGGGACACACCGGGGACACATGGTGATGTAGAGAAGACATCACTTTGAGAGTCTCCTGACACACCCGGGGACACATGGTGATGTAGAGAAGACATCACTTTGTGAGTCTCCTGACACACCGGGGACACATGGTGATGTAGAGAAGACATCACTTTGTGAGTCTCCTGACACACCGGGGACACATGGTGGTAGAGAAGACATCACTTTGTGAGTCTCCTGACACACGGGGACACATGGTGATGTAGAGAAGACATCACTTTGAGAGTCTCCTGACACACCGGGGACACATGGTGAGTAGAGAAGACATCACTTTGTGAGTCTCCTGACACACCGGGGACACATGGTGATGTAGAGAAGATATCACTTTGTGAGTCTCCTGACACACCGGGGACACATGGTGATGTAGAGAAGACATCACTTTGAGAGTCTCCTGACACTCCGGGGACACATGGTGATGTAGAAGAGACATCACTGTGAGTCTCCTGACCACCGGGGACACATGGTGATGTAGAGAAGACATCACTTTGTGAGTCTCCTGACACTCCGGGGACACATGGTGATGTAGAAGAGACATCACTGTGAGTCTCCTGACACACGGGGACACATGGTGATGTAGAAGAGACATCACTGTGAGTCTCCTGACACACCGGGGACACATGGTGATGTAGAGAAGACATCACTGTGAGTCTCCTGACACTCCGGGGACACATGGTGATGTAGAAAGACATCACTGTGAGTCTCCTGACACACCGGGGACACATGGTGATGTAGAGAAGACATCACTTTGTGAGTCTCCTGACACTCCGGGGACACATGGTGATGTAGAAGAGACATCTCTGTGAGTCTCCTGACACACCGGGGACACATGGTGATGTAGAAGAGACATCTCTGTGAGTCTCCTGACACACTGGGGACACATGGTGATGTAGAAGAGACATCACTGTGAGTCTCCTGACACACCGGGGACACATGGTGATGTAGAAGAGACATCACTGTGAGTCTCCTGACACACCGGGGACACATGGTGATGTAGAAGAGACATCACTGTGAGTCTCCTGACACACCGGGGACACATGGTGATGTAGAGAAGACATCACTGTTAGTCTCCTGACACACGGGGACACATGGTGATGTAGAAGAGACATCACTGTGAGTCTCCTGACACACCGGGGACACATGGTGATGGAGAGAAGACATCACTTTGTGAGTCTCCTGACACTCCGGGGACACATGGTGATGTAGAGAAGACATCACTGTGAGTCTCCTGACACTCCGGGGACACATGGTGATGTAGAGAAGACATCACTGTGAGTCTCCTGACACTCCGGGGACACATGGTGATGTAGAGAAGACATCACTGTGAGTCTCCTGACACTCCGGGGACACATGGTGATGTAGAAAAGACATCAGAGTGACTTTAGCATGATAGGAGACCTTTAAAGTTCTGGTCCACACTATCTCATGTCTCAGTGTGACAGCTATTTCTCTCCGGTGTAAACCACTATCATTTAAGTAAGTAAAATGTATTTATAAAGCGCTTTTCCCAGACTTAGTCACAAAGCATTAAAACATCATACGAATCATAAAAGAATGAATGACCTCACAAGCCACGTGTTAAGAAGTGCTAAAAACACAATAAAAACATAGAATAAAAGCACACAAGTTACCCAAACGAGAGATAGATCTGAACCACACAGGAGACTTATTTATTCGCTCATCAGTCTGCATGCTCTACATTAGTGTTTGGACATGTCAGAGAACATCTTAAAAGTCCACACAGGTCCTCAGAGTCCAGGTGTTTAATCCATAGATTTTCACCTGAATATAAGCAGAGAAAGTCAGCAGATCTGCAGGTTTCAGAGGGACCAGGTCTACTCTCCTGATGAGAGCACCGCAGTGACACGTCTGCAAAAAACTTGATTTAAAACAGATTTTCAAAAAGTCCAAAACTACATGTTTTAGCTCCAGGGGAGGAGGTCTCTTGAGGACCCCTTCAGCTGCTCAGGCTGATGAACATCTCCATCAGGGTGGCCTGCTTACTGCGCCTGGAGGAGGGGTATTTGAGCTGGGGGTCTCAGCGCTGCTGGAGGTCTCAGGGCTGCCCCTGCTGGAGGTCTCAGGGCTGGGAGGTCTTGGTGCTGCCCCTGCTGGAGGTCTTGGTGCTGGAGGTCTTGGTGCTGGAAGTCTTGGAACTGGAGGTCTTGGTACTGCCCTGTTCTGCCGCAGCAGGTAGGGGTCTGCGGACCTTTGCGTCGGTCACTGGCTCTCTGCCTCTCCTCCTGGTCCAGCTCCTTCTGCAGCACCAGAGCCAGCTTCCGGTCGTCCTCCTCCTGCTGCCGTCTGCTCTCCCACCCGGTGAGGTCCACAGTGGGGGAGAAGGGAGAGGGACAGCCTCTCTTTGGGGCCGTCAGATCCTTGTCCTCTGACCTCTCAGAGATCTTCCTCTTGGACGATGAAGGTCCAGCGTCTGCGTGGAAGCGACTCCCACGCTGCTCCTCCTCTGAGGAGCTGAGGAAACCCTCCAAACGCTCCTCCTGTAACGCCGCATCACGGAGGAGGATGTTCTCCTGCAGGAGAAGACAAGGAGAACACGTTCATTAGAATTCAGTGATGTCGTCGCATCTGTAAAGTCACGATGTCGTAGCATCGTAAAGACGCAACGCGGTTGCATCTCTAAAATCTTGGCGCGGTTGCATCTCTAAAGACGCGACGAGGTCACATCTCTAAAATCTTGGCGCGGTTGCATCTAAAGACGCGACGAGGTCACATCTCTAAAATCTTGGCGCGGATGCATCTCTAAAGACGCGACGAGGTCACATCTCTAAAATCTTGGCGCGGTTGCATCTCTAAAGAGCGACGAGGTCACATCTCTAAAATCTTGGCGCGGTTGCATCTCTAAAGACGCGGCGCGGTAGCATCTCTAAAGACGCGGCGCGACGCGGTTGCATCTCTAAAGACGCGACGGGGCGCGGTTGCATCTCTAAAGACACGACGCGGTTGCATCTTTAAAGACGCGACGCGGCGCGGTTGCATCTCTAAAGACGCGGCGCGGTTGCATCTCTAAAGACACAACGTCAGTTAAATCCCTTTCTGGCCCATCATGCCTGAGGAAAAGACGTTGCATAATAATTCTGGTCACCTCAATATAGGGTGTTGATCTCCTTAGGCCACACCCTCCCTACTACACAAATACAGATCACCTGATATGCTTAAATCCAATAGGCATTCAAGTGTATATAGCTTGGAGCTGGAAGAATTGCTTTAAAATTATGATGTGGTCAAAATACTCAGTTGCCTAATAATTGTGCACACAGTGTATGTATATGATTATTGATGCCAGATGAAGACAGACGGGTTTACCTGTTGGACATGAAGCTGCCGTCTGAGATGAGCTGCTGTGAGCAGGGAGAGGACACAAGAACCTGAAACAGATACGACATAATCTTCATCACCATCATCATCATTCATCCATCCATCCATCCATCCATCCATGCATGGAGGACCTCTACACTCAGCGGCAAAGGAAGAAAGCCCATAGGATTATAAAGACCCCATCAACCAGCGACAATCTGTTCTGCTGCTGCCGTCTGGCAGGCGGGTCTAAAACCACCAGACTCAGGGACATCAGGACTAAAAACACCAGACTCAGGGACAGTTTCAGGACTAAAAACCACCAGGACTCAGACTCAGGGACAGTTTCAGGACTAAACCACCAGACTCAGGGACAGTTTCAGGACTAAAACCACCAGACTCAGGGACAGTTCAGGACTAAAACCACCAGACTCAGGGACAGTTTCAGGACTAAAACCACCAGACTCAGGGACAGTTTCAGGACTAAACCACCAGACTCAGGGACAGTTTCAGGACTAAACCACCAGACTCAGGGACAGTTTCAGGACTTAAAAACCACCAGACTCAGGGACAGTTTCAGGTCTAAAACCACCAGACTCAGGGACAGTTTCAGGACTAAAACCACCAGACTCAGGGACAGTTTCAGGTCTAAAACCACCAGACTCAGACAGTTTCAGGACTAAAACCACCAGACTCAGGGACAGTTTCAGGACTAAAACCACCAGACTCAGAGACAGTTTCAGGACTAAAACCACCAGACTCAGGGACAGTTTCAGATCTAAAACCACCAGAGTCAGGGACATTTTCGGACTAAAACCCACCAGACTCAGGACAGTTTCAGGTCTAAACCACCAGACTCAGGGACAGTTTCAGGACTAAAACCACCAGACCTCAGGGACAGTTTCAGGACTAAAACCACCAGACTCAGAGACAGTTTCAGGTATAAAACCACCAGACTCAGGGACAGTTTCAGGTCTAAAACCACCAGACTCAGAGACAGTTTCAGGACTAAAACCACCAGACTCAAGAGACAGTTTCAGGACTAAAACCACCAGACTCAGGGACAGTTTCAGGACTAAAACCACCAGACTCAGAGACAGTTTCAGGACTAAAACCACCAGACTCAGGGACAGTTTCAGGACTAAAACCACCAGACTCAGGACAGTTTCAGGACTAAAACCACCAGACTCAGGGACAGTTTCAGGACTAAAACCACCAGACTCAGGGACAGTTTCAGGATTAAAACCACCAGACTCAGAGACAGTTTCAGGACTAAAACCACCAGAGTCAGGGAGAGTTTCAGGACTAAAACCACAGACTCAGAGACAGTTTCAGGCTAAAACCACCAGACTCAGGGACAGTTTCAGGACTAAAACCACCAGACTCAGAGACAGTTTCAGGACTAAAACCACCAGACTCAGGGACAGTTTCAGGACTAAAACCACCAGACTCAGAGACAGTTTCAGGACTAAAACCACCAGACTCAGAGACAGTTTCAGGACTAAAACCACCAGACTCAGGGACAGTTTCAGGTCTAAAACCACCAGACTCAGGGACAGTTTCAGGTCTAAAACCACCAGACTCAGAGACAGTTTCAGGTCTAAAACCACCAGACTCAGGGACAGTTTCAGGACTAAAACCACCAGACTCAGGGACAGTTTCAGGTCTAAAACACCAGACTCAGGACAGTTTCAGGACTAAAACCCACCAGACTCAGAGACAGTTTCAGGACTAAAACCACCAGACTCAGGGACAGTTTCAGGACTAAAACCACCAGAACTCAGAGACAGTTTCAGGACTAAAACCACCAGACTCAGGGACAGTTTCAGGACTAAAACCACCAGACTCAGGGACAGTTTCAGGACTAAAACCACCAGACTCAGGGACAGTTTCAGGACTAAAACCCACCAGACTCAGGGACAGTTTCAGGTCTAAAACCACCAGACTCAGAGACAGTTTCAGGTCTAAAACCACCAGACTCAGAGACAGTTTCAGGTCTAAAACCACCAGACTCAGGGACAGTTTCAGGACTAAAACCACCAGACTCAGGGACAGTTTCAGGACAAAACCCACCAGACTCAGAGACAGTTTCAGGTCTAAAACCACCAGACTCAGAGACAGACCCCCCCCTCACCTCTCCATCTGTCCCCCGCTGACCTCCTTCTTCTTTTTGGATGCACTGACGATGGCAGGAGCAGCGTTCTGCAAGAGAACATATTAAATGAAACACACGGTTCTAAACATACAGTACACGTGACGTATGACACGTTCTAAACATACAGCACACGTGACGTATGACATGTTCTAAACATACAGCACACGTGACGTATGACATGTTCTAAACATACAGCACACGTGACGTATGACACGTTCTAAACATACAGCACACGTGACGTATGACACGTTCTAAACATACAGCACACGTGACGTATGACATGTTCTAAACATACAGCACACGTGACGTATGACATGTTCTAACATACAGCACACGTGACGTATGACACGTTCTAAACATACAGCACACGTGACGTATGACATGTTCTAAAACATACAGCACACGTGACGTTGACATGTTCTAAACATACAGCACACGTGACGTATGACACGTTCTAAACATACAGCACACGTGACGTATGACACGTTCTAACATACAGCACACGTGACGTATGACACGTTCTAAACATACAGCACACGTGACGTATGACACGTTCTAAACATACAGCACACGTGACGTATGACATGTTCTAAACATACAGCACACGTGACGTATGACATGTTCTAAACATACAGCACACGTGACGTATGACACGTTCTAAACATACAGTACACGTTCTAAACATACAGTACACGTTCTAAACGTTCTACAGTACACGTTCTAAACATACAGCACACGTGACGTATGACACGTTCTAAACATGCAGTACACGTTCTAAACATGCAGTACACGTTCTAAACATACAGCACACGTGACGTATGACACGTTCTAAACATGCAGTACACGTTCTAAACATGCAGTACACGTTCTAAACATGCAGTACACGTTCTAAACATGCAGTACACGTTCTAAACATACAGCACACGTGACGTATGACATGTTCTAAACATACAGTACACGTTCTAAACATGCAGTACACGTGACGTATGACACGTTCTAAACATGCAGTACACGTTCTAAACATGCAGTACACGTTCTAAACATACAGCACACGTGACGTATGACACGTTCTAAACATGCAGTACACGTTCTAAACATACAGCACACGTGACGTATGACACGTTCTAAACATGCAGTACACGTTCTAAACATGCAGTACACGTTCTAAACATACAGCACACGTGACGTATGACACGTTCTAAACATGCAGTACACGTTCTAAACATACAGCACACGTGACGTATGACACATTCTAAACATGCAGTACACGTTCTAAACATGCAGTACACGTTCTAAACATACAGCACACGTGACGTATGACATGTTCTAAACATACAGTACACGTTCTAAACATGCAGTACACGTGACGTATGACACGTTCTAAACATACAGTACACGTTCTAAACATACAGTACACGTTCTAAACATACAGTACACGTGACGTATGACACGTTCTAAACATGCAGTACACGTTCTAAACATACAGCACACGTGACGTATGACATGTTCTAAACATACAGCACACGTGACGTATGACATGTTCTAAACATACAGCACACGTGACGTATGACATGTTCTAAACATACAGTACACGTGACGTATGACACGTTCTAAACATACAGTACACGTGACGTATGACATGTTCTAAACATACAGTACACGTGACGTATGACATGTTCTAAACATACAGCACACGTGACGTATGACACGTTCTAAACATAGAGCACACGTGACGTATGACATGTTCTAAACATACAGCACACGTGACGTATGACATGTTCTAAACATACAGTACACGTGACGTATGACATGTTCTAAACATACAGTACACGTGACGTATGACATGTTCTAAACATACAGTACACGTGACGTATGACATGTTCTAAACATACAGCACACGTGACGTATGACACGTTCTAAACATAGAGCACACGTGACGTATGACATGTTCTAAACATACAGCACACGTGACGTATGACATGTTCTAAACATACAGTACACGTGACGTATGACATGTTCTAAACATACAGTACACGTGACGTATGACATGTTCTAAACATACAGTACACGTGACGTATGACATGTTCTAAACATACAGCACACGTGACGTATGACATGTTCTAAACATAGAGCACACGTGACGTATGACACGTTCTAAACATACAGTACACGTGACGTATGACACGTTCTAAACATACAGTACACGTGACGTATGACACGTTCTAAACATACAGTACACGTGACGTATGACACGTTCTAAACATACAGTACACGTGACGTATGACATGTTCTAAACATACAGTACACGTGACGTATGACATGTTCTAAACATACAGCACACGTGACGTATGACACGTTCTAAACATACAGCACACGTGACGTATGACATGTTCTAAACATAGAGCACACGTGACGTATGACATGTTCTAAACATACAGCACACGTGACGTATGACATGTTCTAAACATAGAGCACACGTGACGTATGACATGTTCTAAACATACAGCACACGTGACGTATGACATGTTCTAAACATAGAGCACACGTGACGTATGACATGTTCTAAACATACAGCACACGTGACGTATGACACGTTCTAAACATACAGTACACGTGACGTATGACATGTTCTAAACATACAGTACACGTGACGTATGACACGTTCTAAACATACAGTACACGTGACGTATGACACGTTCTAAACATACAGCACACGTGACGTATGACATGTTCTAAACATACAGCACACGTGACGTATGACATGTTCTAAACATACAGCACACGTGACGTATGACATGTTCTAAACATACAGTACACGTGACGTATGACATGTTCTAAACATACAGCACACGTGACGTATGACACGTTCTAAACATACAGTACACGTGACGTATGACATGTTCTAAACATACAGCACACGTGACGTATGACATGTTCTAAACATGCAGTACACGTGACGTATGACACGTTCTAAACATACAGCACACGTGACGTATGACATGTTCTAAACATACAGCACACGTGACGTATGACATGTTCTAAACATACAGTACACGTGACGTATGACACGTTCTAAACATACAGCACACGTGACGTATGACACGTTCTAAACATACAGCACACGTGACGTATGACATGTTCTAAACATACAGCACACGTGACGTATGACATGTTCTAAACATACAGCACACGTGACGTATGACATGTTCTAAACATACAGTACACGTGACGTATGACATGTTCTAAACATACAGCACACGTGACGTATGACATGTTCTAAACATACAGTACACGTGACGTATGACACGTTCTAAACATACAGCACACGTGACGTATGACACGTTCTAAACATACAGTACACGTGACGTATGACACGTTCTAAACATACAGCACACGTGACGTATGACACGTTCTAAACATGCAGTACAGTTCTAAACATACAGCACACGTGACGTATGACACGTTCTAAACATACAGTACACGTGACGTATGACATGTTCTAAACATACAGCACACGTGACGTAGACACGTTCTAAACATACAGCACACGTTCTAAACATACAGTACACGTTCTAAACATGCAGTACACGTTCTAAACATACAGTACACGTTCTACAGTACATGCAGTACACGTGACGTATGACACGTTCTAAACATGCAGTACACGTTCTAAACATGCAGTACACGTTCTAAACATACAGCACACGTGACGTATGACACGTTCTAAACATGCAGTACACGTTCTAAACATGCAGTACACGTGACGTATGACATGTTCTAAACATACAGTACACGTTCTAAACATACAGTACACGTGACGTATGACACGTTCTAAACATGCAGTACACGTTCTAAACATACAGCACACGTGACGTATGACATGTTCTAAACATACAGTACACGTGACGTATGACACGTTCTAAACATACAGTACACGTGACGTATGACACGTTCTAAACATACAGCACACGTGACGTATGACACGTTCTAAACATGCAGTACACGTTCTAAACATACAGCACACGTGACGTATGACACGTTCTAAACATACAGTACACGTGACGTATGACATGTTCTAAACATACAGCACACGTGACGTATGACACGTTCTAAACATACAGTACACGTTCTAAAACATACAGTACACGTTCTAAACATACAGCACACGGACGTATGACACGTTCTAACATACAGTACACGTGACGTATGACACGTTCTAAACATGCAGTACACGTTCTAAACATACAGTACACGTTCTAAACATACAGTACACGTTCTAAACATACAGCACACGTGACGTATGACACTTCTAAACATGCAGTACACGTTCTAAACATACAGCACACGTGACGTATGACACGTTCTAAACATACAGCACACGTGACGTATGACACGTTCTAAACATGCAGTACACGTTCTAAACATACAGCACACGTGACGTATGATATGACATGTTCTAAACATACAGCACACGTGACGTATGACATGTTCTAAACATACAGTACACGTGACGTATGACACGTTCTAAACATGCAGTACACGTGACGTATGACATGTTCTAAACATACAGCACACGTGACGTTGACATGTTCTAAACATACAGCACACGTGACGTATGACATGTTCTAAACATACAGTACACGTTCTAAACATACAGCACACGTGACGTATGACATGTTTCTAAACATACAGTACACGTGACGTATGACACGTTCTAAACATACAGTACACGTGACGTATGACATGTTCTAAACATACAGTACACGTGACGTATGACACGTTCTAAACATACAGCACACGTGACGTATGACACGTTCTAACATACAGCACACGTGACGTATGACACGTTCTAAACATGCAGTAACACGTTCTAAACATACAGCACACGTGACGTATGACATGTTCTAAACATACAGCACACGTGACGTATGACATGTTCTAACATACAGTACACGTGACGTATGACATGTTTCTAAACATACAGTACACGTGACGTATGACATGTTCTAAACATACAGTACACGTGACGTATGACATGTTCTAAACATACAGCACACGTGACGTATGACATGTTCTAAACATACAGCACACGTGACGTAT
>JAAKFY010000115.1:170169-211430 GCA_011823955.1 Dissostichus mawsoni
TGGTGGTTTTAGTCCTGAAACTGTCTCTGAGTCTGGTGGTTTTAGACCTGAAACTGTCCCTGAGTCTGGTGGTTTTAGTCCTGAAACTGTCCCTGAGTCTGGTGGTTTTAGTCCTGAAACTGTCTCTGAGTCTGGTGGTTTTAGACCTGAAACTGTCCCTGAGTCTGGTGGTTTTAGTCCTGAAACTGTCCCTGAGTCTGGTGGTTTTAGTCCTGAAACTGTCTCTGAGTCTGGTGGTTTTAGACCTGAAACTGTCCCTGAGTCTGGTGGTTTTAGTCCTGAAACTGTCCTGAGTCTGGTGGTTTTAGTCCTGAAACTGTCCCTGAGTCTGGTGGTTTTAGTCCTGAAACTGTCCTGAGTCTGGTGGTTTTAGTCCTGAAACTGTCCCTGAGTCTGGTGGTTTTAGTCCTGAAACTGTCCCTGAGTCTGGTGGTTTTAGTCCTGAAACTGTCCCTGAGTCTGGTGGTTTTAGTCCTGAAACTGTCCCTGAGTCTGGTGGTTTTAGTCCGCTGCAGCGCTGCTCGTCCACCGGAGTTTATTCTCCTGTTAGCTCACACGGCAGCTGTAAAGTATTCACTGTCCGACTGTCACACAAGCAGCTGATACATATCCCCCCCCCCCATCAGTGAATGTGTTTCAGTCTGAAAGCTGTTTGGCATCACAACGCTGTTATGAAAGTTTCTCTGGCATTCTACAGGTGATGTTAGCATAGCAACCGAAGCTAATCAGACTATCTTGACTACTTGTTGCTATCATATTGTGGCATAAGCCGTTTTCTACACGCACATTTTACCGGCGTAGTTTTCGTTATGATTTGACTTGTGATGGCCACATGGAGCCCAGGTATTGATCCGATAGCTGCAATAATACAAAACAACAGGAAAACGTCTGCCTCTTGTCAATGGTCAATAACAGTGAACGGATGGTCATTAAAGTGAGGTCAAATAAACAGAATCACACGAAGCCTGGTTAGTGTTGCCTGACTTGATATAAGTGTGTGGTCGCGTTCTGGTCCCTTCGCTCAGCGCTGCTTGGTACGACTTGTACTCGCTGTACTCGCCGTGAACTGTTATTGCTCAGGTTGATCTCGACCCCCTCCAATGTAAGCGTGACGTGTTTGGTTCTTAGATCTTGCCGGTTGTGTCTAGAGTGCGCCATCTAGTGGGATCAACTGAAATGCCGGGTATTGCAGGAAAAAGGCAAAATGAATGCGGTCTTTACTCTCATTTGGACAATGTTTTACCAATATTCGGGGCCGGATTAAAATGCCCAACGGGCCGTATATGGCCCGCGGGCCTTAGTTTGCCCATGTCTCACTGAAACTTGGTTGAGACATGAAGAATATGTCAGCATAAATGAAGCCACTCCACCCAGCCATATCAATACTCATATTGCTCGAGGCACAGGCCGAGGAGGTGGAGTTGCAGCCATCTTTGACTCAAGTTTACTTATCAATACTAAACCAAAACTAAATGATACCTCCTTTGAAAGTCTTGTTTTTAGTCTTACGCATCCGACCTGGAAAACTTTGCATCCAATCTTATTTGTTACAGAGTACCGTGCTCCAGGTCCTTATTCAGAATTCTTATCAGAACTCGCTGAGTTTTTATCAACTTTGGTTCTTAAAACAGATAAAGTAATTATCGTAGGTGACTTTAATATTCATGTTGACGATGATAAAAATATCCTTACTGTTGCATTTAACTCTATATTAGACTCTATTGGTTTCCGTCAGAGTGTAAAAACCAACCCACTGCTATAATCACACTCTCAACCTTGTTCTGACTTATGGAATTGAAATTGAGCAACTATTAGTGGAACCGCATAATCCTGCTTTATCCGACCATTTCTTAGTAACTTTTGAAGTCCTGTTACTAGACTACAAAGCATTAGTCAAAGCTCCTGCAGCAGAAACCTATCTGTTAGTGCTATAGACACATTTAAGGAAGAGATTCCACCAACACTTAACTCGATAGCATGTCTGCATGTAAGGGAGGAAACTTATACAAAATGTACACCACCCCAAATTGATCATGTTGTTGATAGTGCATAGCACAGAGACATCTCTGGTTAAAGTCACAAATGACCTTCTAATAGCCTCAGACAAAGGACTTGTCTCTATTCTTGTCTTACTCGATCTCAGTGCTGCATTTGATACTATCGACCATGATATCCTACTGCAAAGACTAGAGCACTTAGTTGGCATAAAGGGAACTGCTTTAGGCTGGTTTAGGTCCTATCTATCTGAACGCTCTCAGTTTGTGTGTTAACGATAAATCTTCCATGCAAACCAAAGTGAGCCATGGAGTGCCACAGGGCTCAGTGCTTGGACCTACTTTGTTCACATTATATATGCTTCCGTTAGGCGATATTATAAGGAATCATTCTGTACAGTTTCATTGTTATGCGGATGATACTCAACTATATTTATCCATCAAGCCTGATGAAATTAATCATCTAAATAAAATTCAAGACTGCCTTAAGGACTTAAAAACGTGGATGACTTTAAACTTTTTGATGTTAAACACGGCCAAAACTGAAGTTATTGTACTCGGCCCAAAGAATCTACGAAACAAATTATCTAAAGATATACTAACTATGGATGGCATTAATTTGGCCTCCAGTGAGACTGTAAGGAATCTTGGTGTTATATTTGATCAGGATTTATCCTTTAACGCCCACATAAAATCTATTTCAAGGACCGCCTACTTCCATCTACGTAACATTGCAAAAATCAGGCATATCTTGCCTCAAAACGACGCAGAGAAACTAGTCCATGCATTTGTTACTTCAAGGCTAGATTATTGTAACTCTCTATTATCAGGGTGTACCAAGAAGTCAGTTAAGTCGCTTCAGCTGATTCAAAATGCTGCAGCACGTGTACTAACCAGAGTTAGGAAAAGGGACCACATTACTCCTGTTCTGGCTGCCTTACACTGGCTCCCTATAGAACATAGGATAGAATTTAAAATTCTTCTTCTCGCCTACAAAGCCCTTAATGGGCAGGCGCCATCTTACCTTAAAGAACTCATTATACCCTACTGTCCTACTAGGGCATTGCGTTCCAAGAATGCAGGGTTGTTGGTTGTTCCTAGAGTCTCTAAAGTACAATGGGAGCCAGAGCCTTTTCTTATCAAGCTCCACATTTGTGGAATCAGCTTCCAGTTTGTGTTCGGGCGGCAGACACCCTATCCGTTTTTAAGAGTGCGCTTAAGACCTTCCTTTTTGATAAAGCTTATAGTTGATAAAAGAATCTAATAGGAGTGCATTGACGTAGACACGTTTTGCCTCTTCACCTATACATCTCAGTTCTTAATCTTTTTCCTTACTGATGGTATGTCATTTGGTTGTGTGTGTAGACGGTGGAAGCAGGAGAGGTTTATACGTGCCTTGATCCCTGCCGAGTCGACACACAACTGTTGATTGGTGTCAGTGCCAGAAACACCTTTTAGGAGCAATGCGCTCATGGTATAGATGTGGCGCATACATCTTGGGGCTGATTAGATTCAGCCCCTAGTTTAGCTGCTATAGGCTTAGTTTGTCGGGGACACTTTACTTTACTTCTTCCTTCTCTCTGTCTGTACCTGTGTACTCTCATGTTCCCAATAACCCAGCTTCCCCAAATGTCTTTTTTGGTGTCTATCTACGCCGGGACCCTGAGTCGTGGCTGATCCTGTTGGTGTGGTCCTGAGTCCTGGATCGCGAGCCCTGGATCTTGAGTCGTGGCTGTGCCTGTTGCTGTGGTCCTGGATCATAAGTCCTGGATGGATATCCTCGTGGATTCATCTTCTTATTATAGACACATGCATTTCCAAACATTTGGACTACCTATGTTGTAAATGTATTATCTTCTCAATTTACACACGGCATCTATTGCACGTCTGTCCGTCCTGGGAGAGGGATCCCTCCTCTGTTGCTCTCCCTGAGGTTTCTCCCATGTTCCCCCTTAAACTGTGGGTTTTTCCTTTTTCTGGAAGTGTTTCCTTGTACGATGTGAGGGTCTCAGGACAGAGGGGGTCGTATTGTCTACTGATATTCTGTACAAACTGTGAAGTCCACTGAGACAAATGTAACATTTGTGATATTGGGCTATATAAATAAACATTGATTGATTGATTGATTGATTGCCTGCGTTAGAGCTAGCTGTTGTTAGCCTCTGCATGCCCCAAGCTCAAAATACCCAGCTTTGCAGCATTCATTACTCTGGTATAACATTACAACTGATTCTCAATGTTATTTCCACAGATCATGTTGAAGCTGGCGGAAAGGCGGATGTCGCGTGTTATTTGGACACAGCCCAGATCTTCCGAAGTAAGCGTGACGTATGCGGTGCTTGCTTTCTAGACCGACAACTTTTTGGTGCTTGAAACGAACCGGATTCCGGAGCTCATACCTCATTCACACCAACGCAACTCCGGTTCAAGATCCTCTAGAGCTTTTCAGGTTCAGAACCGGTTCTTCGGTTTAGCTCCGGCTCTTTTCACACCGCTCAGAGCCCGACTCGTGCTGCGTCATTGCGTCATTGCGTCATTGCGTCATTGCGTCATTGCGTCATTGCGTCATTGCGTCATTGCGTCCTCGTTTGCGTCATGACGTAACCGTTTGCGTGCCTGCTTCATAAAGCCAAACCGCGCGGAAACCCCTCACAGCTCACACCGACAACAACAACAATGGCCGATTGTGTTGAAGCTCTACTCGTTTTGGTTTTGCTCTGTCGAAACGAAATGGAAGAAATGGGACGACTTTACTACCAACGTTACAGTCGTTACATGCTACATTCAAAACTGCTTTACAATCGTAATCATCAACTTCAACGACGATTACGATTCCGTAGGCCCCTGCCCCCGCCTCCACGTAAGCGTGACGTATGCGGTGCTTTTGCTCTAGCCGGACAATTTTTTGGTGCTTGAAATGAACCGGATTCCGGAGCTAAGAGGCGGCTCCACTGCGGTGTGAACAGGAAACCCGGTGCTTTCAAGCTCCAGCTCCGAACCGGCCCTGAAACACTGTTGGTGTGAAAGGGGCATGAGGTGCACCTGTAGAAGGTCAGGATGCTCTCTATGGTGCACCTGTAGAAGGTCAGGATGCTCTCTATGGTGCACCTGTAGAAGGTCAGGATGCTCTCTATGGTGCACCTGTAGAAGGTCAGGATGCTCTCTATGGTGCACCTGTAGAAGGTCAGGATCCTCTCTATGGAGCACCTGTAGAAGGTCAGGATCCTCTCTATGGTGCACCTGTAGGAGGTCAGGATGCTCTCTATGGTGCACCTGTAGAAGGTCAGGATGCTCTCTATGGTGCACCTGTAGAAGGTCAGGATGCTCTCTATGGTGCACCTGTAGAAGGTCAGGATGCTCTCTATGGAGCACCTGTAGAAGGTCAGGATACTCTCTATGGTGCACCTGTAGAAGGTCAGGATGCTCTCTATGGTGCACCTGTAGAAGGTCAGGATGCTCTCTATGGTGCACCTGTAGAAGGTCAGGATCCTCTCTATGGTGCACCTGTAGAAGGTCAGGATACTCTCTATGGTGCACCTGTAGAAGGTCAGGATGCTCTCTATGGTGCACCTGTAGAAGGTCAGGATCCTCTCTATGGTGCACCTGTAGAAGGTCAGGATGCTCTCTATGGAGCACCTGTAGAAGGTCAGGATGCTCTCTATGGTGCACCTGTAGAAGGTCAGATGCTCTCTATGGTGCACCTGTAGAAGGTCAGGGATGCTCTCTATGGTGCACCTGTAGAAGGTCAGGATGCTCTCTATGGTGCACCTGTAGAAGGTCAGGATCCTCTCTATGGTGCACCTGTAGAAGGTCAGGATGCTCTCTATGGTGCACCTGTAGAAGGTCAGGATGCTCTCTATGGTGCACCTGTAGAAGGTCGGGATGCTCTCTATGGTGCACCTGTAGGAGGTCAGGATGCTCTCTATGGTGCACCTGTAGAAGGTCAGGATGCTCTCTATGGTGCACCTGTAGAAGGTCAGGATCCTCTCTATGGTGCACCTGTAGAAGGTCAGGATGCTCTCTATGGAGCACCTGTAGAAGGTCAGGATGCTCTCTATGGTGCACCTGTAGAAGGTCAGGATCCTCTCTATGGTGCACCTGTAGAAGGTCAGGATCCTCTCTATGGTGCACCTGTAGAAGGTCAGGATCCTCTCTATGGTGCACCTGTAGAAGGTCAGGATCCTCTCTATGGTGCACCTGTAGAAGGTCAGGATCCTCTCTATGGTGCACCTGTAGAAGGTCAGGATCCTCTCTATGGTGCACCTGTAGAAGGTCAGGATCCTCTCTATGGTGCACCTGTAGAAGGTCAGGATCCTCTCTATGGTGCACCTGTAGGAGGTCAGGATGCTCTCTATGGTGCACCTGTAGAAGGTCAGGATCCTCTCTATGGTGCACCTGTAGAAGGTCAGGATGCTCTCTATGGTGCACCTGTAGAAGGTCAGGATGCTCTCTATGGTGCACCTGTAGCAGGTCAGGATCCTCTCTATGGTGCACCTGTAGAAGGTCAGGATGCTCTCTATGGTTCACCTGTAGAAGGTCAGGATGCTCTCTATGGTGCACCTGTAGCAGGTCAGGATCCTCTCTATGGTGCACCTGTAGAAGTCAGGATCCTCTCTATGGTGCACCTATAGAAGGTCAGGATGCTCTCTATGGTTCACCTGTAGCAGGTCAGGATCCTCTCTATGGTGCACCTGTAGAAGGTCAGGATCCTCTCTATGGTGCACCTGTAGCAGGTCAGGATGCTCTCTATGGTTCACCTGTAGAAGGTCAGGATCCTCTCTATGGTGCACCTGTAGCAGGTCAGGATCCTCTCTATGGTGCACCTGTAGAAGGTCAGGATCCTCTCTATGGGCACCTGTAGAAGGTCAGGATCCTCTCTATGGTGCACCTGTAGCAGGTCAGGATGCTCTCTATGGTTCACCTGTAGAAGGTCAGGATGCTCTCTATGGTCACCTGTAGAAGGTCAGAGCTCTCTATGGTGCACCTGTAGAAGGTCAGGATCTCTCTATGGTTCACCTGTAGAAGGTCAGGATCCTCTATGGTGCACCTCTCTTAGGCCAGTGGTTAGAATGGTGTGTGTGTTACCTTGCAGAAGGTGTGTGTGTGAGTGTTACCTTGCAGAAGGTGTGTGTGTGGTGTGTGTGAGTGTTACCTTGCAGAAGGTGTGTGTGTGAGTTACCTTACAGAAGGTGTGTGTGTATGTGTGAGTGTTACCTTGCAGAAGTATGTGTGTATGTGTGAGTGTTACCTTGCAGAAGGTGTGTGTGTGTTACTTGCAGAAGGTGTGTGTGTGTTACCTTGCAGAAGGTGTGTGTGTGTTACCTTGCAGAAGGTGTGTATGTGTGTGTGTGTTACCTTGCAGAAGGTGTGTGTGTGTTACCTTGCAGAAGGTGTGTGTGTGTGTGTTACCTTGCAGAAGGTGTGTGTGTGTGTGGTGTGTGGGCGCGTGTGTGTTTACCTTGCAGAAGGTGTGTGAGCAGGGCAGGGTCCCGGCTCCATGAAGATCTCCAGACAGACGGCAGCGACAGTCGTCCAGAGAGAGAGAGAGACCCTCCAGATCTGACACCAGCGACATCTTCCTCCTCCTCTTCCTCAGTTCTGCAGGAGGAACAGGGAGTTTGTTAGACTCAATGCTAACAGGAAGTTATTAAACCCTGTTCTAACTACTATATCTTCCCCGTCTATAAACCTGACGTTAGCCAACAGGTATTCTATCCAGGGTCGCATCATGGGGGTCATTCGCGGGCCATGCCCCCCCAAATGGAGTCACTGTGCCCCCCCAACGCAGGGCGGGCAAGCCTTGCCACTTTGCTGTTCTTTTTTTTTATCATATTAGTGAAAACGTTTCCACTAAAGTTTTTGTGTGAAATAAATCAGAAATAAAGAATACAAATATAAAACACAGCCTGAGGTGTGCTCACTGCTGCTCTCTGATTGGTGTGTTGACCAATGACCCCCGACCTTTGTTTGTTATCATCACGTGGCTGTGTGTTTAGATGAAGGCGATCTGTTCATCTGTTATACTGAATATAAAAGCCATCGGAAATAATATGATATACAGAACAAGTACTTCTGGGTCTCTGTGTTTCATTCAAGCTCCGCTCTGTGTGTGTGTGTGTGTGTGTGTGTGTGTGTGTGTGTGTGTGTGTGTGTGTGTGTGTGGCACGAGCGCATTTTGTGTGAGTGCGCAAGCGGTAACATGGAATGTTGTTGTTAGCATCTGGTTAGCTAGCTAAGGACTCTCTCCTGACAGACTGAGAGGCTCAGTGAGCTAAAGGACTCTCTCCTGTCAGACTGAGAGGCTCAGTGAGCTAAAGGACTCTCTCCTCTCAGACTGAGAGACTCAGTGAACTAAAGGACTCTCTCCTCTCAGACTGAGAGACTCAGTGAGCTAAAGGACTCTCTCCTCTCAGACTGAGAGACTCAGTGAACTAAAGGACTCTCTCCTCTCAGACTGAGAGACTCAGTGAGCTAAAGGACTCTCTCCTCTCAGACTGAGAGACTCAGTGAGCTAAAGGACTCTCTCCTCTCAGACTGAGAGACTCAGTGACTAAAGGACTCTCTCCTCTCAGACTGAGAGACTCAGTGAGCTAAAGGACTCTCTCCTCTCAGACTGAGAGACTCAGTGAACTAAAGGACTCTCTCCTCTCAGACTGAGAGACTCAGTGAGCTAAAGGACTCTCTCCTCTCAGACTGAGAGACTCAGTGAGCTAAAGGACTCTCTCCTCTCAGACTGAGAGACTCAGTGAGCTAAAGGACTCTCTCCTCTCAGACTGAGAGACTCAGTGAGCTAAAGGACTCTCTCCTCTCAGACTGAGAGACTCAGTGAACTAAAGGACTCTCTCCTGTCAGACTGAGAGGCTCAGTGAGCTAAAGGACTCTCTCCTCTCAGACTGAGAGGCTCAGTGAACTAAAGGACTCTCTCCTGACAGACTGAGAGACTCAGTGAACTAAAGGACTCTCTCCTCTCAGACTGAGAGACTCAGTGAACTAAAGGACTCTCTCCTGTCAGACTGAGAGACTCAGTGAGCTAAAGGACTCTCTCCTGTCAGACTGAGAGACTCAGTGAACTAAAGGACTCTCTCCTGTCAGACTGAGAGACTCAGTGAACTAAAGGACTCTCTCCTGTCAGACTGAGAGACTCAGTGAGCTAAAGGACTCTCTCCTGTCAGACTGAGAGACTCAGTGAGCTAAAGGACTCTCTCCTCTCAGACTGAGAGACTCAGTGAACTAAAGGACTCTCTCCTGACAGACTGAGAGACTCAGTGAACTAAAGGACTCTCTCCTGTCAGACTGAGAGACTCAATGAACTAAAGGACTCTCTCCTGTCAGACTGAGAGACTCAGTGAGCTAAAGGACTCTCTCCTGTCAGACTGAGAGACTCAGTGAACTAAAGGACTCTCTCCTGTCAGACTGAGAGGCTCAGTGAACTAAAGGACTCTCTCCTGACAGACTGAGAGACTCAGTGAACTAAAGGACTCTCTCCTGACAGACTGAGAGGCTCAGTGAACTAAAGGACTCTCTCCTGTCAGACTGAGAGACTCAGTGAGCTAAAGGACTCTCTCCTCTCAGACTGAGAGGCTCAGTGAACTAAAGGACTCTCTCCTGTCAGACTGAGAGGCTCAGTGAGCTAAAGGACTCTCTCCTCTCAGACTGAGAGGCTCAGTGAACTAAAGGACTCTCTCCTGTCAGACTGAGAGACTCAGTGAACTAAAGGACTCTCTCCTGTCAGACTGAGAGACTCAGTGAACTAAAGGACTCTCTCCTGTCAGACTGAGAGACTCAGTGAGCTAAAGGACTCTCTCCTCTCAGACTGAGAGACTCAGTGAACTAAAGGACTCTCTCCTGACAGACTGAGAGACTCAGTGAACTAAAGGACTCTCTCCTGTCAGACTGAGAGACTCAGTGAACTAAAGGACTCTCTCCTGACAGACTGAGAGACTCAGTGAACTAAAGGACTCTCTCCTGACAGACTGAGAGACTCAGTGAACTAAAGGACTCTCTCCTGACAGACTGAGAGGCTCAGTGAACTAAAGGACTCTCTCCTGACAGACTGAGAGGCTCAGTGAGCTAAAGGACTCTCTCCTGTCAGACTGAGAGACTCAGTGAGCTAAAGGACTCTCTCCTGTCAGACTGAGAGGCTCAGTGAGCTAAAGGACTCTCTCCTGACAGACTGAGAGGCTCAGTGAACTAAAGGACTCTCTCCTGACAGACTGAGAGGCTCAGTGAGCTAAAGGACTCTCTCCTTTCAGACTGAGAGACTCAGTGAGCTAAAGGACTCTCTCCTCTCAGACTGAGAGGCTCAGTGAACTAAAGGACTCTCTCCTGTCAGACTGAGAGACTCAGTGAACTAAAGGACTCTCTCCTGTCAGACTGAGAGACTCAGTGAACTAAAGGACTCTCTCCTGTCAGACTGAGAGACTCAGTGAGCTAAAGGACTCTCTCCTCTCAGACTGAGAGACTCAGTGAACTAAAGGACTCTCTCCTGTCAGACTGAGAGACTCAGTGAGCTAAAGGACTCTCTCCTCTCAGACTGAGAGACTCAGTGAACTAAAGGACTCTCTCCTCTCAGACTGAGAGACTCAGTGAACTAAAGGACTCTCTCCTGTCAGACTGAGAGGCTCAGTGAGCTAAAGGACTCTCTCCTGACAGACTGAGAGACTCAGTGAACTAAAGGACTCTCTCCTGTCAGACTGAGAGACTCAGTGAACTAAAGGACTCTCTCCTGTCAGACTGAGAGACTCAGTGAGCTAAAGGACTCTCTCCTCTCAGACTGAGAGGCTCAGTGAACTAAAGGACTCTCTCCTCTCAGACTGAGAGACTCAGTGAGCTAAAGGACTCTCTCCTGTCAGACTGAGAGACTCAGTGAACTAAAGGACTCTCTCCTGTCAGACTGAGAGGCTCAGTGAGCTAAAGGACTCTCTCCTGTCAGACTGAGAGACTCAGTGAACTAAAGGACTCTCTCCTGTCAGACTGAGAGACTCAGTGAGCTAAAGGACTCTCTCCTGTCAGACTGAGAGGCTCAGTGAGCTAAAGGACTCTCTCAGGGTTCAGATAGTTCACTTTAGTCTAAGTATCTCAGTGGTTCTCAAAACGGTTTGGTCACCATTTAGTTGATCCATCTCTCTACATGGAGAGATCTATGGATCCATCTCTCTACATGTAGAGAGATCTATGGATACATCTCTCTACATGTAGAGAGATCTATGGATCCATCTCTCTCCATGTAGAGAGATCTATGGATCCATCTCTCTACATGTAGAGAGATGGATCCATAGATCTCTCTACATGGAGAATCTATGGATCCATCTCTCTACATGGAGAGATCTATGGATCCATCTCTCTACATGGAGAGAGATGGATCCATAGATCTCTCCATGTTGCTTTCAAAGTGCTTTCAAAGTGCACCAGATTGATGCTTTTAACTTCAATATTTAAAAAAAGATCTTCCCGGGGGAGCATGCCCCCGGACCCTCCTAGCGGAGGTTAGGTCCACCCCCCACCTAAAACATGTTCACATCGATAGGAAACTAAATACATTTGCACACTTTTTATGTGGTGGCCTATGTCCGTATGTTTCTGTTTGGGTGGTCGTGCGTGTCGTCATAGGTGCGCTTTAAAATAGCACTACACCTGCAATGTGTGTGAAACACAATAGACTTTACTGCATGTTTTTTTAAATTGAAGTTGCGTTGGTGTTTGTGTGTTGGTTGTTGACGGCAGTGTGTGCCCCCCCCCCGTGGTAAATGATTGCCCCCCCATTCGATTGTTCTAGAGCCGACCCTGTTCTAATCATTGAAATACCAACATGTGGCGACACTAACTCTAAAAGTTCACAGGTACGGTGTGTAGTAATAATCAGTTCGAACCCTAAATGAGATCTTAAACCTGTTCTTTAACAGGATAACTGTTCATCTCCATGTCTAACTAGCTGCTGAGCATCTGGTGATAACACCAGTGGAGCTAATGTTAGGAGCTAGTTAGCACCTGGTTAGCTGTGTTTGGGACACAACAACAGGCAGAGACATAAAGAGTAAGACTCTGTGACATCCCACTCACCTGAGCTCTGCTTGTCACAGGTGGAGCTGAAGGTATATATTATAAAGACACAGGTAACAGTGAGCCCTGACCGCAGTGTTTGTGTTAGCGGCTAACAGCTAGCAGCTAACTTACTGTGACAACAGTTAACACTCTCTCAGGACTAACCGAGCTCACCGGATCTGTCCCGGTGTCAGACCCTCAGACTGTTCATATAAAGACCCTAAAAACTGTCGTATTTAACGGTTTATTTCTAATACTTTACGGTAAACCGAATAAACTCCCCCGCGTGAATCTGTTGCTGACTGAATGCGCATGCGCAGAGTCTGTGTGATGACCGGTGCTAACTTCACGGACCGTCGTAAATTACAGCTGTAATCATAATCCGAGTAATATGAATAATAATATAACTTATTCATTAATTTAGCTGTTTAATATTAATCATAATATGACTTATTAATATTAATCACTATATAACTTATTCATATACATCGTGAATTATATTAAGTCCTCTAAACATATGTATTACTTTCTTCTTATTATATATTATATCTCTTATCATTGAGATGTTAATTATTAAAATAAAAACCTCCAGAGGATTTAATTTAACTTTAGTGATGCTTTCTACCACCTGCTCACCTAACCACCTGTTCACCTGTTCACCTAACCACCTGTTCACCTGCTCACCTGCTCACCTGTTCACCTGCTCACCTGCTCACCTGTTCACCTGTTCACCTGCTCACCTGTTCACCTAACCACCTGTTCACCTGCTCACCTGCTCACCTAACCACCTGCTCACCTGTTCACCTGCTCACCTAACCACCTGTTCACCTGTTCACCTGCTCACCTAACCACCTGTTCACCTGCTCACCTGCTCACCTGCTCACCTGCTCACCTGCTCACCTGCTCACCTAACCACCTGTTCACCTGTTCACCTGTTCACCTAACCACCTGTTCACCTGTTCACCTGTTCACCTAACCACCTGTTCACCTGCTCACCTAACCACCTGTTCACCTGCTCACCTAACCACCTGTTCACCTGCTCACCTGTTCACCTGTTCACCTAACCACCTGTTCACCTGCTCACCTAACCACCTGTTCACCTGCTCACCTAACCACCTGTTCACCTGATCACCTGTCCATCTGATCACCTGTCCACCTGATCACCTGTCCACCTTATCACCTGTCCATCTGATCACCTGTCCACCTGATCACCTGGTCACCTGTCCACCTGATCACCTGTCCACCTGATCACCTGTCCACCTGATCACCTGTCCATCTGATCACCTGTCCACCTGATCACCTGGTCACCTGTCCACCTGATCACCTGTCCACCTGATCACCTGTCCACCTGATCACCTGTCCACCTGATCACCTGTCCACCTGATCACCTGTCCATCTGATCACCTGTCCACCTGATCACCTGTCCACCTGATCACCTGTCCACCTGATCACCTGTCCACCTGATCACCTGTCCACCTGTCCATCTGATCACCTGTCCACCTGATCACCTGTCCACCTGATCACCTGTCCATCTGATCACCTGTCCACCTGATCACCTGTCCACCTGATCACCTGTCCATCTGATCACCTGTCCACCTGATCACCTGTCCACCTGATCACCTGTCCATCTGATCACCTGTCCACCTGATCACCTGTCCATCTGATCACCTGTCAACCGGATCACCTGTCCATCTGATCACCTGTCCATCTGATCACCTGTCCACCTGATCACCTGTCCACCTGATCACCTGTTCACCTGTCCATCTGATCAAATGTCCACCTGTCCATCTGATCACCTGTCAACCTGATCACCTGTCCATCTGATCACCTGTCCACCTGATCACCTGTCCACCTGATCACCTGTCCACCTGATCACCTGTCCATCTGATCACCTGTCAACCTGATCACCTGTCCACCTGATCACCTGGTCACCTGTCCATCTGATCACCTGTCCACCTGATCACCTGTCCATCTGATCACCTGTCAACCTGATCACCTGTCCACCTGATCACCTGTCCACCTGATCACCTGTCCATCTGATCACCTGTCAACCTGATCACCTGTCAACCTGATCACCTGTCCACCTGATCACCTGTCAACCTGATCACCTGTCCACCTGATCACCTGTCCACCTGATCACCTGTCCACCTGTCCATCTGATCACCTGTCCACCTGATCACCTGTCCACCTGATCACCTGTCCACCTGTCCATTGATCACCTGTCCACCTGTCCATCTGATCACCTGTCCACCTGATCACCTGTCCACCTGATCACCTGTCCACCTGTCCATCTGATCACCTGTCCATCTGATCACCTGTCTATATAACTTCATATTACTCTGGATTATATATCATGTATAATTATTAATAATAATACATATATTTTAATATATTATTACTGTCTTTAATATCATTATAAAACCCATTGTGGAGAGAGGCAGATTAAATATATATTATATACACATGATGATGATGATGATGAAAGAGATTACATATATATATTATATACACTTATTATGATGATGATGATGATGATGAAAGAGAGAGATTAAATATATATATTATATACAGTTATTATTATGATGATGATGATGATGATGATGAAAGAGATTAAATATATATATTATATACACTTATTATGATGATGATGATGATGAAAGAGATTAAATATATATATATATACACTTATTATGATGATGATGATGATGAAAGAGAGAGATTAAATATTATATTATATACACTTATTATGATGATGATGATGATGATGAAAGAGAGATTAAATATATATATTATATACACTTATTATGATGATGATGATGATGATGAAAGAGAGATTAAATATATATATTATATACACTTATTATGATGATGATGATGATGATGATGAAAGAGAGAGATTAAATATATATATTATATACACTTATTATGATGATGATGATGAAAGAGATTAAATATATATATATACACTTATTATGATGATGATGATGATGATGATGATGATGATGAAAGAGAGAGATTAAATATATATATTATAACACTTATTATGATGATGATGAAAGAGAGGGATTAAAATATATATTATATACACTTATTATGATGATGATGATGAAAGAGATTACATATATATATATTATATACACTTATTATGATGATGATGATGATGAAAGAGATTACATATATATATTATATACACTTATTATGATGATGATGATGAAAGAGATTACATATAATATTATATACACTTATTATGATGATGATGATGATGATGAAAGAGATTAAATATATATATTATATACACTTATTATGATGATGATGATGATGATGATGAAAGAGAGAGATTAAATATATATATCATATACACTTATTATGATGATGATGATGATTATGATGATGATGAAAGAGAGATTAAATATATATATTATATACACTTATTATGATGATGATGATGAAAGAGAGAGATTAAATATATATATATATACACTTATTATGATGATGATGATGATGATGATGAAAGAGATTACATATATATATTATATACACTTATTATTATGATGATGAAAGAGATTAAATATATATATTATATACACTTATTATGATGATGATGATGATGAAAGAGATTAAATATATATATTATATACACTTATTATGATGATGATGATGATGAAAGAGAGATTAAATATATATATTATATACACTTATTATGATGATGATGATGATGAAAGAGAGATTAAATATATATATTATATACACTGATTATGATGATGATGATGATGATGATGATGATGATGATGATGATAAGAGAGAGAGAGACAGGAACTGGTTTCAGATTTTATTTACTTCAGAATAATTATCATAAAAAACTACAAACTAAATCTCTTCTGGTTTTCATCATAAAGTCTGTTTTCATATCAAAAATAAAGGAGTCCACACAGAGATGCTAAGCTAGGCTAGCTGCTGAAGCCCTCGCTCTTATGCTAAGCTCGTCTCCTCAGCGGTGCTTCTTCAGCTGCAGCTCGTCTCCTCAGCGGTGCTTCTTCGGCTGCAGCTCGTCTCCTCGTCTCCTCAGCGGTGCTTTTTCGGCTGCAGCTCGTCTCCTCGTCTCCTCAGCGGTGCTTCTTCGGCTGCAGCTCGTCTCCTCGTCTCCTCAGCGGTGCTTCTTCGGCTGCAGCTCGTCTCCTCGTCTCCTCAGCGGTGCTTCTTCGGCTGCAGCTCGTCTCCTCGTCTCCTCAGCGGTGCTTCTTCGGCTGCAGCTCGTCTCCTCGTCTCCTCAGCGGTGCTTCTTCGGCTGCAGCTCGTCTCCTCAGCGGTGCTTCTTCAGCTGCAGCTCGTCTCCGCAGCGGTGCTTCTTCAGCTGTCTGGAGTCGGAGAAGCCGTGGTTGCAGCGCTGACAGGAGTACAGCTTGACGCCGGTGTGGATCTGCATGTGAGACTTCAGCTGGTTGGACTGCCTGAACTTCCTGCTGCAGACGGAGCAGGCGTAGGGTTTCTCTCCGCTGTGGACCAGCAGGTGGCGGTGGTAGTTCTGCGGCGTCCTGAACTCCTTCCCGCAGGTCTGGCAGCGGTGCGGCTTCTCTCCGGTGTGCAGCAGCTCGTGCTGCTTCAGCTGCGACTGCAACAGGAAGCCTTTGCTGCAGACGGCGCAGACGTGTGGCCGCTCGCCGCTGTGCGTCCTCAGATGGTACAGGTACAGGTGTCTCAGGTGGAAGGTCTTCCCGCAGGAGTCGCAGCTGAATTCCTTGTTCTCGGCGTGGCTCTTCTCGTGCGTCCTGAGCGTGGCGGAGCTGCTGAAGCTCTTCAGACAGACTTTACAGCCGAACGGTTTCTCTACGGTTTCTCTCCGCCTCCCCGCCGCACCACACCCCCGACGCTCCTTCTCCCCGTGGACCAGCTGCTGGTGCTTCTGCAGCTGGCAGTTATAGAAGAAGGTCTTTCCACACAGGTCACACATGAAGGGCTTCTCCACACCGTGGACCAGCATGTGGCTCTTCAGGGCCCACGTTCCAGAAAAACCTTCTCCACACTTCTCACACCTGAGACAGGAGACAGACAAGTAGTCAGGAGACAGACAGGAAGAGACAGACAGGTAGAGACAGAGAGGGAGTCAGGATACAGACAGGTAGAGACAGACAGGTAGTCAGGAGACAGACAGGAAGAGACAGCCAGGTAGTCAGGAGACAGACAGGTAGTCAGGAGACAGACAGTAGTCAGGAGACAGACAGGTAGAGACGGACAGGTAGTCGGGAGACAGACAGGAAGTCAGGAGACAGACAGGAAGTAGTATACCTGAAGGGTTTCTCCCCGTTGTGCAGCCGCACGTGTCTTTGGAAGTTGTACTTGAGTCCGAAGCTGAGTCCGCAGGTGGGACAGGTGAAGGGTTTCTCCCCGGAGTGAACCAGGCGGTGCTGCAGCAGGCCCATCCTGCTCTTGAAGGCTTTGTCGCACTGGAGGCACTTGTGCGGCCGCTCGTCTGAATGCGACCTCTTGTGGACGCGCAGGTTGCTGGCGGTGGAGAAGCTCTTCCCGCAGGCAGGGCAGGGGTAGGGTCGCGCGCCGCTGTGCACTGTCTGATGCTCGCGCAGACTCTTCTTCCTGGTGAAGCCTTTTCCACAGACGTCGCACATGAAGGGTTTGACGGCGGCGTGCGACACCTGGTGGTATCGCAGCGCTGCGCTGAGGTGAAGCTGCGCGGGCAGACGCTGCAGTGCAGCTGCTGCTCTCGGTGCTGCGCAGCCTGGTGAGCGCGCAGCTGCCTCTGCAGCCGGAAGGTCCTGCTGCAGGCGTCGCAGCGCAGCAGCTTCTCCGGGTCGCTTTCCTGCGCCGCCTGCAGCTTGTGGCTCTGCTCGTGTTTCTGCAGACTGCGGGCTTTATAGAAGCCTTTATCGCAGGAGCTACAGGGGAACGGCTTCAGGTGGCAGGAAACATGTTTCTTCAGCTGATGCTGCTGGTGGAAGCCTTTGTTACACAACTCACAGAAAAACCTCTTCTCCTTGTACAGCTCCCGCCTCCTCCTCCTGTCCGTCTCCTTCTGCTGCTCCGGGCTCAGCGCTGCAACACAACACGTTAAAGTCAGCTGCAACGCGTTAAAGTCAGCTGCAACACGTTAAAGTCCGCCGCAACACATTAAAGTCAGCTGCAACGCGTTAAAGTCAGCTGCAACACGTTAAAGTCCGCCGCAACACATTAAAGTCAGCTGCAACGCGTTAAAGTCAGCTGCAACACGTTAAAGTCCGCTGCAACACATTAAAGTCTGCCGCAACACGTTAAAGTCAGCTGCAACACATTAAAGTCAGCTGCAACACATTAAAGTCAGCTGCAACACGTTAAAGTCAGCTGCAACACATTAAAGTCAGCTGCAACACATTAAAGTCAGCTGCAACACGTTAAAGTCAGCCGCAACACATTAAAGTGAGCCGCAACACGTTAAGTCAGCTGCAACACGTTAAAGTCAGCTGCAACACGTTAAAGTCAGCCGCAACACATTAAAGTGAGCCGCAACACGTTAAAGTCAGCCGCAACACATTAAAGTCAGCGCAACACGTTAAAGTCAGCCGCAACACATTAAAGTGAGCCGCAACACGTTAAAGTCAGCCGCAACACGTTAAAGTCAGCTGCAACACGTTAAAGTCGCCGCAACACGTTAAAGTAAGCCGCAACACATTAAAGTGAGCCGCAACACGTTAAAGTCAGCCGCAACACGTTAAAGTGAGCCGCAACACGTTAAAGTCCGCCGCAACACATTAAAGTCAGCCGCAACACGTTAAAGTCAGCTGCAACACATTAAAGTCAGCCGCAACACGTTAAAGTCAGCTGCAACACGTTAAAGTCAGCGCAACACGTTAAAGTCAGCCGCAACACATTAAAGTCAGCTGCAACGCGTTAAAGTCAGCTGCAACACATTAAAGTCAGCCGCAACGCAGTTAAAGTCAGCCGCAACACGTTAAAGTCAGCCGCAACGCGTTAAAGTCAGCTGCAACACATTAAAGTCAGCCGCAACACGTTAAAGTCAGCCGCAACACATTAAAGTCCAGCTGCAACACATTAAAGTCAGCTGCAACACGTTAAAGTCCGCCGCAACACATTAAAGTCAGCTGCAACGTTAAAGTCAGCTGCAACACATTAAAGTCAGCTGCAACGCGTTAAAGTCAGGCAACACATTAAAGTCAGCCGCAACGCGTTAAAGTCAGCCGCAACACGTTAAAGTCAGCCGCAACACGTTAAAGTCAGCTGCAACACATTAAAGTCAGCCGCAACACGTTAAAGTCAGCCGCAACAGTTAAAGTCAGCCGCAACGCGTTAAAGTCAGCTGCAACACATTAAAGTCCGCCGCAACACGTTAAAGTCCGCCGCAACACATTAAAGTCAGCTGCAACACGTTAAAGTCAGCTGCAAACACGTTAAAGTCCGCCGCAACACATTAAAGTCGCGCAACACGTTAAAGTCGCTGCAACACATTAAAGTCAGCTGCAACGCGTTAAAGTCAGCTGCAACACATTAAAGTCAGCCGCAAGCGTTAAAGTCAGCCGCAACACGTTAAAGTCAGCCGCACGCGTTAAAGTCAGCTGCAACACATTAAAGTCCGCCGCAACACGTTAAAGTCCGCCGAACACATTAAAGTCAGCTGCAACACGTTAAAGTCAGCTGCAACATTAAGTCAGCCGCACGCGTTAAAGTCAGCCGCAACACGTTAAAGTCAGCCGCAAACGTTAAAGTCAGCTGCAACACATAAAGTCCGCCGCAACACGTTAAAGTCCGCCGCAACACATTAAAGTCAGCCGCAACACGTTAAGTCCGCCGCAACACGTTAAAGTGAGCCGCAACACGTTAAAGTCAGCCGCAACACGTTAAAGTCAGCCGCAACACGTTAAAGTCCGCCGCAACACGTTAAAGTCAGCCGAACACGTTAAAGTCCGCCGCAACACGTTAAAGTGAGCCGCAACACGTTAAAGTGAGCCGCAAAACGTTAAAGTCAGCCGCAACACGTTAAAGTCAGCTGCACACGTTAAAGTGAGCCGCAACACGTTAAAGTCAGCCGGAACACGTTAAAGTCCGCCGCAAACGTTAAAGTGAGCCGCAACGTTAAAGTGAGCCGCAACACGTTTAAAGTCAGCCGCAACGCGTTAAAGTCAGCTGCAACACGTTAAAGTCCGCCGCAACACGTTAAAGTCAGCCGCAACACGTTAAAGTGAGCCGCAACACGTTAAAGTCAGCCGCAACACGTTAAGTCAGCTGCAACACGTTAAAGTCAGCCGCAACGCTTAAAGTCCGCCGCAAACGCGTTAAAGTGAGCGCAACACGTTAAAGTCAGCTGCAACACGTTAAAGTGAGCCGCAACACGTTAAAGTCCGCCGCAACACATTAAAGTCAGCTGCAACATGTTAAAGTCCGCCGCAACACATTAAAGTGAGCCGCAACGTTAAAGTCAGCCGCACGCGTTAAAGTCAGCCGCAACCGTTAAAGTCAGCCGCAACGCGTTAAAGTCAGCCGCAACGCGTTAAAGTCAGCTGCAACACATTAAAGTCCGCGCAACACGTTAAAGTCAGCTGCAACACGTTAAAGTCAGCTGCAACACGTTAAAGTCCGCCGCAACACGTTAAAGTCGCCGCAACACGTTAAAGTCGCCGCAACACGTTAAAGTCTGCCGCAACACGTTAAAGTCAGCTGCAACACGTTAAAGTCAGCTGCAACACTTAAGTCGCCGCAATACGTTAAAGTCCGCCGCAACACATTAAAGTCCGCCGCAACACGTTAAAGTCCGCCGCAACACGTTAAAGTCAGCTGCAACACGTTAAAGTCGCCGCAACACATTAAAGTCAGCCGCAATACGTTAAAGTGAGCCGCAACACGTTAAAGTCAGCCGCAACACGTTAAAGTGAGCCGCAACACGTTAAAGTCGCCGCAACACGTTAAAGTCAGCCGCAGACACGTTAAAGTCCGCCGCACACGTTTAAAGTGAGCCGCAACACGTTAAAGTCAGCCGCAATACGTTAAAGTCCGCCGCAACACATTAAAGTCAGCCGCAACACGTTAAAGTCCGCCGCAACACGTTAAAGTCAGCTGCAACACGTTAAAGTCCGCCGCAACACATTAAAGTCAGCCGCAATACGTTAAAGTCCGCCGCAACACATTAAAGTCCGCCGCAACACGTTAAAGTCCGCCGCAACACGTTAAAGTCAGCGCAACACGTTAAAGCCGCCGCAACACGTTAAAGTCGCCGCAACACGTTAAAGTCAGTGCAACACGTTAAAGTCCGCCGCAACACATTAAAGTCAGCTGCAACACGTTAAAGTCAGCGCAACACGTTAAAGTCCGCCGCAACACTTTAAGTCAGCCGCAACACTTAAAGTCGCCGCAACACGTTAAGTCCGCCGCAACATTAAAGTCAGCTGCAACACGTTAAAGTCAGCCGCAACACGTTAAAGTCCGCCGCAAACGAAAGTGAGCGCACACGTTAAAGTGAGCCGCAACACGTTAAAGTCAGCCGCAAACATTAAAGTCGCGCAACACATTAAAGTCGGCAACACGTTAAAGTCCGCCGCAACACGTTAAAGTCCGCCGCAACACGTTAAAGTCCGCCGCAACACATTAAAGTGAGCCGCAACGCGTTAAAGTCAGCCGCAACGCGTTAAAGTCGCCGCAACACATTAAAGTGAGCCGCAACACGTTAAAGTGAGCCGCAACACGTTAAAGTCCGCCGCAACACGTTAAAGTCCGCCGCAACACATTAAAGTGAGCCGCAACGCGTTAAAGTCAGCCGCAACGCGTTAAAGTCAGCGCAACACGTTAAAGTCCGCCGCAACACATTAAAGTCAGCCGCAACACGTTAAAGTCCGCCGCAACACATTAAGTGAGCCAACGCGTTAAAGTCAGCCGCAACGCGCGTTAAGTCAGCCGCAACGCGTTAAAGTCAGCCGCAACGCGTTAAAGTCCGCCGCAACACGTTAAAGTCAGCTGCACACATTAAAGTCAGCTGCAACACATTAAAGTCAGCCGCAACACGTTAAAGTCCGCCGCAACACGTTAAAGTGAGCCGCAACACGTTAAAGTCCGCCGCAACACATTAAAGTCAGCTGCAACACGTTAAAGTCCGCCGCAACGTTAAGTCAGCCGCAACACGTTAAAGTCAGCCGCAATACGTTAAAGTCCGCCGCAACACATTAAGTCCGCCGCAACACGTTAAAGTCCGCCGCAACACGTTTAAAGTCAGCTGCAACACGTTAAAGTCCGCCGCAACACGTTAAAGTCAGCTGCAACACGTTAAAGTCAGCTGCAACACGTTAAAGTCCGCCGCAACACGTTAAAGTCCGCCGCAACACGTTAAAGTCCGCCGCAACACGTTAAGTCTGCCGCAACACGTTAAAGTCAGCTGCAACACGTTAAAGTCAGCTGCAACACGTTAAAGTCCGCCGCAATACGTTAAAGTCCGCCGCAACACATTAAAGTCCGCCGCAACACGTTAAAGTCCGCCGCAACACGTTAAGTCAGCTGCAACACGTTAAAGTCCGCCGCAACACATTAAGTCAGCCGCAATACGTTAAGTGAGCCGCAACACGTTAAAGTCAGCCGCAACACGTTAAAGTGAGCCGCAACACGTTAAAGTCCGCCGCAACACGTTAAAGTCAGCCGCAAGACGTTAAAGTCCGCCGCAACGCGTTAAAGTGAGCCGCAACACGTTAAAGTCAGCCGCAATACGTTAAAGTCCGCCGCAACACATTAAGTCCGCCGCAACACGTTAAAGTCCGCCGCAACACGTTAAAGTCAGCTGCAACACGTTAAAGTCCGCCGCAACACATTAAGTCAGCCGCAATACGTTAAAGTCCGCCGCAACACATTAAAGTCCGCCGCAACACGTTAAAGTCCGCCGCAACACGTTAAGTCAGCTGCAACACGTTAAAGTCCGCCGCAACACGCGTTAAAGTCAGCCGCAAACACGTTAAAGTCAGCTGCACACGTTAAAGTCCGCCGCAACACATTAAAGTCACTGCAACACGTTAAAGTCCGCTGCAACACGTTAAAGTCCGCCGCAACACGTTAAAGTCCGCCGCAACACGTTAAAGTCAGCTGCAACACGTTAAAGTCCGCGCAACACATTAAAGTCAGCTGCAACACGTTAAAGTCAGCCGCAACACGTTAAAGTCCGCCGCAACGCGTTAAAGTGAGCCGCAACACGTTAAAGTGAGCCGCAACACGTTAAAGTCCGCCGCAACACATTAAAGTCAGCTGCAACACGTTAAAGTCCGCCGCAACACGTTAAGTCCGCCGCAACACGTTAAAGTCCGCCGCAACACGTTAAGTCCGCCGCAACACATTAAAGTGAGCCGCAACGCGTTAAAGTCAGCCGCAACGCGTTAAAGTCCGCCGCAACACATTAAAGTGAGCCGCAACACGTTAAAGTGAGCCGCAACACGTTAAAGTCCGCCGCAACACGTTTAAAGTCCGCCGCAACACATTAAAGTGAGCCGCAACGCGTTAAAGTCAGCCGCAACGCGTTAAAGTCAGCTGCAACACGTTAAAGTCCGCCGCAACACGTTAAAGTGAGCCGCAACACGTTAAAGTCCGCCGCAACACGTTAAAGTCAGCCGCAAGACGTTAAGTCCGCCGCAACACGTTAAAGTCCGCCGCAACACGTTAAAGTCAGCCGCAACACGTTAAAGTCCGCCGCAACACTTAAAGTCAGCCGCAACACGTTAAAGTCAGCCGCAACACGTTTAAAGTGAGCCGCAACACGTTAAAGTCCGCCGCAACACATTAAAGTCAGCCGCACACGTTAAAGTCAGCTGCAACACATTAAAGTCAGCCGCAACACGTTAAAGTGAGCCGCAACACGTTAAAGTCCGCCGCAAGACGTTAAAGTCCGCCGCAACACGTTAAAGTCAGCCGCAACACGTTAAGTGAGCCGCAACACGTTAAAGTCCGCCGCAACACATTAAAGTCAGCCGCAACACGTTAAAGTCAGCCGCAACACTTAAAGTCAGCTGCAACACGTTATAGTCGCTGCACACAACACGTTAAAGTCAGCTGCAACACACGTTAAAGTCAGCTGCAACACATTAAAGTCAGCTGCAACACAACACGTTAAAGTCAGCTGCAACACAACACGTTAAGTCAGCTGCAACACAACACGTTAAGTCAGCTGCAACACGTTACAAGTCAGCTGCAACACGTTAAAGTCAGCTGCAACACACACGTTAAAGTCAGCTGCAACACACACGTTAAAGTCAGCTGCAACACGTTAAAGTCAGCTGCAACACATTAAGTCAGCTGCAACACGTTAAAGTCAGCTGCAACACACACGTTAAAGTCAGTTGCAACACAACCCGTTAAAGTCAGCCGCAACACAACACGTTAAAGTCAGTTGCAACACAAAACACGTTAAAGTCAGCCGCAACACAACGCGTTAAAGTCAGTTGCAACAAAAACACGTTAAAGTCAGCCGCAACACAACGCGTTAAAGTCAGTTGCAACAAAAACACGTTAAAGTCAGCCGCAACACAACACGTTAAAGTCAGCTGCAACACAACACGTTAAAGTCAGTTGCAACACAACACGTTAAAGTCAGCCGCAACACAACGCGTTAAAGTCAGCCGCAACACAACGCGTTAAAGTCAGTTGCAACAAAAACACGTTAAAGTCAGCTGCAACACAACACGTTAAAGTCAGTTGCAACACACCCTTAAAGTCAGTTGCAACAAAAACACGTTAAAGTCAGTTGCAACACAACACGTTAAAGTCAGCCGCAACACAACACGTTAAAGTCAGCCGCAACACAACGCGTTAAAGTCAGCCGCAACACAACGCGTTAAAGTCAGCTGCAACACAACACGTTAAAGTCAGCTGCAACACAATACGTTAAAGTCAGCCGCAACACAACGCGTTAAAGTCAGCTGCAACACAACACGTTAAAGTCAGTTGCAACACAACGCGTTAAAGTCAGCCGCAACACAACGCGTTAAAGTCAGCTGCAACACAACGCGTTAAAGTCAGCTGCAACACAATACGTTAAAGTCAGCCGCAACACAACACGTTAAAGTCAGCCGCAACACAACGCATTAAAGTCAGCTGCAACACAATACGTTAAAGTCAGCAGCAACACAAACGCGTTAAAGTCAGCCGCAACACACGCGTTAAAGTCAGCTGCAACACAACGCGTTAAAGTCAGCTGCAACACAATACGTTAAAGTCAGCCGCAACACAACGCGTTAAAGTCAGCCGCAACACAACGCGTTAAAGTCAGCCGCAACACAACGCGTTAAAGTCAGCTGCACACAATACGTTAAAGTCAGCCGCAACACAACGCGTTTAAAGTCAGCCGCAACACAACGCGTTAAAGTCAGCCGCAACACAACGCGTTTAAAGTCAGCCGCAACACAACGCGTTAAAGTCAGCCGCAACACAACGCGTTAAAGTCAGCCGCAACACAACGCGTTAAAGTCAGCCGCAACACAACGCGTTAAAGTCAGCCGCAACACAATCGTTAAAGTCAGCCGCAACACACAACGTTAAAGTCAGCCGCAATACAACGCGTTAAAGTCAGCTGCAACACAATACGTTAAAGTCAGCCGCAACACAACGCGTTAAAGTCAGCCGCAACACAACGCGTTAAAGTCAGCCGCAACACAATACGTTAAAGTCAGCCGCAACACAACGCGTTAAAGTCAGCTGCAACACAACGCGTTAAAGTCAGCTGCAACACAATACGTTAAAGTCAGCCGCAACACAACGCGTTAAAGTCAGCCGCAACACAACGCATTAAAGTCAGCCGCAACACAACGCGTTAAAGTCAGCCGCAACACAACGCGTTAAAGTCAGCCGCAACACAACGCGTTAAAGTCAGCCGCAACACAACGCGTTAAAGTCAGCCGCAACACAACGCGTTAAAAGTCAGCCGCAACACAATACGTTAAAGTCAGCCGCAACACAACGCGTTAAAGTCAGCCGCAACACAACGCGTTAAAGTCAGCCGCAACACAACGCGTTAAAGTCAGCCGCAACACAATACGTTAAAGTCAGCCGCAACACAACACGTTAAAGTCAGCTGCAACACAACACGTTAAAGTCATATTTAATAAACCATATTATAAGGTGTCTCCTGGTTCTTATTTTATCTAATTATGTAATAATTATAATATTTAATAACTCTGAAGTCTCACCTGGTTGACTGTCAGCCTCCACTGCTGTTTCCTGGAGACAAACAGCAGTGATTTATTTATTTAGTCTTGTGTATTTTAAAATATGATGCATTATTAATCCTCAGCATCAGTGAAAACAGACATTAAAGAAATGATAATAGTTAAAAAATATATTTATGTTGTTGACCTGGTTTCGCATTAAAGCCTCAGGAAGGGGAGGGCCACCCACTGGAGGCTTTTATTGTGAAAGTTCTTATAAACAGTTATTTCTAAATGTGGACAGTGTCAGACTTACAACAACATCCTGGTCCTCAGGTGTCAGGTGTGTCACTGGTTCAACTGAGGGATCACTGATTGGCTGATCATCAGACATAGGAAGTGATGTCATGCCTGCAGGTGATTCTTCAGGATGTGTGGAGAACATTTCTAACACCACCTCCATCTGCAGGTCCGTCTGCAGGTCTGTCAGCAGGTCCGTCTGCAGGTCTGTCTGCAGGTCCGTCTGCAGGCCTGTCTGCAGGTCTGACTGCAGGTCCGTCTGCAGGTCTGACTGCAGGTCCGTCTGCAGGTCTGATTGCGTCTGCAGGTCCGCCTGGAGGTCTGACTGCAGGTCTGTCTGCAGGTCAGTTTGCAGGTTTGACTGCGTCTGCAGGTCCGTCTGCAGGCCCGTCTGCAGGTCCATCTGCAGGTCTGAATGCGTCTGCAGGACCATCTGCAGGCCCGTCTGCAGGTCTGACTGCGTCTGCCGCCGGTCTGCAGGTTAGACTGCGTCTGCAGGTCTGTCTGCGTCTGCAGGTCCGTCTGCAGGTCTGACTGCGTCTGCAGGCCGGTCTGCAGGTTAGACTGCGTCTGCAGGTCTGTCTGCGTCTGCAGGTCCGTCTGCAGGTCTGACTGCATCTGCAGGCCGGTCTGCAGGTCTGTCTGCGTCTGCAGTCGTCTGCGCCTGCAGGTCCGTCTGCAGGTCTGTCTGCAGGTCTGTCTGCATCTGTAGGTCCTGGTGGGCGGGGCTTTGGCCTGTGATTGGTTGAGGCAGCGGCTGGCTGACGATGACCAGAGGAACCTGAGAACTGCTGTTTGCTCGCTGTTTGGAGGAGGAGAGGATCGCCATGGCGAGCGCTGTAGGGTTCACTGCTGATTGGTTGATGTCCAGTGAGAGGGCGGGTCCATCTGTAAGAACAGCGAGACAGAAACATGATGCAACGGGTCCTTTACTGACGTCAATCATTTATATTAATATAAATTACATTTTCTAATAGACTTCTATACAATCTGAGGTAATACATCAAGAGGAACCTTTTCTCATAGACTTCTATATAATATGTGTGTCTCCTCACCTGATGGTTGGATCTTATAAACAGTCTTCTCGCCCTCTGACTCCAGGTGGAGCACTTTGTCCTTCAGAGATCTGTTTTCTGTCTCCAGGCGGACGTAGAGCTCTCTGAAGACTCGGCTGATTTTACGCAGCGCCTCTCTGGTCATCATCCGGAGGACGGCAGTCAGCTGATCCTGCAGGAAACACAGGTTGCACAGGGGGTATGAGTACTTTAACTTGTAGTATGTTTAGACTGTGGTACGAGTACTTTAACTTGCAGTATCTAGACTGTGGTATGAGTACTTTAACTTGCAGTATCTAGACTGTGGTATGAGTACTTTAACTTGCAGTATCTAGACTGTGGTATGAGTACTTTAACTTGCAGTATCTAGACTGTGGTATTAGTACTTTAACTTGCAGTATCTAGACTGTGGTATTAGTACTTCAACTTGCAGTATCTAGACCAGGGGTAGCCAACACGGTGCCCGCGGGCACTTAGTCGTTTGGATGACGAAAAGTATACAGCTCCCTTTGAGTGTTGAGAGCTGTATCCATCAATTCATGTTGTGCTCAAAGTGCTCCAGATTGATGCTTTAACTTCAACATTTAAAAAAACATCTTCCCGGGGGTGCATGCCCCCGGACCCCCCTAGAGGATGTGAGGTCCCCCCTAGAGGATGTGAGGTCCCCCCTGGAGGAGGTGAGGTCCCCCCTGGAGGAGGTGAGGTCCCCCCTGGAGGAGGTGAGGTCCCCCCTGGAGGAGGTGTGGACCCCCCTAGAGGATGTGAGGTCCCCCCTGGAGGAGGTGAGGTCCCCCCTGGAGGAGGTGTGGACCCCCCTAGAGGAGGTGAGGTCCCCCTGGAGGAGGTGAGGTCCCCCCTGGAGGAGGTGTGGACCCCCCTAGAGGAGGTGTGGACCCCCCTAGAGGAGGTGAGGTCCCCCCTGGAGGAGGTGTGGACCCCCCTGGAGGAGGTGAGGTCCCCCTGGAGGAGGTGTGGACCCCCCTGGAGGAGGTGAGGTCCCCCCTGGAGGAGGTGTGGACCCCCCTAGAGGAGGTGAGGTTCACCCCCAAATAAAGCAGGTTAAAATAATTAAATTGAATACATGTTCTTTTAGTAAACACTGCAAACGGGTCCCACAGACCCAAACAGCACACGAAGGTTAAAGGTCAGCATATAATAATGTTAAAATGTGCTAAATTATACACTGCAAAAAACAAAAAATATAGGAGTAAAAGTAGCCCTCACCTAAAAAAGGTTGGTGACCCGATCTAGACTGATATTAGTACTTTAACTTGCAGTATGTCTAACCATACTATTTACTGTAGTAATAGTATGTTTAGAGGTAATAGCAGTGTTTCCCTACCATTGTCTTGGAGGGGCCCCGCCAACGGAGCCCCGCCAACGGAGCCCGCCAACGGAGCCCCGCCAACGGAGCCCCGCGCCTCCCCTGAAATTCAAGGTGTTTAAAAAATAATAATAATTTTTTTTTTTATAATTTAAAATTGCAACTAGAAACACTGATGCATTAATCAATAACCCACAGCTCCTCTCTGGATTTAAAAAACGTATATATCCCAATGCCACCCCCCCCCCCGCTCAGGCAGCACCCCCCCCCCCCCCCGCTGCACCCCCAAACCAGTAAACCTAGGGGAAACACTGAATAGTATGTTTAGACTGTAGTATGTTTAGACTGTAGTATTAGTATGTTTAGACTGTAGTATTAGTATGTTTAGACTGTAGTATGTTTAGACTGTAGTATGTTTAGACTGTAGTATGTTTAGACTGTAGTATGTTTAGACTGTAGTTATGTTTAGACTGTAGTATTAGTATGTTTAGACTGTAGTATTAGTATGTTTAGACTGTAGTATTAGTATGTTTAGACTGTAGTATGTTTAGACTGTAGTATGTTTAGACTGTAGTATGTTTAGACTGTAGTATGTTTAGACTGTAGTATGTTTAGACTGCATCTTAATCACGTTGCTGTCGTCTCGCGTGATTACAAGCCTAAAGCAAAGCCGGAAGTTACGGAGGGATTTCTCTCTCTATCCTCTCAGATAAACCCGTATTTCCACGTATAAACACATTTATATGAATATATAATAAGATATAAGAGTACAGGATATAGTTGAGTGTGCCCTCACCCTGTCAGGAGCTCGCGCCCCCCCGGGATGGAGCTCACACACCGCGGACTGAAGTCCCGCCTGTAGGATCACATCCACCTGAACAACAAACACCTCCATCTCGGTCCGGTTCCGGTGCCGTTCCGGTGCCGTTCCGGTCCCGTTCCGCTCCGGCTGGTCCGGTACGGTCCGTCTGGTTCTGTGCGGTCCGGCTCGGCTGGTTCTGAACTTCTGTCTCTTCGGGACAAAGAGTCCAAAAGCTCGGATGGTGATCGGCTCTTCGTGTGCAAAATGGCGCTCTGGTTACATCCGGTCTGCACACCCTTTCAGAGTAAAAGCAGAACCCCTTTATTAATCCAAGCGCGGGACAAAAGGACTCGACAGGAAAACAATGAGAGTAAACAATGAGAGTAAACAATATAAAATAAGGACAAATAATCACAAACAATGGCTGACAGATGAGTGACAGCAGTAAGGTGTTCAAAGGCTTTATCACCAGATGCTCAAACTGTCCCGAGCTCATCAACAATACAACATATAGAATAGTATTCTATATGTTGTATTGCTGATGTTACTCATAGTTGTGTATTCTATATGTTGTATGTTGATGTTACTCATAGCTGTGTATTCTGAATACACAACTATGAGTAACACAGGGTGTCCGCGGGGTCTTAAAAAGTATTAAAAGTTGATAAATCAATTTAGCGAAAATTAAGGCTATTAAAAAGTATTAAAAGGCATTTTCCAAGGTATTAAGAAGGGCCACAGCAACGACAACATGAAACACCCTTTAATTTACTGCAACGACATGTCGGGAAACCCCCTCAAGGGGCCCATGCATAGCGCGCTGTCAAATGCTGCTTCTTAGTTTAAGTTTCGTTGCCTTGCTCTGCTCTGGGGGGGAAGCGTGTGTTGGGGCGCCACTGATGGGGATCAGAGCTGTCCGGTCCCACATGCTAAGTGCTAGCCAGAAGTCGCGGCGTTTAAGTCCCGACTCTCCCGATGGCCAATCCGTGCCTCCCCTGACTGCACGTTGCTGACACACACCGCTGCAGTGCAGACTCTCTGCAGGGAGGAGCCGCGGAGCAGCAGCGGAGTCCGGGCGATGCTGCTCCTCCAAGGAAGAGACACACGTTCACTAAGCCAGAAAAACTATACCCGGTCACAGAGATCTGCTATTTTAAAGTAAAGTCAACACATATCAACCCTAAATATAGTCTATATTAAGAACCAGAAAAGTCTTAACATATATATCATTTTTTGTAAACATATGACAAATGTGCGAGGGTGAAGACGTCAGAGCATCGTCCTATGTGCCGGGGCTTAGCCCAATTTAACCCCTGGGTATTTGTGAGGGAGCTCCTATATGGCATTACCCGCTGAAGCTCACCAAAGTTTATATATTTCATAGTTCAAAGTTTTGTCAATTGTTTTGTTTATTGTCAAATAGTGGTTTCTGAGGAGTTTGACTGGAATGAAAGAGCTCAAAGTGTGTCTACAGAAAGAGCTCAAAGTGTGTCTACAGAAAGAGCTCAAAGTGTGTCTACAGAAAGAGCACAAAGTGTGTCTACAGAAAGAGCTCAAAGTGTGTCTACAGAAAGAGCACAAAGTGTGTCTACAGAAAGAGCTCAAAGTGCGCCTACAGAAAGAGCACAAAGTGTGTCTACAGAAAGAGCACAAAGTGTGTCTACAGGAAGAGCACAAAGTGTGTCTACAGGAAGAGCTCAAAGTGTGTCTACAGAAAGAGCTCAAAGTGTGTCTACAGAAGAGCTCAAAGTGTGTCTACAGAAAGAGCACAAAGTGTGTCTACAGAAAGAGCACAAAGTGTGTCTACAGAAAGAGCACAAAGTGTGTACAGAAAGAGCTCAAAGTGTGTCTACAGAAAGAGCTCAAAGTGTGTCTACAGAAAGAGCTCAAAGTGTGTCTACAGAAAGAGCACAAAGTGTGTACAGAAAGAGCACAAAGTGTGTCTACAGAAAGAGCTCAAAGTGTGTCTACAGAAAGAGCTCAAAGTGTGTCTACAGAAAAGCTCAAAGTGTGTCTACAGAAAGAGCACAAAGTGTGTACAGAAAGAGCTCAAAGTGTGTCTACAGAAAGAGCTCAAAGTGTGTCTACAGAAAGAGCACAAAGTGTGTCTACAGAAAGAGCACAAAGTGTGTCTACAGGAAGAGCTCAAAGTGTGTCTACAGAAAGCACAAAGTGTGTCTACAGAAAGAGCACAAAGTGTGTCTACAGGAAGAGCTCAAAGTGTGTCTACAGAAAGAGCACAAAGTGTGTCTACAGAAAGAGCACAAAGTGTGTCTACAGAAAGAGCACAAAGTGTGTCTACAGAAAGAGCACAAAGTGTGTCTACAGGAAGAGCTCAAAGTGTGTCTACAGAAAGAGCTCAAAGTGTGTCTACAGGAAGAGCTCAAAGTGTGTCTACAGAAAGAGCACAAAGTGTGTCTACAGAAAGAGCACAAAGTGTGTCTACAGAAAGAGCACAAAGTGTGTCTACAGAAAGAGCACAAAGTGTGTCTACAGAAAGAGCACAAAGTGTGTCTACAGAAAGAGCACAAAGTGTGTCTACAGGAAGAGCACAAAGTGTGTCTACAGAAAGAGCTCAAAGTGTGTCTACAGAAAGAGCACAAAGTGTGTCTACAGAAAGAGCACAAAGTGTGTCTACAGGAGAGCTCAAAGTGTGTCTACAGAAAGAGCACAAAGTGTGTCTACAGAAAGAGCACAAAGTGTGTCTACAGAAAGAGCACAAAGTGTGTCTACAGAAAGAGCTCAAAGTGCGCCTACAGAAAGAGCACAAAGTGTGTCTACAGAAAGAGCAAAGTGTGTCTACAGGAAGAGCACAAAGTGTGTCTACAGGAAGAGCTCAAAGTGTGTCTACAGGAAGAGCTCAAAGTGTGTCTACAGAAAGAGCATAAAGTGTGTCTACAGAAGCAACAAAGCAGCATACTGCATTCAACCTGAGCTTCACAGAGAGGTTGAAGTTCATGTGGAGAGGAGGCTTCAGTAGTCGGTCTGTTTTATGTCTTGGGAACAATGGCTAAATCAAATACTACTTTCTAATGGTTTCTTTTTCTAATAAACCTGGCATTGGGTTGGTCACACAATTCATTCTCTTGTGCTTTGTTCTATCTGAATGATGATAAGGAGTTATCACAAACTGTTTTAGTTGTGCTATCTTACAATCAATACTGTATATAGTAAATGTGAGGTAAAGTGTGTTGCCAATGTAACACGGTTAGAACTCGAAGTTGCGATGAGGTCTTAAAATGTATGGAAAGGGTCTTAAAAAAGGTCTTCAAAGGTATTAAATTTGACTTCAGGATTCCTGCAATACAACATACTGATAGAATACATAACTATTAGAAACAACAACAATACAACATACTGATAGAATACACAACTATGAGTAACATCAACAATACAACATACTGATAGAATACAAACTATGAGTACATCAATACAACTACTGATAGAATACACAACTATGAGTAACATCAATACAACATACTGATAGAATACACAACTATGAGTAACCTCAATACAACATACTGATAGAATACACAACTATCAGAAACATCAATACAACATACTGATAGAATACACAACTATCAGAAACATCAATACAACATACTGATAGAATACACAACTATGAGTAACATCAACAATACAACATACTGATAGAATACACAACTATGAGTAACATCAATACAACATACTGATAGAATACAAACTATGAGTAACATCAATACAACATACTGATAGAATACACAACTATGAGTAACATCACACACAACATACTGATAGAATACACAACTATGAGTAACATCAATACAACATACTGATAGAATACATAACTATGAGTAACATCAACACAACATACTGATAGAATACACAACTATGAGTAACATCAATACAACATACTGATAGAATACACAACTATGAGTAACATCAACACAACATACTGATAGAATACACAACTATGAGTAACATCAACACAACATACTGATAGCATACATAACTATGAGTAACATCAATACAACATACTGATAGAATACATAACTATGAGTAACATCAACACAACATATGATAGAATACACAACTATGAGTAACATCAACACAACATACTGATAGCATACATAACTATGAGTAACATCAATACAACATACTGATAGATTACATAACTATGAGTAACATCAATACAACATACTGATAGAATACACAACTATGAGTAACATCAACAATACACAACATACTGATAGAATACACAACTATGAGTAACATCAACAATACAACATACTGATAGAATACACAACTATGAGTAACATCAATACAACATACTGATAGAATACATAACTATGAGTAACATCAATACAACATACTGATAGAATACACAAACTATGAGTAACATCAATACAACATACTGATAGAATACATAACTATGAGTAACATCAAAACAACATACTGATAGAATACACAACTATGAGTAACATCAATACAACATACTGATAGAATACACAACTATGAGTAACATCAATACAACATACTGATAGAATACACAACTATGAGTAACATCAACAACAACATACTGATAGAATACATAACTATGAGTAACATCAATACAACATACTGATAGAATACACAAACTATGAGTAACATCAACAATACAACATACTGATAGAATACACAACTATGAGTAACATCAATACAACATACTGATAGAATACATAACTATGAGTAACATCAATACAACATACTGATAGAATACACAACATGAGTAACATCAATACAACATACTGATAGAATACATAACTATGAGTAACATCAACACAACATACTGATAGAATACACAACTATGAGTAACATCAATACAACTACTGATAGAATACACAACTATGAGTAACATCAATACAACATACTGATAGAATAACAACTATGAGTAACATCAAACACAACATACTGATAGAATACATAACTATGAGTAACATCAACACAACATACTGATAGAATACACAACTATGAGAAACATCAACACAACATACTGATAGAATACACAACTATGAGTAACATCAATACAACATACTGATAGAATACACAACTATGAGAAACATCAACACAACATACTGATAGAATACATAACTATGAGTAACATCAACACAACATACTGATAGAATACACAACTATGAGAAACATCAACACAACATACTGATAGAATACACAACTAGAGAAACATCAATACAACATACTGATAGAATACACAACTATGAGAAACATCAATACAACATACTGATAGAATACACAACTATGAGTAACATCAACACAACATACTGATAGCATACACAACTATGAGAAACATCAACACAACATACTGATAGAATACACAACTATGAGTAACATCAACAATACAACATACTGATAGAATACACAACTATGAGAAACATCAATACAACATACTGATAGAATACACAACTATGAGTAACATCAACACAACATATGATAGAATACACAACTATGAGTAACATCAACACAACATACTGATAGAATACATAACTATGAGTAACATCAATACAACATACTGATAGAATACACAACTATGAGTAACATCAACAATACAACATACTGATAGAATACACAACTATGAGTAACATCAACACAACATACTGATAGAATACACAACTATGAGTAACATCAATACAACATACTGATAGAATACAAACTATGAGTAACATCAATACAACATACTGATAGAATACATAACTATGAGTAACATCAACACAACATACTGATAGAATACACAACTATGAGTAATATCAACACAACATACTGATAGAATACACAACTATGAGTAACATCAACAATACAAACATACTGATAGAATACACACCTATGAGTAACATCAATACAACATACTGATAGAATACATAACTATGAGTAACATCAACACAACATATGATAGAATACACAACTATGAGTAACATCAACAAAACATACTGATAGCATACACAACTATGAGTAACATCAACAAACATACTGATAGAATACACAACTATGAGTAACATCAACACAACATACTGATAGAATACACAACTATGAGTAACATCAACACAACATACTGATAGAATACACAACTATGAGTAACATCAACACAACATACTGATAGCATACACAACTATGAGTAACATCAACACAACATACTGATAGAATACACAACTATGAGTAACATCAACACAACATACTGATAGAATACACAACTATGAGTAACATCAACACAACATACTGATAGAATACACAACTATGAGTAATATCAACACAACATACTGATAGAATACATAACTATGAGAAACATCAACAATACAACATACTGATAGAATACACAACTATGAGTAACATCAATACAACATACTGATAGAATACATAACTATGAGAAACTCAATACAACATACTGATAGAATACATAACTATGAGTAACATCAACAATACAACATATTGATAGAATGCCTGGCTCAAAAGGCCACAACAAAGAGGAGACACACCATATCAACGGTTAGCAAAAGATGTTTATTTAAACAAACAATTCAATCAACCAAATTAATCAAGTGCAAAGCAAGTAAAGCATGAGGTGTGAACGTCAGTGGTATCAGTAATGTAACTGCAGGGTGAGGATTGCATGAACATGTATGTGTGAGGGTGTTGAGGTGCACAAAGTAAAACAACTGAAATAACTAATAACATACTCAACGAACCGGGTGCCTGTATGAGAAAGCAGAGGGAAGACAGAGAGGAGCAGAGGCTTTAAATAGCTGCAGGGCACCAGACCCAGGTGCCCTGAGTTACTGCAATCAAGGCGGCTGGATGCAGCACAGCCACACCCTCTCAAGATGAACCCACAGGGGCATCACCCCCCCCTTAAGACCCCAAAGGGGTTCCCAAAAAAAACCAACAACAAAAGGTACCATAACATCAATGCAATAAAAATCCGACAGTCCCCTAGTTAGCGAGAACCAGGAGACTTACTACCCCACCGGGGCACGAGAGAGAGCATCCGCCAACTCGGCTCTCTTCATCTGGCGCCTTAACGTCACACTCATCAGCCAACCCCAACCCTGGACTTAGCTTGGAATGGTGAGACCTGCAGTGGCATTAGAGCTAAAACCTGATCCCCTGGGCTGAATTCACAATACTCTGCTTTATGGTCATAGAGTCTCTTCATATTTGCCTGAGCACCAGCTACATTTTTCCTTGCCATTTCCACCGCTACATACAGGCGATGACAAAAACCATGTACATAGTCCACTAAGTTCTTAGGTGGCTCACTCTCAACCAACCCATCCTGGAGAACAGCTAACGGACCACGCACCGTATGCCCAAAGACCAAATCACTAGGGCTGAACCCTGTACTTTCCTGAACGACTTCCCTGGACGCCAACATGAGCCCTGGAAGTCCCTCCTGAACAAAGTAACCCTGGGCTATGTCTCTGACCTCTCTTCCGGCAACAACTCAGTCCACAGAGCAGAAAGAGATGAATCGTCCTTCTGACTCCTCACCCAGTCCCCCTTTGACACAGACGAAGGGAGATCAGGCAGTGAGACCACATGTTCACCATTGCTACACTCCGAAACAGGCGGGTCAGCAGACATTTTACCGGTCTGCGCACGCGTCACAGCACAAACTGGAAAAACTGAAACTGCAAACCGCTCTCATCTGGCTCCCCAGATGCCACGGCCTGGAAACACCACAGGCGGTGGCACACCAGCCCACACAGCACTACCAGCGAGATCGTTGCCCAAAATCATATGTACCCCATCAAGTGGCAACGCGGGACGCACGCCGATAGACACAACTCCCCGCACCAGCTCACAATCCAGCACTATTGTATGCCGTGGCACAGGGATCAAGCCCATCTCCATGCCACTCATCACACAAAATCCCCCGTCTCTGTCTCTGACGAAAAAGGCAACACTGACTCAACAATAAATGAGTATCTAGCGCTGTGTCACGCAACACCTTAATCGGAACATACTTGTCACTACCGACTACTGATACAACAGCTTCCGTGATGAACGGCTCAAAACCAGAACCCACATCCGGGTCGGCACAAACCGGCTTCTTATCAGGCACCATGCCCGATCCTACACCCAACGGCTTTTTAACCAAAATGGCAGAACAACACATGGCTGGAGCATGTGATGAAAAACGAGGCTTCCCCTCAGGTTCCAGCAACGGACACTGATCCTTCCAATGACCCTCTCCTCGGCAATAATTACATTGGCCCACTCTGGCGCCCTCGGGTCGCCCCGGACCTGCAAATCTACGGGAGGAGCCTGGTGAAAACTTTGCACCACCGCGGGAATAGCCACCATCTTCTCCACGTCTCCAATCACCCCTAGAACACTTCTCTGTAAAACTGCCCTTATGCGTCAACACAAAATCATCCGCTAATTCGGCAGCTCTAAGCGCGGTGGAAGGCTTCTGCTCATTTACATAAGTGGCCACACGCTGAGGGATAACATCTTTAAACTGTTCCAATACAATCAGCTCACAAAGACCGTCAAAACTGGCAACCTTTGCTGCCGCGCACCACCGCTGAAAATGAGAAGTCAAATCACGGATAAACTCCACATTTGTCTGCTTATCCCCCTTGACCCAACTTCTGACGATACGCTTCAGGAACCAGTTCGTATGATTTTAACACCGCTGATTTTACTCTAGCATAGTCCAAAGCATTTTCGCCACAAATAGCTGAATAGGCCTCTTGTGCTCGCCCAGTGAGTACACACTGAAGTAACAGCACTCTGTCCGAATCTGACCAGTTTCTTGCCGCAGCTACGCGTTCAAATAGGGTGAAAAAAATGTCAGGGTCACGCTCATTAAACCCTTGGCACGGTTGGATGCAGCACAGCCACACCCTCTCAAGATGAACCCACAGGGGCATCACACATAACTATGAGTAACATCAACAATACAACATACTGATAGAATACATAACTATGAGTAACATCAACAATACAACATATTAAAAATAAGATTAAATAGTGCAGAAGAAACAGTGAAGGAAAGTGCAGGTTATGTTGCAGACTAATGTGGAAATAATGCAGATGAAGTAAACCATATACATGCCAGGAAAATAAATAATAAAACAAGCTGAATAATGCAGAAAGTGACGTAAATAGTGAAATGTGAAATTAACTCCGGTCAGAATCCCAATAAGTAGAAAACACTTTAAATAAATACAGTTTAATGCAACATATGCATCACTTGTTTGGCCTTCACATCTTTCCCTGTGTATATCACCATTCTCTCTAGGTCGTCCTCAGACGAGCCCTCCATCGTCGCTTCCAGTCATCCCGGTTCTCCATACATCTAGCCAGTTCATTGGTACTTTGTGCTCCTGCATCATTCTTGAGTACGTCCACGTATGTTGGTGTGGGACGTCCTCGTGACCGATGCCCGTGTGTTGGTTCCCACAGCACCAATTTGCTGGCTGGCAGTTCTTGATGCCTTTGGCAATGTCCTGCTAGTTCATTCTCCTGTCTGCAATTTTCTCGCTCACCTTGGTATTCCCTCGTACAGGATCTTGTTGGTTACATGTACACTCTTGCTGATGTTAAGTACTGCTCGCAACATTCTGGTGTAGCAACCGTATAGAGACTTTTGCAGAGTTGGCTTCAGGGTCCAGCATTTACTGCCATAGAGGAGAACAGACTCTACCGTTGCGTAGAAGAAGATGAGTTTGATTTGACGGGGAGGTTGGAGTTCCATACACTGGTCATGCCGTTCAGGCATGTTTAAAAAATAACTCTATATATTATTATTATATTAATATATATTGGTGTTAACTTTATATATAAATGTATATTCTGTATATTTATGAAGGAAGGGGATCAATGTGTGTCACACAACCTGTAGGTTTCATTACCTGTAGGTTTCATTACCCGTAGGTTTCATTACCCGTAGGTTTCATTACCCGTAGGTTTCATTACCCGTAAGTTTTATTACCCGTAGGTTTTATTACCTGGAGGTTTCATTACCCGTAAGTTTCATTACCCGTAGGTTTTATTACCCGTAGGTTTCATTACCCGTAGGTTTCATTACCGTAGGTTTCATTACCCGTAGGTTTCATTACCCGTAGGTTTCATTACCTGTAGGTTTCATTACCCGTAGGTTTCATTACCTGTAGGTTTCATTACCTGTAGGTTTCATTACCTGTAGGTTTCATTACCCGTAGGTTTCATTACCTGTAGGTTTCATTACCCGTAGGTTTTATTACCTGGAGTTTATTACGTAGGTTCATTACCCGTAGGTTTTATTACCTGGAGTTTTATTACCCGTAGGTTTCATTACCCGTAGGTTTCATTACCCGTAGGTTTTATTACCTGGAGGTTTTATTACCCGTAGGTTTCATTACCCGTAGTTTCATTACCCGTAGGTTTCATTACCCGTAGGTTTTATTACCCGGAGGTTTTATTACCCGTAGGTTCATTACCGTAGGTTTCATTACCCGTAGTAGGTTTCATTACCCGTAGGTTTTATTACCTGGAGGTTTTATTACCTGTAGGTTTCATTACCCGTAGGTTTCCTTACCCGTAGGTTTCATTACCTGTAGGTTTCATTACCTGTAGGTTTCATTACCTGTAAGTTTCATTACCCGTGGGTTTCATTACCCGTAGGTTTCATTACCTGTAAGTTTCATTACCTGTAGGTTTCATTACCTGTAAGTTTCATTACCTGTAGGTTTCATTACCTGTAAGTTTCATTACCCGTGGGTTTCATTACCTGTAGGTTTCATTACCTGTAGGTTTCATTACCTGTAGTTTCATTACCTGTAGGTTTCATTACCTGTAAGTTTCATTACCTGTAGGTTTCATTACCCGTAGGTTTCATTACCCGTAGGTTTCATTACCTGTAGGTTTCATTACCCGTAGGTTTCATTACCCGTAGGTTTCATTACCCGTAGTTTCATTACCCGTAGGTTTCATTACCTGTAGGTTTCATTACCTGTAGGTTTTCATTACCCGTAGGTTTCATTACCTGTAGGTTTCATTACCTGTAGGTTTCATTACCTGTAGGTTTCATTACCCGTAGGTTTCATTACCTGTAGGTTTCATTACCTGTAGGTTTCATTACCTGTAGGTTTCATTACCTGTAGGTTTCATTACCTGTAGGTTTCATTACCTGTAGGTTTCATTACCTGTAGGTTTTATTACCCGTAGGTTTTATTACCTGGAGGTTTTATTACCCGTAGGTTTCATTACCCGTAGGTTTCATTACCCGTAGGTTTCATTACCCGTAGGTTTCATTACCCGTAAGTTTTTATTACCCGTAGGTTTTATTACCTGGAGGTTTCATTACCCGTAAGTTTCATTACCCGTAGGTTTTATTACCCGTAGGTTTCATTACCCGTAGGTTTCATTACCCGTAGGTTTCATTACCCGTAGGTTTCATTACCCGTAGGTTTCATTACCCGTAGGTTTCATTACCTGTAGGTTTCATTACCTGTAGTTTCATTACCTGTAGGTTTCATTACCCGTAGGTTTCATACTGTAGGTTTCATTACCGTAGGTTTTATTACCTGAGGTTTTATTACCCGTAGGTTTCATTACCCGTAGGTTTTATTACCTGGAGGTTTTATTACCCGTAGGTTTCATTACCCTAGGTTTTCATTACCCGTA
>JAAKFY010000115.1:212430-267000 GCA_011823955.1 Dissostichus mawsoni
TTGTTGATGTTACTCATAGTTATGTATTCTATCAGTATGTTGTATTGTTGATGTTACTCATAGTTATGTATTCTATCAGTATGTTGTATGATGTTACTCATAGTTATGTATTCTATCAGTATGTTGTGTTGATGTTACTCATAGTTGTGTATTCTATCAGTATGTTGTATTGATGTTTCTCAAGTTGTGTATTCTATCAGTATGTTGTGTTGATGTTCTCATAGTTGTGTATTCTATCAGTATGTTGTATTGATGTTACTCATAGTTGTGTATTCTATCAGTATGTTTGTGTTGATGTTACTCATAGTTGTGTATTCTATCAGATATGTTGTATTGATGTTTCTCATAGTTGTGTATTCTATCAGTATGTTGTATTGTTGATGTTACTCATAGTTATGTATTCTATCAGTTATGTTGTATTGATGTTACTCATAGTTGTGTATTCTATCAGTATGTTGTGTTGATGTTACTCATAGTTGTGTATTCTATCAGTATGTTGTGTTGATGTTACTCATAGTTATGTATTCTATCAGTATGTTGTGTATTGATGTTACTCATAGTTATGTATTCTATCAGTATGTTGTGTTGATGTTACTCATAGTTGTGTATTCTATCAGTATGTTGTATTGATGTTCTCATAGTTGTGTATTCTATCAGTATGTTGTGTTGATGTTACTCATAGTTGTGTATTCTATCAGTATGTTGTGTTGATGTACTCATAGTTATGTATTCTATCAGTATGTTGTATTGATGTTACTCATAGTTATGTATTCTATCAGTATGTGTGTTGATGTTACTCATAGTTGTGTATTCTATCAGTATGTTGTATTGATGTTACTCATAGTTGTGTATTCTATCAGTATGTTGTGTTGATGTTACTCATAGTTATGTATTCTATCAGTATGTTGTATTGATGTTACTCATAGTTGTGTATTCTATCAGTATGTTGTGTTGATGTTACTCATAGTGTGTATTCTATCAGTATGTTGTATTGATGTTACTCATAGTTGTGTATTCTATCAGTATGTTGTATTGAGGTTCTCATAGTTGTGTATTCTATCAGTATGTTGTATTGATGTTACTCATAGTTGTGTTCTTCCTATCAGTAGTTGTTGTGATGTTACTCATAGTTGTATTCTATCAGTATGTTGTATTGATGTTACTCATAGTTGTTGTATTCTATCAGTATGTTGTGTTGATGTTTCTCATAGTTGTGTATTCTATCAGTATGTTGTGTTGATGTTACTCATAGTTTTGTATTCTATCAGTATGTTGTATGTTGATGTTACTCATAGTTATGTATTCTATCAGTATGTTGTGTTGATGTACTCATAGTTATGTATTCTATCAGTATGTGTGTTGATGTACTCATAGTTGTGTATTCTATCAGTATGTTGTATTGATGTTTCTCATAGTTGTGTATTCTATCAGTATGTTGTGTTGATGTTTCTCATAGTTGTGTATTCTATCCGTATGTTGTATTGATGTTACTCATAGTTGTGTATTCTATCAGTATGTTGTGTTGATGTTACTCATAGTTGTGTATTCTATCAGTATGTTGTATTGAGTTTTCATAGTTGTGTATTCTATCAGTATGTTGTATTGTTGATGTTACTCATAGTTATGTATTCTATCAGTATGTTGTATTGATGTTACTCATAGTTGTGTATTCTATCAGTATGTTGTTGATGTTTCTCATAGTTGTGTATTCTATCAGTATGTTGTATTGATGTTTCTCATAGTTGTGTATTCTATCAGTATGTTGTATTGATGTTTCTCATAGTTGTGTATTCTATCAGTATGTTGTGTTGATGTTACTCATAGTTGTGTATTCTATCAGTATGTTGTATTGATGTTTCTCATAGTTGTGTATTCTATCAGTATGTTGTGTTGATGTTTCTCATAGTTGTGTATTCTATCAGTATGTTGTGTTGATGTTCTCATAGTTGTGTATTCTATCAGTATGTTGTTATTTGATGTTACTCATAGTTGTGTATTCTATCAGTATGTTCTGTTGATGTTACTCATAGTTATGTATTCTATCAGTATGTGTATTGATGTTACTCATAGTTATGTATTCTATCAGTATGTTGTGTTGATGTTACTCATAGTTGTGTATTCTATCAGTATGTTGTATTGATGTTAATCATAGTTATGTATTCTATCAGTATGTTGTGTTGATGTTACTCATAGTTATGTATTCTATCAGTATGTTGTATTGATGTTACTCATAGTTGTGTATTCTATCAGTATGTTGTATTGATGTTACTCATAGTTGTATTATCTATCAGTATGTTGTATTGTTGATGTTACTCATAGTTATGTATTCTATCAGTATGTTGTATTGATGTTACTCATAGTTATGTATTCTATCAGTATGTTGTGTTGATGTTACTCATAGTTATGTATTCTATCAGTATGTTGTATTGATGTTACTCATAGTTATGTATTCTATCAGTATGTTGTATTGATGTTACTCATAGTTGTGTATTCTATCAGTATGTTGTGTTGATGTTACTCAGGTTGTGTATTCTATCAGTATGTTGTATTGATGTTTCTCATAGTTGTGTATTCTATCAGTATGTGTGTTGATGTACTCATAGTTATGTATTCTATCAGTATGTTGTATTGATGTTTCTCATAGTTGTGTATTCTATCAGTATGTTGTGTTGATGTTAACTCATAGTTGTGTATTCTATCAGTATGTTGTGTTGATGTTACTCATAGTTGTGTATTCTATCAGTATGTTGTGTTGATGTTTCTCATAGTTATGTATTCTATCAGTATGTTGTATTGATGTTACTCATAGTTGTGTATTCTATCAGTATGTTGTGTTGATGTTTCTCATAGTTGTATTCTATCAGTATGTATTGATGTTACTCATAGTTGTGTATTCTATCAGTATGTTGTGTTGATGTTACTCATAGTTGTGTATTCATCAGTATGTTGTGTTGATGTTACTCATAGTTATGTTTCTATCAGTATGTTGTATTGATGTTACTCATAGTTGTGTATTCTATCAGTATGTTGTATTGTTGATGTTACTCATAGTTATGTATTCTATCAGTATGTTGTATTGATGTTACTCATAGTTATGTATTCTATCAGTATGTTGTGTTGATGTTACTCATAGTTGTGTATTCTATCAGTATGTTGTGTTGATGTTACTCATAGTTGTGTATTCTATCAGTATGTTGTATTGATGTTACTCATAGTTATGTATTCTATCAGTATGTTTATTGATGTTACTCATAGTTGTGTATTCTATCAGTATGTTGTATTGATGTTCTCATAGTTGTGTATTCTATCAGTATGTTGTATTGATGTTACTCATAGTTGTGGTATTCTATCAGTATGTTGTATTGTTGATGTTACTCATAGTTGTGTATTCTATCAGTATGTTGTATGTTGTTGTTTCTAATAGTTATGTATTCTATCAGTATGTTGTATGTTGTTGTTACTAATAGTTAGTATTCTATCAGTATGTTGTATGTTGTTGTTTCTAATAGTTATGTATTCTATCAGTATGTGTATATGCAGGAATCCTGAAGTCAAATTTAATACCTTTGAAGACCTTTTTTAAGACCCTTTCCATACATTTTAAGACCTCATCGCAACTTCGAGTTCTAACCGGTTACATTGGCAACACACTTTACCTCACATTTACTATATACAGTATTGATTGTAAGATAGCACAACTAAACAGTTTGTGATAACTCCTTATCATCATTCAGATAGAACAAAGCACAAGAGAATGAATTGTGTGACCAACCCAATGCCAGGTTTATTAGACAAAGAAACCATTAGAAAGTAGTATTGATTAGCCATTGTTCCAAGACATAAAACAGACTACTGAAGCCTCCTCTCCACATGAACTTCAACCTCTCTGTGAAGCTCAGGTTGAATGCAGTATGCTGCTTTGCAGCTTCTGTAGACACACTTTGTGCTCTTTCTGTAGACACACTTTGTACTCTTTCTGTAGACACACTTTGTGCTCTTCTGTAGACACACTTTGTGCTCTTTCTGTAGACACACTTTGTGCTCTTTCTGTAGACACACTTTGTACTCTTTCTGTAGACACACTTTGTGCTCTTTCTGTAGACACACTTTGTGCTCTTTCTGTAGACACACTTTGAGCTCTTCTGTAGCACACTTTGTACTCTTTCTGTAGACACACTTGTGCTCTTTCTGTAGACACACTTTGTGCTCTTTCTGTAGACACACTTTGTGCTCTTTCTGTATACACACTTTGTGCTCTCTCCTGTAGACACACTTTGTGCTCTTCCTGTAGACACACTTTGTGCTCTTTCTGTAGACACACTTTGTGCTCTTTCTGTAGACACACTTTGAGCTCTTCCTGTAGACACACTTTGTGCTCTTTCTGTAGACACACTTTGTGCTCTTCTGTAGACACACTTTGTGCTCTTTCTGTAGACACACTTTGTGCTCTTTCTGTAGACACACTTTGTGCTCTTTCTGTAGACACACTTTGAGCTCTTTCTGTAGACACACTTTGTGCTCTTCTGTAGACACACTTTGTGCTCTTTCTGTAGACACACTTTGTGCTCTTTCTGTAGACACACTTTGAGCTCTTTCTGTAGACACACTTTGTGCTCTTCCTGTAGACACACTTTGAGCTCTTCCTGTAGACACACTTTGAGCTCTTTCCTGTAGACACACTTTGAGCTCTTTCTGTAGACACACTTTGTGCTCTTTCTGTAGACACACTTTGTGCTCTTTCTGTAGACACACTTTGAGCTCTTTCTGTAGACACACTTTGAGCTCTTTCTGTAGACACACTTTGTGCTCTTTCTGTAGACACACTTTGTGCTCTTTCTGTAGACACACTTTGTGCTCTTTCTGTAGACACACTTTGTGCTCTTTCTGTAGACACACTTTGTGCTCTTTCTGTAGACACACTTTGAGCTCTTTCTGTAGACACACTTTGAGCTCTTTCTGTAGACACACTTTGAGCTCTTTCTGTAGACACACTTTGTGCTCTTTCTGTAGACACACTTTGAGCTCTTCCTGTAGACACACTTGAGCTCTTTCTGTAGACACACTTTGAGCTCTTTCTGTAGACACACTTTGTGCTCTTTCTGTATACACACTTTGTGCTCTTCCTGTAGACACACTTTGTGCTCTTTCTGTAGACACACTTTGTGCTCTTTCTGTAGACACACTTTGAGCTCTTTCTGTAGACACACTTTGAGCTCTTTCTGTAGACACACTTTGAGCTCTTTCTGTAGACACACTTTGTGCTCTTTCTGTAGACACACTTTGAGCTCTTCCTGTAGACACACTTTGAGCTCTTTCTGTAGACACACTTTGAGCTCTTTCTGTAGACACACTTTGAGCTCTTCTGTAGACACACTTTGTGCTCTTTCTATACACACTTTGTGCTCTTTCTGTAGACACACTTGTGCTCTTTCTGTAGACACACACTTTGTGCTCTTTCTGTAGACACACTTTGTGCTCTTTCTGTAGACACACTTTGTGCTCTTTCTGTAGACACACTTTGAGCTCTTTCTGTAGACACACTTTGAGCTCTTTCTGTAGACACACTTTGTGCTCTTTCTGTAGACACACTTTGAGCTCTTCTGTAGACACACTTTGAGCTCTTTCTGTAGACACACTTTGTGCTCTTTCTGTAGACACACTTGTGCTCTTTCTGTAGACACACTTTGAGCTCTTTCTGTAGACACACTTTGAGCTCTTTCTGTACACACTTTGTGCTCTTTCTGTAGACACACTTTGTGCTCTTTCTGTAGACACACTTTGTGCTCTTTCTGTAGACACACTTTGTGCTCTTTCTGTAGACACACTTTGAGCTCTTTCTGTAGACACACTTTGAGCTCTTTCTGTAGACACACTTTGAGCTCTTTCTGTACACACTTTGTGCTCTTTCTGTACACACTTTGTGCTCTTTCTGTAGACACACTTTGAGCTCTTTCTGTAGACACACTTTGTGCTCTTTCTGTAGACACACTTGTGCTCTTTCTGTAGACACACTTTGAGCTCTTTCTGTAGACACACAGCTTTGAGCTCTTTCTGTAGACACACTTTGAGCTCTTTCTGTAGACACACTTTGTGCTCTTTCTGTAGACACACTTTGTGCTCTTCCTGTAGACACACTTTGTGCTCTTCCTGTAGACACAACTTTGAGCTCTTCCTGTAGACACACTTTGTGCTCTTCCTGTAGACACACTTTGTGCTCTTTCTGTAGACACACTTTGAGCTCTTTCTGTAGACACACTTTGTGCTCTTTCTGTAGACACACTTTGTGCTCTTTCTGTAGACACACTTTGAGCTCTTTCTGTAGACACACTTTGTGCTCTTTCTGTAGACACACTTTGAGCTCTTTCTGTAGGCACACTTTGAGCTCTTTCTGTAGACACACTTTGAGCTCTTTCATTCCAGTCAAACTCCTCAGAAACCACTATTTGACAATAAACAAAACAATTGACAAAACTTTGAACTATGAAATATATTAAACTTTGGTGAGCTTCAGCGGGGTAATGCCATATAGGAGCTCCCTCACAAATACCCAGGGGTTAAATTGGGCTAAGCCCCGGCACATAGGACGATGCTCTGACGTCTTCACCCTCGCACATTTGTCATATGTTTACAAAAAATGATATATATGTTAAGACTTTTCTGGTTCTTAATATAGACTATATTTAGGGTTGATATGTGTTGACTTTACTTTAAAATAGCAGATCTCTGTGACCGGGTATAGTTTTTCTGGCTTAGTGAACGTGTGTCTCTTCCTTGGAGGAGCAGCATCGCCCGGACTCCGCTGCTGCTCCGCGGCTCCTCCCTGCAGAGAGTCTGCACTGCAGCGGTGTGTGTCAGCAACGTGCAGTCAGGGGAGGCACGGATTGGCCATCGGGAGAGTCAGGACTTAAACGCCGCGACTTTCTGGCTAGCACTTAGCATGTGGGACCGGACAGCTCTGATCCCCATCAGTGGCGCCCCAACACACGCTTCCCCCCCCCCCCCCCCCCCCAGAGCAGAGCAAGGCAACGAAACTTAAACTAAGAAGCAGTATTTGACAGCGCGCTATGCATGGGGCCCCTTGAGGGGGTTTCCCGACATGTCGTTGCAGTAAATTAAAGGGTGTTTCATGTTGTCGTTGCTGTGGCCCTTTTAATACCTTGGAAAATGCCTTTTAATACTTTTTAATAGCCTTAATTTTCGCTAAATTGATTTATCAACTTTTAATACTTTTTAAGACCCGCGGACACCCTGTGTTACTCATAGTTGGTATTCAGAATACACAGCTATGAGTAACATCAACGATACAACATATAGAATACACAACTATGAGTAACATCAGCAATACAACATATAGAATACTATTCTATATGTTGTATTGTTGATGAGCTCGGGACAGTTTGAGCATCTGGTGATAAAGCCTTTGAACACCCTTACTGCTGTCACTCATCTGTCAGCCATTGTTTGTGATTATTTGTCCTTATTATATTGTTTACTCTCATTGTTTACTCTCATTGTTTTCCTGTCGAGTCCTTTTGTCCCGCGCTTGGATTAATAAAGGGGTTCTCTGCTTTTACTCTGAAAGGGTGTGCAGACCGGATGTAACCAGAGCGCCATTTTGCACACGAAGAGCCGATCACCATCCGAGCTTTTGGACTCTTTGTCCCGAAGAGACAGAAGTTCAGAACCAGCCGAGCCGGACCGCACAGAACCAGACGGACCGTACCGGACCAGCCGGAGCGGAACGGGACCGGAACGGCACCGGAACCGGACCGAGATGGAGGTGTTTGTTGTTCAGGTGGATGTGATCCTACAGGCGGGACTTCAGTCCGCGGTGTGTGAGCTCCATCCCGGGGGGGCGCGAGCTCCTGACAGGGTGAGGGCACACTCAACTATATCCTGTACTCTTATATCTTATTATATATTCATATAAATGTGTTTATACGTGGAAATACGGGTTTATCTGAGAGGATAGAGAGAGAAATCCCTCCGTAACTTCCGGCTTTGCTTTAGGCTTGTAATCACGCGAGACGACAGCAACGTGATTAAGATGCAGTCTAAACATACTACAGTCTAAACATACTACAGTCTAAACATACTACAGTCTAAACATACTACAGTCTAAACATACTACAGTCTAAACATACTACAGTCTAAACATACTAATACTACAGTCTAAACATACTGATACTACAGTCTAAACATACTAATACTACAGTCTAAACATACTAATACTACAGTCTAAACATACTAATACTACAGTCTAAACATACTACAGTCTAAACATACTACAGTCTAAACATACTAATACTACAGTCTAAACATACTAATACTACAGTCTAAACATACTAATACTACAGTCTAAACATACTACAGTCTAAACATACTAATACTACAGTCTAAACATACTACAGTCTAAACATACTAATACTACAGTCTAAACATACTACAGTCTAAACATACTAATACTACAGTCTAAACATACTACAGTCTAAACATACTAATACTACAGTCTAAACATACTACAGTCTAAACATACTACAGTCTAAACATACTAATACTGCAGTCTAAACATACTAATACTACAGTCTAAACATACTACAGTCTAAACATACTAATACTACAGTCTAAACATACTACAGTCTAAACATACTGCAGTCTAAACATACTAATACTGCAGTCTAAACATACTACAGTCTAAACATACTAATACTACAGTCTAAAATACTACAGTCTAAACATACTGCAGTCTAAACATACTAATACTACAGTCTAAACATACTGCAGTCTAAACATACTAATACTACAGTCTAAACATACTGCAGTCTAAACATACTAATACTACAGTCTAAACATACTGCAGTCTAAACATACTAATACTGCAGTCTAAACATACTACAGTCTAAACATACTAATACTACAGTCTAAACATACTAATACTACAGTCTAAACATACTAATACTACAGTCTAAACATACTACAGTCTAAACATACTACAGTCTAAACATACTGCAGTCTAAACATACTAATACTACAGTCTAAACATACTACAGTCTAAACATACTACAGTCTAAACATACTAATACTGCAGTCTAAACATACTAATACTACAGTCTAAACATACTACAGTCTAAACATACTAATACTACAGTCTAAACATACTACAGTCTAAACATACTATTCAGTGTTTCCCCTAGGTTTACTGGTTTGGGGGTGCAGCGGGGGGGGGGGGGTGCTGCCTGAGCGGGGGGGGGGGGTGGCATTGGGATATATACGTTTTTTAAATCCAGAGAGGAGCTGTGGGTTATTGATTAATGCATCAGTGTTTCTAGTTGCAATTTTAAATTATAAAAAAAAAAAATTATTATTATTTTTTAAACACCTTGAATTTCAGGGGAGGCGCGGGGCTCCGTTGGCGGGGCTCCGTTGGCGGGGCTCCGTTGGCGGGGCTCCGTTGGCGGGGCTCCGTTGGCGGGCTCCGTTGGCGGGGCCCCTCCAAGACAATGGTAGGGGAAACACTGCTATTGCCTCTAAACATACTATTACTACAGTAAATAGTATGGTTAGACATACTGCAAGTTAAAGTACTAATATCACAGTCTAGATCGGGTCACCAACCTTTTTTAGGGTGAGGGCTACTTTTACTCCTCTATTTTTTGTTTTTGCAGTGTATATATTTAGCACATTTTAACATTATTATATGCTGACCTTTAACCTTCGTGTGCTGTTTGGGTCTGTGGGACCCGTTTGCAGTGTTTACTAAAAGAACATGTATTCAATTTAATTATTTTAACCTGCTTTATTTGGGGGTGAACCTCACCTCCTCTAGGGGGGTCCACACCTCCTCCAGGGGGGACCTCACCTCCTCCAGGGGGGACCTCACCTCCTCCAGGGGGACCTCACATCCTCTAGGGGGTCCACACCTCCTCCAGGGGGACCTCACCTCCTCCAGGGGGGACCTCACCTCCTCCAGGGGGGACCTCACATCCTAGGGGGGTCCGGGGGCATGCACCCCCGGGAAGATGTTTTTTTAAATGTTGAAGTTAAAGCATCAATCTGGAGCACTTTGAGCACAACATGAATTGATGGATACAGCTCTCAACACTCAAAGGAGCCGTATACTTTTCAGTCATCCAAACGACTAAGTGCCCGCGGGCACCGTGTTGGCTACCCCTGGTCTAGATACTGCAAGTTGAAGTACTAACCACAGTCTAGATACTGCAAGTTAAAGTACTAATACCACAGTCTAGATACTGCAAGTTAAAGTACTCATACCACAGTCTAGATACTGCAAGTTAAAGTACTCGTACCACAGTCTAAACATACTACAAGTTAAAGTACTCATACCCCCTGTGCAACCTGTGTTTCCTGCAGGATCAGCTGACTGCCGTCCTCCGGATGATGACCAGAGAGGCGCTGCGTAAAATCAGCCGAGTCTTCAGAGAGCTCTACGTCCGCCTGGAGACAGAAAACAGATCTCTGAAGGACAAAGTGCTCCACCTGGAGTCAGAGGGCGAGAAGACTGTTTATAAGATCCAACCATCAGGTGAGGAGACACACATATTATATAGAAGTCTATGAGAAAAGGTTCCTCTTGATGTATTACCTCAGATTGTATAGAAGTCTATTAGAAAATGTAATTTATATTAATATAAATGATTGACGTCAGTAAAGGACCCGTTGCATCATGTTTTCTGTCTCGCTGTTCTTACAGATGGACCCGCCCTCTCACTGGACATCAACCAATCAGCAGTGAACCCTACAGCGCTCGCCATGGCGATCCTCTCCTCCTCCAAACAGCGAGCAAACAGCAGTTCTCAGGTTCCTCTGGTCATCGTCAGCCAGCCGCTGCCTCAACCAATCACAGGCCAAAGCCCCGCCCACCAGGACCTACAGATGCAGACAGACCTGCAGACAGACCTGCAGACGGACCTGCAGGCGCAGACGGACCTGCAGACGCAGACAGACCTGCAGACCGGCCTGCAGATGCAGTCAGACCTGCAGACGGACCTGCAGACGCAGACAGACCTGCAGACGCAGTCTAACCTGCAGACCGGCCTGCAGACGCAGTCAGACCTGCAGACGGACCTGCAGACGCAGACAGACCTGCAGACGCAGTCTAGCCTGCAGACGCAGTCAGACCTGCAGACGGGCCTGCAGATGGTCCTGCAGACGCATTCAGACCTGCAGATGGACCTGCAGACGGGCCTGCAGACGGACCTGCAGACGCAGTCAAACCTGCAAACTGACCTGCAGACAGACCTGCAGTCAGACCTCCAGGCGGACCTGCAGACGCAATCAGACCTGCAGACGGACCTGCAGTCAGACCTGCAGACGGACCTGCAGTCAGACCTGCAGACAGGCCTGCAGACGGACCTGCAGACAGACCTGCAGACGGACCTGCTGACAGACCTGCAGACGGACCTGCAGATGGAGGTGGTGTTAGAAATGTTCTCCACACATCCTGAAGAATCACCTGCAGGCATGACATCACTTCCTATGTCTGATGATCAGCCAATCAGTGATCCCTCAGTTGAACCAGTGACACACCTGACACCTGAGGACCAGGATGTTGTTGTAAGTCTGACACTGTCCACATTTAGAAATAACTGTTTATAAGAACTTTCACAATAAAAGCCTCCAGTGGGTGGCCCTCCCCTTCCTGAGGCTTTTAATGCGAAACCAGGTCAACAACATAAATATATTTTTTAACTCATTATCATTTCTTTAATGTCTGTTTTCACTGATGCTGAGGATTAATAATGCATCATATTTTAAAATACACAAGACTAAATAAATAAATCACTGCTGTTTGTTCTCCAGGAAACAGCAGTGGAGGCTGACAGTCAACCAGGTGAGACTTCAGAGTTATTAAATATTATAATTATTACATAATTAGATAAAATAAGAACCAGGAGACACCTTATAATATGGTTTATTAAATATGACTTTAACGTGTGTGTTGCAGCTGACTTTAACGTGTGTGTTGCGGCTGACTTTAACGTATTGTGTTGCGGCTGACTTTAACGCGTTGTGTTGCGGCTGACTTTAACGCGTTGTGTTGCGGCTGACTTTAACGCGTTGTGTTGCGGCTGACTTTAACGTATTGTGTTGCGGCTGACTTTAACGCGTTGTGTTGCGGCTGACTTTAACGCGTTGTGTTGCGGCTGACTTTAACGTATTGTGTTGCGGCTGACTTTAACGTGTTGTGTTGCAGCTGACTTTAACGCGTTGTGTTGCGGCTGACTTTAACGTATTGTGTTGCGGCTGACTTTAACGTATTGTGTTGCGGCTGACTTTAAAGCGTTGTGTTGCGGCTGACTTTAACGCGTTGTGTTGCGGCTGACTTTAACGTATTGTGTTGCAACTGACTTTAACGTGTTGTGTTGCGGCTGACTTTAACGTGTTGTGTTGCGGCTGACTTTAACGTATTGTGTTGCAACTGACTTTAACGTGTTGTGTTGCAACTGACTTTAACGGTTGTGTTGCAACTGACTTTAACGCGTTGTGTTGCGGCTGACTTTAACGTGTTGTGTTGCGGCTGACTTTAATGCGTTGTGTTGCGGCTGACTTTAACGTGTGTGTTGCGGCTGACTTTAACGTATTGTGTTGCAACTGACTTTAACGTGTTGTGTTGCAACTGACTTTAACGTGTTGTGTTGCAACTGACTTTAACGTGTGTGTTGCAGCTGACTTTAACGCTGTGTGTTGCGGCTGACTTTAACGTATTGTGTTGCAACTGACTTTAACGTGTTGTGTTGCAACTGACTTTAACGTGTTGTGTTGCAGCTGACTTTAACGTGTTGTGTTGCAACTGACTTTAACGTGTTGTGTTGCAACTGACTTTAACGTGTGTTGTGTTGCAACTGACTTTAACGTGTTGTGTTGCAACTGACTTTAACGTGTTGTGTTGCGGCTGACTTTAACGTGTTGTGTTGCAGCTGACTTTAACGTGTTGTGTTGCAACTGACTTTAACGTGTTGTGTTGCAACTGACTTTAACGTGTTGTGTTGCAGCTGACTTTAACGCGTTGTGTTGCGGCTGACTTTAACGTATTGTGTTGCAGCTGACTTTAACGTGTTGTGTTGCAGCTGACTTTAACGCGTTGTGTTGCAGCTGACTTTAACGCGTTGTGTTGCGGCTGACTTTAACGTGTTGTGTTGCAACTGACTTTAACGTGTTGTGTTGCAACTGACTTTAACGTGTTGTGTTGCAGCTGACTTTAACGCGTTGTGTTGCGGCTGACTTTAACGCGTTGTGTTGCGGCTGACTTTAACGCGTTGTGTTGCAGCTGACTTTAACGTATTGTGTTGCAACTGACTTTAACGTGTTGTGTTGCAACTGACTTTAACGTGTTGTGTTGCAACTGACTTTAACGTGTTGTGTTGCAGCTGACTTTAACGTGTTGTGTTGCAGCTGACTTTAACGTGTTGTGTTGCGGCTGACTTTAACGCGTTGTGTTGCGGCTGACTTTAACGCGTTGTGTTGCGGCTGACTTTAACGTGTTGTGTTGCAACTGACTTTAACGTGTTGTGTTGCAGCTGACTTTAACGTGTTGTGTTGCAGCTGACTTTAACGCGTTGTGTTGCGGCTGACTTTAACGCGTTGTGTTGCGGCTGACTTTAACGCGTTGTGTTGCAGCTGACTTTAACGTATTGTGTTGCAACTGACTTTAACGTGTTGTGTTGCAACTGACTTTAACGTGTTGTGTTGCAACTGACTTTAACGTGTTGTGTTGCAGCTGACTTTAACGTGTTGTGTTGCGGCTGACTTTAACGTGTTGTGTTGCAACTGACTTTAACGTGTTGTGTTGCAGCTGACTTTAACGCGTTGTGTTGCGGCTGACTTTAACGTATTGTGTTGCAGCTGACTTTAACGTGTTGTGTTGCAGCTGACTTTAACGCGTTGTGTTGCGGCTGACTTTAACGCGTTGTGTTGCGGCTGACTTTAACGTGTTGTGTTGCGGCTGACTTTAACGTGTTGTGTTGCGGCTGACTTTAACGTGTTTTGTTGCAACTGACTTTAACGTGTTGTGTTGCGGCTGACTTTAACGGGTTGTGTTGCAGCTGACTTTAACGTGTTGTGTTGCGGCTGACTTTAACGTGTTGTGTTGCAACTGACTTTAACGTGTTTTTGTTGCGGCTGACTTTAACGTGTTGTGTTGCGGCTGACTTTAACGTGTTTTTGTTGCAACTGACTTTAACGTGTTGTGTTGCGGCTGACTTTAACGGGTTGTGTTGCAGCTGACTTTAACGTGTTGTGTTGCGGCTGACTTTAACGGGTTGTGTTGCAGCTGACTTTAACGTGTTGTGTTGCGGCTGACTTTAACGCGTTGTGTTGCGGCTGACTTTAACGTGTTGTGTTGCGGCTGACTTTAACGTGTTGTGTTGCGGCTGACTTTAACGTGTTGTGTTGCAACTGACTTTAACGCGTTGTGTTGCGGCTGACTTTAACGGGTTGTGTTGCAACTGACTTTAACGTGTTGTGTTGCAGCTGACTTTAAACGCGTTGTTTGCAGCTGACTTTAACGTGTTGTGTTGCAGCTGACTTTAACGCGTTGTGTTGCAGCTGACTTTAACGTGTTGTGTTGCAGCTGACTTTAACGCGTTGTGTTGCAGCTGACTTTAACGCGTTGTGTTGCAGCTGACTTTAACGCGTTGTGTTGCAGCTGACTTTAACGTGTTGTGTTGCGGCTGACTTTAACGTGTTTTTGTTGCAACTGACTTTAACGCGTTGTGTTGCGGCTGACTTTAACGCGTTGTGTTGCGGCTGACTTTAACGTGTTGTGTTGCAACTGACTTTAACGTGTTGTGTTGCAGCTGACTTTAACGTGTTTTTGTTGCAACTGACTTTAACGTGTTGCAGCTGACTTTAATGTGTTGCAGCTGACTTTAACGTGTTGCAGCTGACTTTAACGTGTTGTGTTGCAGCTGACTTTAACGTGTTGCAGCTGACTTTAACGTGTTGCAGCTGACTTTAATGTGTTGCGGCTGACTTAACGTGTTGTGTTGCAGCTGACTTTAACGTGTTGTGTTGCAGCTGACTTTAACGTGTTGTGTTGCAGCTGACTTTAACGTGTTGTGTTGCAGCTGACTTTAACGTGTTGTGTTGCAGCTGACTTTAACGTGTTGTGTTGCAGCTGACTTTAACGTGTTGTGGCAGCTGACTTTAACGTGTTGCGGCTGACTTTAACGTGTTGCGGCTGACTTTAACGTGTTGCGGCTGACTTTAATGTGTTGCGGCGGACTTTAACGTGTTGCGGCTCACTTTAACGTGTTCGGCTGACTTTAACGTGTTGCGGCTGACTTTAATGTGTTGTGGCGGACTTTAACGTGTTGCGGCTGACTTTAACGTGTTGCGGCTGACTTAACGTGTTGCGGCGGACTTTAACGTGTTGCGGCGGACTTTAACGTCTTGCGGCTGACTTTAATGTGTTGCGGCGGACTTTAACGTGTTGCGGCTCACTTTAACGTGTTGCGGCTGACTTTAATGTGTTGCAGCTGACTTTAACGTGTTGCGGCTGACTTTAATGTGTTGCGGCGGACTTTAACGTGTTGCGGCTCACTTTAACGTGTTGCGGCGGACTTTAACGTGTTGCAGCTGACTTTAACGTGTTGCGGCGGACTTTAACGTGTTGCGGCTGACTTTAACGTGTTGCGGCTGACTTTAACGTGTTGCGGCGGACTTTAACGTGTTGCAGCTGACTTTAATGTGTTGCGGCGGACTGTAACGTGTTGCGGCTGACTTTAACGTGTTGCGGCGGACTTTAACGTGTTGCAGCTGACTTTAACGTGTTGCGGCGGACTTTAACGTGTTGCGGCTGACTTTAACGTGTTGCGGCGGACTTAACGTGTTGCGGCTGACTTTAATGTGTTGCGGCGGACTGTAACGTGTTGCGGCGGACTTTAATGTGTTGCGGCGGACTTTAACGTATTGCGGCTGACTTTAACGTGTTGCAGCTGACTTTAATGTGTTGCGGCGGACTTTAACGTGTTGCGGCGGACTTTAACGTGTTGCGGCTCACTTTAATGTGTTGCGGCGGACTTTAACGTGTTGCAGCTGACTTTAATGTGTTGCAGCTGACTTTAACGTGTTGCGGCTGACTTTAATGTGTTGCAGCTGACTTTAACGTGTTGCGGCTGACTTTAATGTGTTGCAGCTGACTTTAACGTGTTGCAGCTGACTTTAATGTGTTGCGGCTGACTTTAACGTGTTGCGGCTCACTTTAACCTGTTGCGGCGGACTTTAACGTGTTGCAGCTGACTTTAATGTGTTGCGGCGGACTTTAACGTGTTGCGGCTGACTTTAACGTGTTGCGGCGGACTTTAACGCGTTGCGGCTGACTTTAACGTGTTGCGGCTCACTTTAATGTGTTGCGGCGGACTTTAACGTGTTGCAGCTGACTTTAACGTGTTGCGGCGGACTTTAACGCGTTGCGGCTGACTTTAACGTGTTGCGGCTCACTTTAACGTGTTGCAGCTGACTTTAACGTGTTGCAGCTGACTTTAACGTGTTGCGGCTGACTTTAACGTGTTGCGGCGGACTTTAACGTGTTGCAGCTGACTTTAATGTGTTGCGGCTGACTTTAACGTGTTGCGGCTCACTTTAACGTGTTGCGGCGGACTTTAACGTGTTGCAGCTGACTTTAATGTGTTGCGGCTGACTTTAACGTGTTGCGGCTCACTTTAACTGTTGCGGCGGACTTTAACGTGTTGCAGCTGACTTTAATGTGTTGCGGCGGACTTTAACGTGTTGCGGCTGACTTTAACGTGTTGCGGCGGACTTTAACGCGTTGCGGCTGACTTTAACGTGTTGCAGCTGACTTTAACGTGTTGCAGCTGACTTTAACGTGTTGCGGCTGACTTTAACGTGTTGCGGCGGACTTTAACGTGTTGCAGCTGACTTTAATGTGTTGCGGCTGACTTTAACGTGTTGCGGCTCACTTTAACGTGTTGCGGCGGACTTTAACGTGTTGCAGCTGACTTTAATGTGTTGCGGCGGACTTTAACGTGTTGCGGCTGACTTTAACGTGTTGCGGCGGACTTTAACGTGTTGCAGCTGACTTTAATGTGTTGCGGCTGACTTTAACGTGTTGCGGCTCACTTTAACGTGTTGCGGCGGACTTTAACGTGTTGCAGCTGACTTTAATGTGTTGCGGCGGACTGTAACGTGTTGCGGCGGACTTTAACGTGTTGCAGCTGACTTTAACGTGTTGCGGCGGACTTTAACGTGTTGCGGCTGACTTTAACGTGTTGCGGCGGACTTTAACGTGTTGCAGCTGACTTTAACGTGTTGCGGCGGACTTTAACGTGTTGCGGCGGACTTTAATGTGTTGCGGCGGACTTTAACGTATTGCGGCTGACTTTAACGTGTTGCAGCTGACTTTAATGTGTTGCGGCGGACTTTAACGTGTTGCGGCTCACTTTAACGTGTTGCGGCTCACTTTAACGTGTTGCGGCTGACTTTAACGTGTTGCGGGACTTTAACGTGTTGCGGCTGACTTTAACGTGTTGCGGCGGACTTTAACGTGTTGCAGCTGACTTTAATGTGTTGCAGCTGACTTTAACGTGTTGCGGCTCACTTTAACGTGTTGCGGCTCACTTTAACGTGTTGCGGCGGACTTTAACGTGTTGCAGCTGACTTTAATGTGTTGCGCGGACTTTAACGTGTTGCGGCTGACTTTAACGTGTTGCAGCTGACTTTAACGCGTTGCGGCTGACTTTAACGCGTTGCGGCTCACTTTAATGTGTTGCGGCGGACTTTAACGTGTTGCGGCTCACTTTAACGTGTTGCAGCTGACTTTAACGTGTTGCGGCTGACTTTAACGCGTTGCGGCGGACTTTAACGTGTTGCGGCTGACTTTAATGTGTTGCAGCTGACTTTAATGTGTTGCGGCGGACTTTAACGTGTTGCAGCTGACTTTAACGTGTTGCGGCTGACTTTAACGTGTTGCGGCGGACTTTAACGTGTTGCAGCTGACTTTAACGTGTTGCAGCTGACTTTAACGTGTTGCGGCTCACTTTAATGTGTTGCGGCTGACTTTAACGTGTTGCAGCTGACTTTAATGTGTTGCAGCTGACTTTAACGTGTTGCGGCTCACTTTAATGTGTTGCGGCTGACTTTAACGTGTTGCAGCTGACTTTAACGTGTTGGCTGACTTTAATGTGTTGCAGCTGACTTTAACGTGTTGCAGCTGACTTTAATGTGTTGCAGCTGACTTTAACGTGTTGCAGCTGACTTTAACGTGTTGCGGCTCACTTTAATGTGTTGCGGCTGACTTTAATGTGTTGCGGCTGACTTTAACGTGTTGCGGCTCACTTTAATGTGTTGCGGCTGACTTTAACGTGTTGCGGCTGACTTTAACGTGTTGCGGCTCACTTTAATGTGTTGCAGCTGACTTTAACGTGTTGCAGCTGACTTTAATGTGTTGCAGCTGACTTTAACGTGTTGCAGCTGACTTTAACGTGTGCGGCGGACTTTAATGTGTTGCGGCGGACTTTAACGCGTTGCAGCTGACTTTAATGTGTTGCGGCGGACTTTAACGTGTTGCAGCTGACTTTAACGCGTTGCAGCTGACTTTAACGTGTTGTGTTGCAGCGCTGAGCCCGGAGCAGCAGAAGGAGACGGACAGGAGGAGGAGGCGGGAGCTGTACAAGGAGAAGAGGTTTTTCTGTGAGTTGTGTAACAAAGGCTTCCACCAGCAGCATCAGCTGAAGAAACATGTTTCCTGCCACCTGAAGCCGTTCCCCTGTAGCTCCTGCGATAAAGGCTTCTATAAAGCCCGCAGTCTGCAGAAACACGAGCAGAGCCACAAGCTGCAGGCGGCGCAGGAAAGCGACCCGGAGAAGCTGCTGCGCTGCGACGCCTGCAGCAGGACCTTCCGGCTGCAGAGGCAGCTGCGCGCTCACCAGGCTGCGCAGCACCGAGAGCAGCAGCTGCACTGCAGCGTCTGCCCGCGCAGCTTCACCTCAGCGCAGCGCTGCGATACCACCAGGTGTCGCACGCCGCCGTCAAACCCTTCATGTGCGACGTCTGTGGAAAAGGCTTCACCAGGAAGAAGAGTCTGCGCGAGCATCAGACAGTGCACAGCGGCGCGCGACCCTACCCCTGCCCTGCCTGCGGGAAGAGCTTCTCCACCGCCAGCAACCTGCGCGTCCACAAGAGGTCGCATTCAGACGAGCGGCCGCACAAGTGCCTCCAGTGCGACAAAGCCTTCAAGAGCAGGATGGGCCTGCTGCAGCACCGCCTGGTTCACTCCGGGGAGAAACCCTTCACCTGTCCCACCTGCGGACTCAGCTTCGGACTCAAGTACAACTTCCAAAGACACGTGCGGCTGCACAACGGGGAGAAACCCTTCAGGTATACTACTTCCTGTCTGTCTCCTGACTTCCTGTCTGTCTCCCGACTACCTGTCCGTCTCTACCTGTCTGTCTCCTGACTACCTGTCTGTCTCCTGACTACCTGTCTGTCCTGACTACCTGGCTGTCTCTTCCTGTCTGTCTCCTGACTACCTGTCTGTCTCTACCTGTCTGTATCCTGACTCCCTCTCTGTCTCTACCTGTCTGTCTCTGTCTGTCTCCTGACTACTTGTCTGTCTCCTGTCTCAGGTGTGAGAAGTGTGGAGAAGGTTTTTCTGGAACGTGGGCCCTGAAGAGCCACATGCTGGTCCACGGTGTGGAGAAGCCCTTCATGTGTGACCTGTGTGGAAAGACCTTCTTCTATAACTGCCAGCTGCAGAAGCACCAGCAGCTGGTCCACGGGGAGAAGGAGCGTCGGGGGTGTGGTGCGGCGGGGAGGCGGAGAGAAACCGTAGAGAAACCGTTCGGCTGTAAAGTCTGTCTGAAGAGCTTCAGCAGCTCCGCCACGCTCAGGACGCACGAGAAGAGCCACGCCGAGAACAAGGAATTCAGCTGCGACTCCTGCGGGAAGACCTTCCACCTGAGACACCTGTACCTGTACCATCTGAGGACGCACAGCGGCGAGCGGCCACACGTCTGCGCCGTCTGCAGCAAAGGCTTCCTGTTGCAGTCGCAGCTGAAGCAGCACACGAGCTGCTGCACACCGGAGAGAAGCCGCACCGCTGCCAGACCTGCGGGAAGGAGTTCAGGACGCCGCAGAACTACCACCGCCACCTGCTGGTCCACAGCGGAGAGAAACCCTACGCCTGCTCCGTCTGCAGCAGGAAGTTCAGGCAGTCCAACCAGCTGAAGTCTCACATGCAGATCCACACCGGCGTCAAGCTGTACTCCTGTCAGCGCTGCAACCACGGCTTCTCCGACTCCAGACAGCTGAAGAAGCACCGCTGCGGAGACGAGCTGCAGCTGAAGAAGCACCGCTGAGGAGACGAGCTGCAGCCGAAGAAGCACCGCTGAGGAGACGAGGAGACGAGCTGCAGCCGAAGAAGCACCGCTGAGGAGACGAGGAGACGAGCTGCAGCCGAAGAAGCACCGCTGAGGAGACGAGGAGACGAGCTGCAGCCGAAGAAGCACCGCTGAGGAGACGAGGAGACGAGCTGCAGCCGAAGAAGCACCGCTGAGGAGACGAGGAGACGAGCTGCAGCCGAAAAGCACCGCTGAGGAGACGAGGAGACGAGCTGCAGCCGAAAAGCACCGCTGAGGAGACGAGCTGCAGCTGAAGAAGCACCGCTGAGGAGACGAGGAGACGAGCTTAGCATAAGAGCGAGGGCTTCAGCTAGCCTAGCTTAGCATCTCTGTGTGGACTCCTTTATTTTTGATATGAAAACAGACTTTATGATGAAAACCAGAAGAGATTTAGTTTGTAGTTTTTTATGATAATTATTCTGAAGTAAATAAAATCTGAAACCAGTTCCTGTCTCTCTCTCTCTTATCATCATCATCAATCATCATCATCATATCATCATCATCATCATCAAATCAGTGTAATAATATATATATTTAATCTCTCTTTCATCATCATCATCATCATCATAATAAGTGTATATAATATATATATTTAATCTCTCTTTCATCATCACATCATCATAATAATAATAAGTGTATATATATATATTAATCTCTTTCATCATCATCATCATCATAATAATGTATATAATATATATATTTAATCTCTTTCATTCATCATCATAATAATAAGTGTATATAATATATATATTAATCTCTCTTCATCATCATCATCATCATCATCATAATAAGTGTATATATATATATATTTAATCTCTCTCTTTCATCATCATCATCATCATCATAATAAGTGTATATAATATATATATTTAATCTCTTTCATCATCATCATCATCATCATCATAATAAGTGATAATATATAATTATTTCTCTTTTCATCATCATTCATCATAATAAGTGTATATAATATATATATGAATCTCTTTCATCATCATCATCATAATCAGTGTATATAATATATATATGTAATCTCTTTCATCATCATCATCATCATCATAATAAGTGTATATAATATATATATGTAATCTCTTTCATCATCATCATCATCATAATAAGTGTATATAATATATATATGTAATCTCTTTCATCATCATCATCATAATAAGTGTATATAATATATATATTTAATCCTCTCTTTCATCATCATCATAATAAGTGTATATATATATATATTTAATCTCTCTCTTTCATCATCATCATCATCATCATCATCATAATAAGTGTATATAATATATATATTTAATCTCTTTCATCATCATCATAATAAGTGTATATAATATATATATTTAATCTCTCTCTTTCATCATCATCATCATCATAATAAGTGTATATAATATATATATTTAATCTCTCTTTCATCATCATCATCATCATAATAAGTGTATATAATATATATATTTAATCTCTCTCTTTCATCATCATCATCATCATATCATAATAAGTGTATAAATATATATATTTAATCTCTTTCATCATCATCATCATAATAATAACTGTATATAATATATATATTTAATCTCTCTTTCATCATCATCATCATCATCATAATAAGTGTATATAATATATATATGTAATCTCTTTCATCATCATCATCATCATCATGTGTATATAATATATATATTTAATCTGCCTCTCCACAATGGGTTTTATAATGATATTAAAGACAGTAATAATATATTAAAATATATGTATTATTAAATAATTATACATGATATAATCCAGAGTAATATGAAGTTATGTAGACAGGTGATCAGATGGACAGGTGATCAGATGGACAGGTGGACAGGTGATCAGGTGGACAGGTGATCAGGTGGACAGGTGATCAGATGGACAGGTGGACAGGTGATCAGATGGACAGGTGGACAGGTGATCAGGTGGACAGGTGATCAGATGGACAGGTGGACAGGTGATCAGGTGGACAGGTGATCAGGTGGACAGGTGATCAGGTTGACAGGTGATCAGATGGACAGGTGATCAGGTGGACAGGTGATCAGGTGATCAGGTGGACAGGTGATCAGGTGGACAGGTGATCAGATGGACAGGTGATCAGGTGACAGGTGATCAGATGGACAGGTGGACATTTGATCAGATGGACAGGTGGACAGGTGATCAGGTGGACAGGTGATCAGGTGGACAGGTGATCAGATGGACAGGTGATCAGATGGACAGGTGATCCGGTTTGACAGGTGATCAGGTGGACAGGTGATCAGGTGGACAGGTGATCAGGTGGACAGGTGATCAGTGGACAGGTGGACAGGTGATCAATGGACAGGTGATCAGGTGGACAGGTGATCAGGTGGACAGGTGATCAGGTGGACAGGTGATCAGATGGACAGGTGATTCAGGTGGACAGGTGATCAGGTGGACAGGTGATCAGGTGATCAGATGGACAGGTGGACAGGTGATCAGGTGGACAGGTGATCAGGTGGACAGGTGATCAGATGGACAGGTGATCAGATGGACAGGTGATCAGGTGGACAGGTGATCAGGTGGACAGGTGATCAGGTGATCAGATGGACAGGTGATCAGGTGGACAGGTGATCAGATGGACAGGTGATCAGGTGGACAGGTGATCAGATGGACAGGTGGACAGGTGATCAGGTGGACAGGTGATCAGGTGGACAGGTGATCAGATGGACAGGTGATCAGGTGGACAGGTGATCAGGTGGACAGGTGATCAGGTGGACAGGTGATCAGATGGACAGGTGATCAGGTGGACAGGTGATCAGGTGATCAGGTGGACAGGTGATCAGGTGGACAGGTGATCAGATGGACAGGTGATCAGGTTGACAGGTGATCAGATGGACAGGTGGACATTTGATCAGATGGACAGGTGGACAGGTGATCAGGTGGACAGGTGATCAGGTGATCAGATGGACAGGTGATCAGATGGACAGGTGATCCGGTTGACAGGTGATCAGGTGGACAGGTGATCAGGTGGACAGGTGATCAGGTGGACAGGTGATCAGGTGGACAGGTGATCAGATGGACAGGTGATCAGGTGGACAGGTGGACAGGTGATCAGATGGACAGGTGATCAGGTGGACAGGTGATCAGGTGGACAGGTGATCAGGTGGACAGGTGATCAGATGGACAGGTGATCAGGTGGACAGGTGATCAGGTGGACAGGTGATCAGGTGGACAGGTGATCAGATGGACAGGTGGACAGGTGATCAGGTGGACAGGTGATCAGGTGGACAGGTGATCAGATGGACAGGTGATCAGATGGACAGGTGATCAGGTGGACAGGTGATCAGGTGGACAGGTGATCAGGTGATCAGATGGACAGGTGATCAGGTGGACAGGTGATCAGATGGACAGGTGGACAGGTGATCAGGTGGACAGGTGATCAGATGGACAGGTGGACAGGTGATCAGGTGGACAGGTGATCAGGTGGACAGGTGATCAGGTGGACAGGTGATCAGGTGGACAGGTGATCAGGTGGACAGGTGATCAGATGGACAGGTGATCAGGTGGACAGGTGATCAGGTGGACAGGTGATCAGGTGGACAGGTGATCAGGTGGACAGGTGATCAGATGGACAGGTGATCAGATGGACAGGTGATCAGGTGGACAGGTGATCAGGTGGACAGGTGATCAGATGGACAGGTGATCAGGTGGACAGTTGATCAGGTGTACAGGTGATCAGGTGATCAGATGGACAGGTGGACAGGTGGACAGGTGATCAGATGGACAGGTGATCAGGTGGACAGGTGATCAGGTGGACAGGTGATCAGATGGACAGGTGATCATGTGGAGAGGTGATCAGGTGGACAGGTGATCAGGTGGACAGGTGATCAGGTGGACACGTGATCAGATGGACAGGTGATCAGATGGACAGGTGATCAGGTGGAGAGGTGATCAGGTGGACAGGTGATCAGGTGGACAGGTGATCAGGTGGACAGGTGATCAGATGGACAGGTGATCAGATGGACAGGTGATCAGGTGGACAGGTGATCAGGTGGCAGGTGACCAGGTGATCAGGTGGACAGGTGATCAGATGGACAGGTGATAAGGTGGACAGGTGATCAGGTGGACAGGTGATCAGGTGGACAGGTGACCAGGTGATCAGGTGGTTAGGTGAGCAGGTGAAAGGTGGTTAGGTGAGCAGGTGAACAGGTGGTTAGGTGAGCAGGTGAGCAGGTGAACAGGTGGTTAGGTGAGCAGGTGAGCAGGTGAACAGGTGGTTAGGTGAACAGGTGAGCAGGTGAACAGGTGGTTAGGTGAGCAGTGAGCAGGTGAACAGGTGGTTAGGTGAGCAGGTGAACAGGTGGTTAGGTGAACAGGTGAACAGGTGAGCAGGTGAACAGGTGGTTAGGTGAGCAGGTGAACAGGTGGTCAGGTGAACAGGTGAACAGGTGAACAGGTGAACAGGTGGTCAGGTGAGCAGGTGAACAGGTGAACAGGTGAACAGGTGAACAGGTGGTCAGGTGAACAGGTGAACAGGTGAGCAGGTGGTTAGGTGAACAGGTGAACAGGTGAACAGGTGGTCAGGTGAGCAGGTGAACAGGTGGTTAGGTGGTTAGGTGAACAGGTGAACAGGTGAGCAGGTGAGCAGGTGAGCAGGTGAACAGGTGAACAGGTGAGCAGGTGAACAGGTGGTTAGGTGAGCAGGTGAACAGGTGAACAGGTGAGCAGGTGGTTAGGTGAGCAGGTGGTAGAAAGCATCACTAAAGGAGTTAAATTAAATCCTCTGGAGGTTTTTATTTTAATAATTAACATCTCAATGATAAGAGATATAATATAATAATAAGAAGAAAGTAATACATTGTTTAGAGGACTTAATATAATTCACGATGTATATGAATAAGTTATATAGTGATTAAATAAACGTCATATTATGATTAATATTAAACAGCTAAATTAATGAATAAGTTATATTTTATTCATATTACTCGGATTATGATTACAGCTGTAATTTACGACGGTCCGTGAAGTTAGCACCGTCATCACACAGACTCTGCGCATGCGCATTCAGTCAGCAACAGATTCACGCGGGGGAGTTTATTCGGTTTACCGTAAAATATTAGAAAAACCGTTAAATACGACAGTTTTTAGGGTCTTTATATGAACAGTCTGAGGGTCTGACACCGGGACAGATCCGGTGAGCTCGGTTAGTCCTGAGAGAGTGTTAACTGTTGTCACAGTAAGTTAGCTGCTAGCTGTTAGCCGCTAACACAAACACTGCGGTCAGGGGCTCACTGTTACCTGTGTCTTTATAATATATACCTTCAGCTCCACCTGTGACAAGCAGAGCTCAGGTGAGTGGGATGTCACAGAGTCTTACTCTTTATGTCTCTGCCTGTTGTTGTGTCCCAAACACAGCTAACCAGGTGCTAACTAGCTCCTAACATTAGCTCCACTGGTGTTATCACCAGATGCTCAGCAGCTAGTTAGACATGGAGATGAACAGTTATCCTGTTAAAGAACAGGTTTAAGATCTCATTTAGGGTTCGAACTGATTATTACTACACACCGTACCTGTGAACTTTTAGAGTTAGTGTCGCCACATGTTGGTATTTCAATGATTAGAACAGGGTCGGCTCTAGAACAAATCGAATGGGGGGGGCAATCATTTACCACGGGGGGGGGCACACACTGCCGTCAACAACCAACACACAAACACCAACGCAACTTCAATTTAAAAAAAACATGCAGTAAAGTCTATTGTGTTTCACACACATTGCAGGTGTAGTGCTATTTTAAAGCGCACCTATGACGACACGCACGACCACCCAAACAGAAACATACGGACATAGGCCACCACATAAAAAGTGTGCAAATGTATTTAGTTTCCTATCGATGTGAACATGTTTTAGGTGGGGGTGGACCTAACCTCCGCTAGGAGGGTCCGGGGGCATGCTCCCCCGGGAAGATCTTTTTTTAAATATTGAGTTAAAAGCATCAATCTGGTGCACTTTGAAAGCACTTTGAAAGCAACATGGAGAGATCTATGGATCCATCTCTCTCCATGTAGAGAGATGATCCATAGATCTCTCTACATGTAGAGAGATGGATCCATAGATCTCTCCATGTAGAGAGATGTATCCATAGATCTCTCTACATGTAGAGAGATGGATCCATAGATCTCTCCATGTAGAGAGATCTATGGATCCATCTCTCTCCATGTAGAGAGATGGATCCATAGATCTCTCTCCATGGAGGAGATGGATCAACATAATGGTGACCAAACCGTTTTGAGAACCACTGAGATAACTTAGACTAAAGTGAACTATCTGAACCCTGAGAGAGTCCTTTAGCTCACTGAGCCTCTCAGTCTGACAGGAGAGAGTCCTTTAGCTCACTGAGTCTCTCAGTCTGACAGGAGAGAGTCCTTTAGTTCACTGAGCCTCTCAGTCTGACAGGAGAGAGTCCTTTAGCTCACTGAGTCTCTCAGTCTGACAGGAGAGAGTCCTTTAGTTCACTGAGTCTCTCAGTCTGACAGGAGAGAGTCCTTTAGCTCACTGAGCCTCTCAGTCTGACAGGAGAGAGTCCTTTAGTTCACTGAGTCTCTCAGTCTGACAGGAGAGAGTCCTTTAGCTCACTGAGTCTCTCAGTCTGAGAGGAGAGAGTCCTTTAGTTCACTGAGCCTCTCAGTCTGAGAGGAGAGAGTCCTTTAGCTCACTGAGTCTCTCAGTCTGACAGGAGAGAGTCCTTTAGTTCACTGAGTCTCTCAGTCTGACAGGAGAGAGTCCTTTAGTTCACTGAGTCTCTCAGTCTGTCAGGAGAGAGTCCTTTAGTTCACTGAGTCTCTCAGTCTGTCAGGAGAGAGTCCTTTAGTTCACTGAGTCTCTCAGTCTGAGAGGAGAGAGTCCTTTAGCTCACTGAGTCTCTCAGTCTGACAGGAGAGAGTCCTTTAGTTCACTGAGTCTCTCAGTCTGAGAGGAGAGAGTCCTTTAGCTCACTGAGTCTCTCAGTCTGACAGGAGAGAGTCCTTTAGTTCACTGAGTCTCTCAGTCTGACAGGAGAGAGTCCTTTAGTTCACTGAGTCTCTCAGTCTGACAGGAGAGAGTCCTTTAGTTCACTGAGCCTCTCAGTCTGAGAGGAAGAGTCCTTTAGCTCACTGAGTCTCTCAGTCTGAAGGAGAGAGTCCTTTAGCACTGAGCCTCTCAGTCTGTCAGGAGAGAGTCCTTTAGTTCACTGAGCCTCTCAGTCTGTCAGGAGAGAGTCCTTTAGCTCACTGAGCCTCTCAGTCTGACAGGAGAGAGTCCTTTAGCTCACTGAGTCTCTCAGTCTGACAGGAGAGAGTCCTTTAGCTCACTGAGCCTCTCAGTCTGTCAGGAGAGAGTCCTTTAGTTCACTGAGTCTCTCAGTCTGACAGGAGAGAGTCCTTTAGTTCACTGAGTCTCTCAGTCTGTCAGGAGAGAGTCCTTTAGTTCACTGAGTCTCTCAGTCTGTCAGGAGAGAGTCCTTTAGTTCACTGAGTCTCTCAGTCTGACAGGAGAGAGTCCTTTAGTTCACTGAGTCTCTCAGTCTGTCAGGAGAGAGTCCTTTAGTTCACTGAGTCTCTCAGTCTGAGAGGAGAGAGTCCTTTAGCTCACTGAGTCTCTCAGTCTGACAGGAGAGAGTCCTTTAGTTCACTGAGTCTCTCAGTCTGACAGAGAGAGTCCTTTAGTTCACTGAGTCTCTCAGTCTGACAGAGAGAGTCCTTTAGTTCACTGAGCCTCTCAGTCTGAGAGGAGAGAGTCCTTTAGCTCACTGAGCCTCTCAGTCTGACAGGAGAGAGTCCTTTAGTTCACTGAGCTCTCAGTCTGAGAGGAGAGAGTCCTTTAGCTCACTGAGTCTCTCAGTCTGACAGGAGAGAGTCCTTTAGTTCACTGAGCCTCTCAGTCTGTCAGGAGAGAGTCCTTTAGTTCACTGAGCCTCTCAGTCTGGAGGAGAGAGTCCTTTAGTTCACTGAGCCTCTCAGTCTGAGAGGAGAGAGTCCTTTAGTTCACTGAGCCTCTCAGTCTGAGAGGAGAGAGTCCTTTAGTTCACTGAGCCTCTCAGTCTGTCAGGAGAGAGTCCTTTAGTTCACTGAGTCTCTCAGTCTGTCAGGAGAGAGTCCTTTAGTTCACTGAGCCTCTCAGTCTGACAGGAGAGAGTCCTTTAGTTCACTGAGTCTCTCAGTCTGACAGGAGAGAGTCCTTTAGCTCACTGAGTCTCTCAGTCTGACAGGAGAGAGTCCTTTAGTTCATTGAGTCTCTCAGTCTGACAGGAGAGAGTCCTTTAGTTCACTGAGTCTCTCAGTCTGTCAGGAGAGAGTCCTTTAGTTCACTGAGTCTCTCAGTCTGAGAGGAGAGAGTCCTTTAGCTCACTGAGTCTCTCAGTCTGACAGGAGAGAGTCCTTTAGCTCACTGAGTCTCTCAGTCTGACAGGAGAGAGTCCTTTAGTTCACTGAGTCTCTCAGTCTGACAGGAGAGAGTCCTTTAGTTCACTGAGTCTCTCAGTCTGACAGGAGAGAGTCCTTTAGCTCACTGAGTCTCTCAGTCTGACAGGAGAGAGTCCTTTAGTTCACTGAGTCTCTCAGTCTGAGAGGAGAGAGTCCTTTAGTTCACTGAGTCTCTCAGTCTGTCAGGAGAGAGTCCTTTAGTTCACTGAGCCTCTCAGTCTGAGAGGAGAGAGTCCTTTAGCTCACTGAGCCTCTCAGTCTGACAGGAGAGAGTCCTTTAGTTCACTGAGTCTCTCAGTCTGAGAGGAGAGAGTCCTTTAGCTCACTGATTCTCTCAGTCTGAGAGGAGAGAGTCCTTTAGCTCACTGAGTCTCTCAGTCTGAGAGGAGAGAGTCCTTTAGCTCACTGAGTCTCTCAGTCTGAGAGGAGAGAGTCCTTTAGCTCACTGAGTCTCTCAGTCTGACAGGAGAGAGTCCTTTAGCTCACTGAGTCTCTCAGTCTGAGAGGAGAGAGTCCTTTAGCTCACTGAGTCTCTCAGTCTGAGAGGAGAGAGTCCTTTAGCTCACTGAGTCTCTCAGTCTGAGAGGAGAGAGTCCTTTAGCTCACTGAGTCTCTCAGTCTGAGAGGAGAGAGTCCTTTAGCTCACTGAGCCTCTCAGTCTGACAGGAGAGAGTCCTTTAGCTCACTGAGCCTCTCAGTCTGTCAGGAGAGAGTCCTTAGCTAGCTAACCAGATGCTAACAAACATTCCATGTTACCGCTTGCGCACTCACACAAAATGCGCTCGTGCCACACACACACACACACACACACAACACACACACACACACACACACACACACACACACACACACACACACACACAGAGCGGAGCTTGAATGAAACACAGAGACCCAGAAGTACTTGTTCTGTATATCATATTATTTCCGATGGCTTTTATATTCAGTATAACAGATGAACAGATCGCCTTCATCTAAACACCAGCCACGTGATGATAACAAACAAAGGTCGGGGTCATTGGTCAACACACCAATCAGAGAGCAGCAGTGAACACACCTCAGGCTGTGTTTTATATTTGTATTCTTTATTTCTGATTTATTTCACACAAAAAATTTTAGTGGAAACGTTTTCACTAATATGATAAAAAAAAAACAGCAAAGTGGCAAGGCTTGCCCGCCCTGCGTTGGGGGGCACAGTGACTCATTTGGGGGGGCATGGCCCGCGAATGACCCCCCATGATGCCGACCCTGGATTAGAATACCTGTTGGCTAACGTCAGGTTTATAGACGGGGAAGATATAGTAGTTAGAACAGGGTTTAATAACTTCCTGTTAGCATTGAGTCTAACAAACCTCCCTGTTCCTCCTGCAGACTGAGGAAGAGGAGGAGGAAGATGTCGCTGGTGTCAGATCTGGAGGGTCTCTCTCTCTCTCTGGACGACTGTCGCTGCCCCGTCTGTCTGGAGATCTTCATGGAGCCGGTGACCCTGCCCTGCTCACACACCTTCTGCAAGGTAACACACACGCGCACACACACACACACACCTTCTGCAAGGTAACACACACACACACACCTTCTGCAAGGTAACACACACACACACATACACACCTTCTGCAAGGTAACACACACACACACACCTTCTGCAAGGTAACACACACACACACACCTTCTGCAAGGTAACACACACACCTTCTGCAAGGTAACACACCACACACATACACACCTTCTGCAAGGTAACACACACACACACCTTCTGCAAGGTAACACACACACACACCTTCTGCAAGGTAACACACACACACCTTCTGCAAGGTAACACTCACACATACACACACACCTTCTGCAAGGTAACACTCACACATACACACACACCTTATGTAAGGTAACTCACACACACACACCTTCTGCAAGGTAACACTCACACACCACTCACACACACACCTTCTGCAAGGTAACACTCACACACACACCTTCTGCAAGGTAACACACACACCATTCTAACCACTGGCCTAAGAGAGGTGCACCATAGAGGATCCTGACCTTCTACAGGTGCACCATAGAGAGCATCCTGACCTCCTACAGGTGAACCATAGAGAGCATCCTGACCTTCTACAGGTGAACCATAGAGAGCATCCTGACCTTCTACAGGTCACCATAGAGAGGATCCTGAACTGCTACAGGTGCACCATAGAGAGCATCCTGACCTTCTACAGGTGCACCATAGAGAGCATCCTGACCTTCTACAGGTGCTCCATAGAGAGCATCCTGACCTTCTACAGGTGCACCATAGAGAGGATCCTGACCTTCTACAGGTGCACCATAGAGAGCATCCTGACCTTCTACAGGTGCACCATAGAGAGCATCCTGACCTCCTACAGGTGCACCATAGAGAGCATCCTGACCTTCTACAGGTGCTCCATAGAGAGGATCCTGACCTTCTACAGGTGCACCATAGAGAGCATCCTGACCTTCTACAGGTGCTCCATAGAGAGCATCCTGACCTTCTACAGGTGCACCATAGAGAGCATCCTGACCTCCTACAGGTGCACCATAGAGAGCATCCTGACCTTCTACAGGTGCTCCATAGAGAGCATCCTGACCTTCTACAGGTGCACCATAGAGAGCATCCTGACCTCCTACAGGTGCACCATAGAGAGCATCCTGACCTTCTACAGGTGCACCATAGAGAGCATCCTGACCTTCTACAGGTGCACCATAGAGAGCATCCTGACCTTCTACAGGTGCTCCATAGAGAGGATCCTGACCTTCTACAGGTGCTCCATAGAGAGCATCCTGACCTTCTACAGGTGCTCCATAGAGAGCATCCTGACCTTCTACAGGTGCACCATAGAGAGGATCCTGACCTTCTACAGGTGCACCATAGAGAGCATCCTGACCTTCTACAGGTGCTCCATAGAGAGCATCCTGACCTTCTACAGGTGCACCATAGAGAGGATCCTGACCTTCTACAGGTGCACCATAGAGAGCATCCTGACCTTCTACAGGTGCACCATAGAGAGCATCCTGACCTTCTACAGGTGCACCATAGAGAGCATCCTGACCTTCTACAGGTGCACCATAGAGAGGTCCTGACCTTCTACAGGTGCACCATAGAGAGGATCCTGACCTTCTACAGGTGCACCATAGAGAGGATCCTGACCTTCTACAGGTGCACCATAGAGAGGATCCTGACCTTCTACAGGTGCACCATAGAGAGCATCCTGACCTTCTACAGGTGCACCATAGAGAGGATCCTGACCTTCTACAGGTGCTCCATAGAGAGCATCCTGACCTTCTACAGGTGCACCATAGAGAGCATCCTGACCTTCTACAGGTGCTCCATAGAGAGCATCCTGACCTTCTACAGGTGCACCATAGAGAGGATCCTGACCTTCTACAGGTGCTCCATAGAGAGCATCCTGACCTTCTACAGGTGCTCCATAGAGAGCATCCTGACCTTCTACAGGTGCACCATAGAGAGCATCCTGACCTTCTACAGGTGCACCATAGAGAGCATCCTGACCTTCTACAGGTGCTCCATAGAGAGCATCCTGACCTTCTACAGGTGCTCCATAGAGCATCCTGACCTTCTACAGGTGCTCCATAGAGAGCATCCTGACCTTCTACAGGTGCACCATAGAGAGCATCCTGACCTTCTACAGGTGCACCATAGAGAGCATCCTGACCTTCTACAGGTGCACCATAGAGAGGATCCTGACCTTCTACAGGTGCACCATAGAGAGCATCCTGACCTTCTACAGGTGCACCATAGAGAGCATCCTGACCTTCTACAGGTGCACCATAGAGAGCATCCTGACCTTCTACAGGTGCACCATAGAGAGCATCCTGACCTTCTACAGGTGCACCATAGAGAGCATCCTGACCTTCTACAGGTGCACCATAGAGAGCATCCTGACCTTCTACAGGTGCACCATAGAGAGCATCCTGACCTTCTACAGGTGCACCATAGAGAGCATCCTGACCTTCTACAGGTGCTCCATAGAGAGTATCCTGACCTTCTACAGGTGCTCCATAGAGAGCATCCTGACCTTCTACAGGTGCACCATAGAGAGCATCCTGACCTTCTACAGGTGCTCCATAGAGAGCATCCTGACCTTCTACAGATGCACCATAGAGAGCATCCTGACCTTCTACAGGTGCTCCATAGAGAGCATCCTGACCTCCTACAGGTGCACCATAGAGAGCATCCTGACCTTCTACAGGTGCACCATAGAGAGCATCCTGACCTTCTACAGGTGCTCCATAGAGAGCATCCTGACCTTCTACAGATGCACCATAGAGAGCATCCTGACCTTCTACAGGTGCACCATAGAGAGCATCCTGACCTTCTACAGATGCACCATAGAGAGCATCCTGACCTTCTACAGGTGCACCATAGAGAGCATCCTGACCTTCTACAGATGCACCATAGAGAGCATCCTGACCTTCTACAGGTGCACCATAGAGAGCATCCTGACCTTCTACAGGTGCTCCATAGAGAGCATCCTGACCTTCTACAGATGCACCATAGAGAGCATCCTGACCTCCTACAGGTGCACCATAGAGAGGATCCTGACCTTCTACAGGTGCACCATAGAGAGGATCCTGACCTTCTACAGGTGCACCATAGAGAGGATCCTGACCTTCTACAGTGCTCCATAGAGAGCATCCTGACCTTCTACAGATGCACCATAGAGAGCATCCTGACCTTCTACAGGTGCACCATAGAGAGCATCCTGACCTTCTACAGGTGCACCATAGAGAGCATCCTGACCTCCTACAGGTGCACCATAGAGAGCATCCTGACCTTCTACAGGTGCACCATAGAGAGCATCCTGACCTTCTACAGGTGCACCATAGAGAGGATCCTGACCTTCTACAGGTGCTCCATAGAGAGCATCCTGACCTTCTACAGGTGCACCATAGAGAGCATCCTGACCTTCTACAGGTGCACCATAGAGAGCATCCTGACCTTCTACAGGTGCACCATAGAGAGCATCCTGACCTTCTACAGGTGCACCATAGAGAGCATCCTGACCTCCCTACAGGTGCACCATAGAGAGCATCCTGACCTTCTACAGGTGCACCATAGAGAGGATCCTGACCTTCTACAGGTGCTCCATAGAGAGCATCCTGACCTTCTACAGGTGCACCATAGAGAGCATCCTGACCTTCTACAGGTGCACCATAGAGAGCATCCTGACCTTCTACAGGTGCACCATAGAGAGGATCCTGACCTTCTACAGGTGCACCATAGAGAGCATCCTGACCTTCTACAGGTGCACCTCATGCCCCTTTCACACCAACAGTGTTTCAGGGCCGGTTCGGAGCTGGAGCTTGAAAAGCACCGGGTTTCCTGTTCACACCGCAGTGGAGCCGCCTCTTAGCTCCGGAATCCGGTTCATTTCAAGCACCAAAAAATTGTCCGGCTAGAGCAAAAGCACCGCATACGTCACGCTTACGTGGAGGCGGGGCAGGGGCCTACGGAATCGTAATCGTCGTTGAAGTTGATGTTTACGATTGTAAAGCAGTTTTGAATGTAGCATGTAACGACTGTAACGTTGGTAGTAAAGTCGTCCCATTTCTTCCATTTCGTTTCGACAGAGCAAACCAAAACGAGTAGAGCTTCAACACAATCGGCCATTGTTGTTGTTGTCGTGTGAGCTGTGAGGGGTTTCCGCGCGGTTTGGCTTTATGAAGCAGGCACGCAAACGGTTACGTCATGACGCAAACGAGGACGCAATGACGCAGCACGAGTCGGGCTCTGAGCGGTGTGAAAAGAGCCGGAGCTAAACCGAAGAACCGGTTCTGAACCTGAAAAGCTCTAGAGGATCTTGAACCGGAGTTGCGTTGGTGTGAATGAGGTATGAGCTCCGGAATCCGGTTCGTTTCAAGCACCAAAAAGTTGTCGGTCTAGAAAGCAAGCACCGCATACGTCACGCTTACTTCGGAAGATCTGGGCTGTGTCCAAATAACACGCGACATCCGCCTTTCCGCCAGCTTCAACATGATCTGTGGAAATAACATTGAGAATCAGTTGTAATGTTATACCAGAGTAATGAATGCTGCAAAGCTGGGTATTTTGAGCTTGGGGCATGCAGAGGCTAACAACAGCTAGCTCTAACGCAGGCAAATCAATCAATCATCAATCAATGTTTATTTATATAGCCCAATATCACAAATGTTACATTTGTCTCAGTGGACTTCACAGTTTGTACAGAATATCAGTAGACAATACGACCCCTCTGTCCTTAGACCCTCACATCGTACAAGGAAAACTTCCAGAAAAAGGAAAAACCCCACAGTTTAAGGGGGAAAAAAATGGGAGAAACCTCAGGGAGAGCAACAGAGGAGGGATCCCTCTCCCAGGACGGACAGACGTGCAATAGATGCCGTGTGTAAATTGAGAAGATAATACATTTACAACATAGGTAGTCCAAATGTTTGGAAATGCATGTGTCTATAATAAGAAGATGAATCCACGAGGATATCCATCCAGGACTTATGATCCAGGACCACAGCAACAGGCACAGCCACGACTCAAGATCCAGGGCTCGCGATCCAGGACTCAGGACCACAGCAACAGGATCAGCCACGACTCAGGGTCCCGGCGTAGATAGACACCAAAAAGAATTTGGGGAAGCTGGGTTATTGGGAACATGAGAGTACACAGGTACAGACAGAGAGAAGGAAGAAGTAAAGTAAAGTGTCCCCGACAAACTAAGCCTATAGCAGCTAAACTAGGGGCTGAATCTAATCAGCCCCTAAGATGTATGCGCCACATCTATACCATGAGCGCATTGCTCCTAAAAGTTTTTGGCACTGACACCAATCAACAGTTGTGTGTCGACTCGGCAGGGATCAAGGCACGTATATGCCTCTCGCTGCTTCCACCGTCTACACACACAACCAAATGACATACCATCAGTAAGGAAAAAGATTAAGAACTGAGATGTATAGGTGAAGAGGCAAAACGTGTCTACGTCAATGCACTCCTATTAGATTCTTTTATCAACTATAAGCTTTATCAAAAAGGAAGGTCTTAAGCGCACTCTTAAAAACGGATAGGGTGTCTGCCGCCCGAACACAAACTGGAAGCTGATTCCACAAATGTGGAGCTTGATAAGAAAAGGCTCTGGCTCCCATTGTACTTTTAGAGACTCTAGGAACAACCAACAACCCTGCATTCTTGGAACGCAATGCCCTAGTAGGACAGTAGGGTATAATGAGTTCTTTAAGGTAAGATGGCGCCTGCCCATTAAGGGCTTTGTAGGCGAGAAGAAGAATTTTAAATTCTATCCTATGTTCTATAGGGAGCCAGTGTAAGGCAGCCAGAACAGGAGTAATGTGGTCCCTTTTCCTAACTCTGGTTAGTACACGTGCTGCAGCATTTTGAATCAGCTGAAGCGACTTAACTGACTTCTTGGTACACCCTGATAATAGAGAGTTACAATAATCTAGCCTTGAAGTAACAAATGCATGGACTAGTTTCTCTGCATCGTTTTGAGGCAAGATATGCCTGATTTTTGCAATGTTACGTAGATGGAAGTAGGCGGTCCTTGAAATAGATTTTATGTGGGCGTTAAAGGATAAATCCTGATCAAATATAACACCAAGATTCCTTACAGTCTCACTGGAGGCCAAATTAATGCCATCCATAGTTAGTATATCTTTAGATAATTTGTTTCGTAGATTCTTTGGGCCGAGTACAATAACTTCAGTTTTGGCCGTGTTTAACATCAAAAAGTTTAAAGTCATCCACGTTTTTAAGTCCTTAAGGCAGTCTTGAATTTTATTTAGATGATTAATTTCATCAGGCTTGATGATAAATATAGTTGAGTATCATCCGCATAACAATGAAACTGTACAGAATGATTCCTTATAATATTGCCTAACGGAAGCATATATAATGTGAACAAAATAGGTCCAAGCACTGAGCCCTGTGGCACTCCATGGCTAACTTTGGTTTGCATGGAAGATTTATCGTTGACACACAAACTGAGAGCGTTCAGATAGATAGGACCTAAACCAGCCTAAAGCAGTTCCCTTTATGCCAACTAAGTGCTCTAGTCTTTGCAATAGGATATCATGGTCGATAGTATCAAATGCAGCACTGAGATCGAGTAAGACAAGAATAGAGACAAGTCCTTTGTCTGAGGCTATTAGAAGGTCATTTGTGACTTTAACCAGAGCTGTCTCTGTGCTATGCACTATCAACAACATGATCAATTTGGGGTGGTGTACATTTTGTATAAGTTTCCTCCCTTACATGCAGACATGCTATCGAGTTAAGTGTTGGTGGAATCTCTTCCTTAAATGTGTCTATAGCACTAACAGATAGGTTTCTGCTGCAGGAGCTTTGACTAATGCTTTGTAGTCTAGTAACAGGACTTCAAAAGTTACTAAGAAATGGTCGGATAAAGCAGGATTATGCGGTTCCACTAATAGTTGCTCAATTTCAATTCCATAAGTCAGAACAAGGTTGAGAGTGTGATTATAGCAGTGGGTTGGTTATTTACACTCTGACGGAAACCAATAGAGTCTAATATAGAGTTAAATGCAACAGTAAGGATATTTTTATCATCGTCAACATGAATATTAAAGTCACCTACGATAATTACTTTATCTGTTTTAAGAACCAAAGTTGATAAAAACTCAGCGAGTTCTGATAAGAATTCTGAATAAGGACCTGGAGCACGGTACTCTGTAACAAATAAGATTGGATGCAAAGTTTTCCAGGTCGGATGCGTAAGACTAAAAACAAGACTTTCAAAGGAGGTATCATTTAGTTTTGGTTTAGTATTGATAAGTAAACTTGAGTCAAAGATGGCTGCAACTCCACCTCCTCGGCCTGTGCCTCGAGCAATATGAGTATTGATATGGCTGGGTGGAGTGGCTTCATTTATGCTGACATATTCTTCATGTCTCAACCAAGTTTCAGTGAGACATGGGCAAACTAAGGCCCGCGGGCCATATACGGCCCGTTGGGCATTTTAATCCGGCCCGCCGAATATTGGTAAAACATTGTCCAAATGAGAGTAAAGACCGCATTCATTTTGCCTTTTTCCTGCAATACCCGGCATTTCAGTTGATCCCACTAGATGGCGCACTCTAGACACAACCGGCAAGATCTAAGAACCAAACACGTCACGCTTACATTGGAGGGGGTCGAGATCAACCTGAGCAATAACAGTTCACGGCGAGTACAGCGAGTACAAGTCGTACCAAGCAGCGCTGAGCGAAGGGACCAGAACGCGACCACACACTTATATCAAGTCAGGCAACACTAACCAGGCTTCGTGTGATTCTGTTTATTTGACCTCACTTTAATGACCATCCGTTCACTGTTATTGACCATTGACAAGAGGCAGACGTTTTCCTGTTGTTTTGTATTATTGCAGCTATCGGATCAATACCTGGGCTCCATGTGGCCATCACAAGTCAAATCATAACGAAAACTACGCCGGTAAAATGTGCGTGTAGAAAACGGCTTATGCCACAATATGATAGCAACAAGTAGTCAAGATAGTCTGATTAGCTTCGGTTGCTATGCTAACATCACCTGTAGAATGCCAGAGAAACTTTCATAACAGCGTTGTGATGCCAAACAGCTTTCAGACTGAAACACATTCACTGATGGGGGGGGGGGATATGTATCAGCTGCTTGTGTGACAGTCGGACAGTGAATACTTTACAGCTGCCGTGTGAGCTAACAGGAGAATAAACTCCGGTGGACGAGCAGCGCTGCAGCGGACTAAAACCACCAGACTCAGGGACAGTTTCAGGACTAAAACCACCAGACTCAGGGACAGTTTCAGGACTAAAACCACCAGACTCAGGGACAGTTTCAGGACTAAAACACCACCAGACTCAGGGACAGTTTCAGGACTAAAACCACCAGACTCAGGACAGTTTCAGGACTAAAACCACCAGACTCAGGGACAGTTTCAGGACTAAAACCACCAGACTCAGGACAGTTTCAGGACTAAAACCACCAGACTCAGGACAGTTTCAGGTCTAAAACCACCAGACTCAGAGACAGTTTCAGGACTAAAACCACCAGACTCAGGGACAGTTTCAGGACTAAAACCACCAGACTCAGGGACAGTTTCAGGTCTAAAACCACCAGACTCAGAGACAGTTTCAGGACTAAAACCACCAGACTCAGGGACAGTTTCAGGACTAAAACCACCAGACTCAGGGACAGTTTCAGGTCTAAAACCACCAGACTCAGGACAGTTTCAGGACTAAAACCACCAGACTCAGGGACAGTTTCAGGACTAAAACCACCAGACTCAGGGACAGTTTCAGGACTAAAACCACCAGACTCAGGGACAGTTTCAGGACTAAAACCACCAGACTCAGGGACAGTTTCAGGTCTAAAACCACCAGACTCAGACAGTTTCAGGTCTAAAACCACCAGACTCAGAGACAGTTTCAGGACTAAAACCACCAGACTCAGGGACAGTTTCAGGACTAAAACCACCAGACTCAGGGACAGTTTCAGGTCTAAAACCACCAGACTCAGAGACAGTTTCAGGACTAAAACCACCAGACTCAGAGACAGTTTCAGGACTAAAACCACCAGACTCAGGGACAGTTTCAGGACTAAAACCACCAGACTCAGGACAGTTTCAGGACTAAAACCACCAGACTCAGGGACAGTTTCAGGACTAAAACCACCAGACTCAGAGACAGTTTCAGGACTAAAACCACCAGACTCAGGGACAGTTTCAGGACTAAAACCACCAGACTCAGGGACAGTTTCAGGACTAAAACCACCAGACTCAGAGACAGTTTCAGGACTAAAACCACCAGACTCAGAGACAGTTTCAGGACTAAAACCACCAGACTCAGGGACAGTTTCAGGACTAAAACCACCAGACTCAGGGACAGTTTCAGGACTAAAACCACCAGACTCAGAGACAGTTTCAGGACTAAAACCACCAGACTCAGAGCAGTTTCAGGACTAAAACCACCAGCTCAGGGACAGTTTCAGGTCTAAAACCACCAGACTCAGGGACAGTTTCAGGACTAAAACCACCAGACTCAGGGACAGTTTCAGGACTAAAACCACCAGACTCAGGGACAGTTTCAGGACTAAAACCACCAGACTCGGGACAGTTTCAGGACTAAAACCACCAGACTCAGGGACAGTTTCAGGACTAAAACCACCAGACTCAGGGACAGTTCAGGACTAAAACCACCAGACTCAGGACAGTTTCAGGTCTAAAACCACCAGACTCAGAGACAGTTTCAGGACTAAAACCACCAGACTCAGGGACAGTTTCAGGACTAAAACCACCAGATCAGGGACAGTTTCAGGTCTAAAACCACCAGACTCAGAGACAGTTTCAGGACTAAAACCACCAGACTCAGAGACAGTTTCAGGACTAAAACCACCAGACTCAGGGACAGTTTCAGGACTAAAACCACCAGACTCAGGGACAGTTTCAGGACTAAAACCACCAGACTCAGGGACAGTTTCAGGTCTAAAACCACCAGACTCAGAGACAGTTTCAGGACTAAAACCACCAGACTCAGGGACAGTTTCAGGACTAAAACCACCAGACTCAGGGACAGTTTCAGGACTAAAACCACCAGACTCAGAGACAGTTTCAGGACTAAAACCACCAGACTCAGAGACAGTTTCAGGACTAAAACCACCAGACTCAGAGACAGTTTCAGGACTAAAACCACCAGACTCAGGGACAGTTTCAGGACTAAAACCACCAGACTCAGGGACAGTTTCAGGACTAAAAACCACCAGACTCAGAGACAGTTTCAGGACTAAAACCACCAGACTCAGGGACAGTTTCAGGACTAAAACCACCAGACTCAGGACAGTTTCAGGACTAAAACCACCAGACTCAGGGACAGTTTCAGGACTAAAACCACCAGACTCAGGGACATTTCAGGACTAAAACCACCAGACTCAGGGACAGTTTCAGGACTAAAACCACCAGACTCAGGGACAGTTTCAGGACTAAAACCACCAGACTCAGGGACAGTTTCAGGACTAAAACCACCAGACTCAGGGACAGTTTCAGGTCTAAAACCACCAGACTCAGAGACAGTTTCAGGACTAAAACCACCAGACTCAGGGACAGTTTCAGGACTAAAACCACCAGACTCAGGGACAGTTTCAGTCTAAAACCACCAGACTCAGAGACAGTTTCAGGACTAAAACCACCAGACTCAGAGACAGTTTCAGGACTAAAACCACCAGACTCAGGGACAGTTTCAGGACTAAAACCACCAGACTCAGGGACAGTTTCAGGTCTAAAACCACCAGACTCAGAGACAGTTTCAGGACTAAAACCACCAGACTCAGGGACAGTTTCAGGACTAAAACCACCAGACTCAGGGACAGTTTCAGGACTAAAACCACCAGACTCAGGGACAGTTTCAGGACTAAAAACCACCAGACTCAGAGACAGTTTCAGGACTAAAACCACCAGACTCAGAGACAGTTTCAGGACTAAAACCACCAGACTCAGGACAGTTTCAGGACTAAAACCACCAGACTCAGGGACAGTTTCAGGTCTAAAACCACCAGACTCAGAGACAGTTTCAGGACTAAAACCACCAGACTCAGGGACAGTTTCAGGACTAAAACCACCAGACTCAGGGACAGTTTCAGGTCTAAAACCACCAGACTCAGGGACAGTTTCAGGACTAAAACCACCAGACTCAGAGACAGTTTCAGGACTAAAACCACCAGACTCAGAGACAGTTTCAGGACTAAAACCACCAGACTCAGGGACAGTTTCAGGACTAAAACCACCAGACTCAGGGACAGTTTCAGGACTAAAACCACCAGACTCAGAGACAGTTTCAGGACTAAAACCACCAGACTCAGGGACAGTTTCAGGACTAAAACCACCAGACTCAGGGACAGTTTCAGGACTAAAACCACCAGACTCAGGGACAGTTTCAGGACTAAAACCACCAGACTCAGGGACAGTTTCAGGACTAAAACCACCAGACTCAGGACAGTTTCAGGACTAAAACCACCAGACTCAGGGACAGTTTCAGGACTAAAACCACCAGACTCAGGGACAGTTTCAGGACTAAAACCACCAGACTCAGGGACAGTTTCAGGTCTAAAACCACCAGACTCAGAGACAATTTCAGGACTAAAACCACCAGACTCAGAGACAGTTTCAGGACTAAAACCACCAGACTCAGGGACAGTTTCAGGACTAAAACCACCAGACTCAGGGACAGTTTCAGGACTAAAACCACCAGACTCAGGGACAGTTTCAGGTCTAAAACCACCAGACTCAGAGACAGTTTCAGGACTAAAACCACCAGACTCAGGGACAGTTTCAGGACTAAAACCACCAGACTCAGGGACAGTTTCAGGACTAAAACCACCAGACTCAGGGACAGTTTCAGGACTAAAACCACCAGACTCAGAGACAGTTTCAGGACTAAAACCACCAGACTCAGAGACAGTTTCAGGACTAAAACCACCAGACTCAGGGACAGTTTCAGGACTAAAACCACCAGACTCAGGGACAGTTTCAGGACTAAAACCACCAGACTCAGGGACAGTTTCAGGACTAAAACCACCAGACTCAGAGACAGTTTCAGGACTAAAACCACCAGACGCAGCTGCCGTACCAGGCCGTGATGCAGCCAGGGACAGTTTCAGGTCTAAAACCACCAGACTCAGGGACAGTTTCAGGACTAAAACCACCAGACTCAGGGACAGTTTCAGGACTAAAACCTGTGTTCAGGTGTGCTTCCTGTATAATAATAAAGGTAACTTCCTGTGTTCAGGTGTGCTTCCTGTATAATAATAATAATAAAGGTAACTTCCTGTCTTCAGGTGTGCTTCCTGTATAATAATAATAAAGGTAACTTCCTGTCTTCAGGTGTGCTTCCTGTATAATAATAAAGGTAACTTCCTGTGTTCAGGTGTGCTTCCTGTATAATAATAAAGGTGACTTCCTGTCTTCAGGTGTGCTTCCTGGAGTCAGTGGATAAGGCCACGCTCTGCTGTCCTCTCTGCAGGAAGAGAGTCTCCTCGTGGGCGCGGCTGCACAGCAGGAAGAACTCCATGGTGGATCAGAAGCTGTGGAGCAGGATCCAGAGCAGCTTCCCCCATCAGTGTGAGAGACGAATCAGAGGAGAGGAGGAGGAGCCGGGAGGTACACACACACACACACACACACACACTCACACACAGAGACACAGAGACACAGACACACACATACAGAGAGACACACACAGACACACACACAGAGACACACAGACACACACACACAGAGAGACACACAGAGACACAGACACACACACAGAGAGACACACACAGAGACACAGACACACACACAGAGAGACACACACAGACACACACACAGAGACACACAGACACACACACAGAGAGACACAGACACACACACAGAGACACACACACAGACACACACACAGAGAGACACACAGAGACACAGACACACACACAGAGAGACACACACAGAGACACAGACACACACACAGAGAGCACACACAGACACACACACAGAGACACACAGACACACACACAGAGACACAGACAAACACATACAGAGAGAGACACAGAGACACACACAGACAGACACACATACTGTAGTACTGTTAGGATACAGCTGTACTTCTTATTGGTGTGTGTGTGTGGTGTGTGTGTGTGTGTGTTGTTGTGTGTGTGTGTGTGTGTGTGTGTGTGTGTGTGTGTGTGTGTGTGTGTGTGGGTGTGTGTGTGTGTGTGTGTGTGTGTGTGTGTGTGTGTGTGTGTGTGTGTGTGTGTGTGTGTGTGTGTGGTGTGTGTGTGTGTGTGTGTGTGTGTGTGTGTGTGTGTGTGTGTGTGTGTGTGTGTGGTCTCAGTGTTTTTTCCCAGAGTGTGTCTGCCTGGAGAGCTGAAGCAGGAGTACGAGGATCAGGTCTCCAGAGTAAGTTTTACACGTGTGGTTGAGCACACACACAATTACATTCACTGTTCAACATTTCACATGTTGACTGTGTTGACGTGTTGTATGTTTCAGCTGACGGAGGAGAAGCTGTTGTTGACGTGTTGTATGTTTCAGCTGACGGAGGAGAAGCTGTTTTGACGTGTTGACGTGTTGTATGTTTCAGCTGACGGAGGAGAAGCTGTTGTTGACGTGTTGACGTGTTGTCTGTTTCAGCTGACGGAGGAGAAGCTGTTTGTTGACGTGTTGTATGTTTCAGCTGACGGAGGAGAAGCTGTTGTTGACGTGTTGACGTTTGTATGTTTCAGCTGACGGCGGAGAAGCTGTTGTTGACGTGTTGACGTGTTGTATGTTTCAGCTGACGGAGGAGAAGCTGTTGTTGACGTGTTGACGTGTTGTATGTTTCAGCTGACGGCGGAGAAGCTGTTGTTGACGTGTTGACGTGTTGTATGTTTCAGCTGACGGCGGAGAAGCTGTTGTTGAGTGTTGACGTGTTGACGTGTTGTATGTTTCAGCTGACGGAGAGAAGCTGTTGTTGACGTGTTGACGTGTTGTCTGTTTCAGCTGACGGAGGAGAAGCTGTTGTTGACGTGTTGACGTGTTGTATGTTTCAGCTGACGGAGGAGAAGCTGTTGTTGATGTGTTGACGTGTTGTATGTTTCAGCTGACGGGGGAGAAGCTGTTGTTGACGTGTTGACGTGTTGTATGTTTCAGCTGACGGAGGAGAAGCTGTTGTTGACGTGTTGACGTGTTGTATGTTTCAGCTGACGGAGGAGAAGCTGTTGTTGACGTGTTGACGTGTTGTCTGTTTCAGCTGACGGAGGAGAAGCTGTTGAGTTGTTGACGTGTTGTCTGTTTCAGCTGACGGAGGAGAAGCTGTTGTTGACGTGTTGACGTGTTGTCTGTTTCAGCTGACGGAGGAGAAGCTGTTGTTGACGTGTTTCTGTTTCAGCTGACGGAGGAGAAGCTGTTGTTGACGTGTTGACGTGTTGTCTGTTTCAGCTGACGGAGGAGAAGCGGGTGCTGGAGGAGGAGGAGAGCAGGCAGAGTGAGGAGTTGATCAGGCGTCTCCTGCTGGAGGAACAGCTGGAGCTGCAGGAGGAGAGGAAGAGGAGGGAGGAAGACGAGAGGCTGGCTCTGCTGCTCAGCTCTCAGCTGGTCTGTACTCACTGCGTCATACGTCACGTGTACTGCATGTTTAGAACGTGTACTGCATGTTTTAGAACGTGTCATACGTCACGTGTGCTGTATGTTTAGAACGTGTACTGCATGTTTAGAACGTGTACTGCATGTTTAGAACGTGTACTGCATGTTTAGAACGTGTCATACGTCACGTGTACTGCATGTTTAGAACGTGTACTGCATGTTTAGAACGTGTACTGCATGTTTAGAACGTGTCATACGTCACGTGTGCTGCATGTTTAGAACATGTCATACGTCACGTGTGCTGCATGTTTAGAACGTGTCATACGTCACGTGTGCTGCATGTTTAGAACGTGTACTGCATGTTTAGAACGTGTCATACGTCACGTGTGCTGCATGTTTAGAACGTGTACTGCATGTTTAGAACGTGTACTGCATGTTTAGAACGTGTACTGCATGTTTAGAACGTGTACTGCATGTTTAGAACGTGTCATACGTCACGTGTACTGCATGTTTAGAACGTGTACTGTATGTTTAGAACGTGTACTGCATGTTTAGAACGTGTACTGTATGTTTAGAACGTGTCTGTATGTTTAGAACGTGTCATACGTCACGTGTACTGTATGTTTAGAACATGTCATACGTCACGGTACTGTATGTTTAGAACGTGTCATACGTCACGTGTGCTGTATGTTTAGAACGTGTCATACGTCACGTGTGCTGTATGTTTAGAACATGTCATACGTCACGTGTACTGTATGTTTAGAACATGTCATACGTCACGTGTGCTGTATGTTTAGAACATGTCATACGTCACGTGTACTGTATGTTTAGAACATGTCATACGTCACGTGTGCTGTATGTTTAGAACGTGTCATACGTCACGTGTGCTGTATGTTTAGAACATGTCATACGTCACGTGTACTGTATGTTTAGAACGTGTCATACGTCACGTGTGCTGTATGTTTAGAACGTGTCATACGTCACGTGTACTGTATGTTTAGAACGTGTCATACGTCACGTGTGCTGTATGTTTAGAACATGTCATACGTCACGTGTGCTGTATGTTTAGAACATGTCATACGTCACGTGTGCTGTATGTTTAGAACGTGTCATACGTCACGTGTGCTGTATGTTTAGAACATGTCATACGTCACGTGTGCTGTATGTTTAGAACATGTCATACGTCACGTGTGCTGTATGTTTAGAACATGTCATACGTCACGTGTACTGTATGTTTAGAACGTGTCATACGTCACGTGTACTGTATGTTTAGAACATGTCATACGTCACGTGTACTGCATGTTTAGAACGTGTCATACGTCACGTGTGCTGTATGTTTAGAACGTGTACTGCATGTTTAGAACATGTCATACGTCACGTGTACTGTATGTTTAGAACGTGTCATACGTCACGTGTGCTGTATGTTTAGAACATGTCATACGTCACGTGTGCTGTATGTTTAGAACGTGTCATACGTCACGTGTGCTGTATGTTTAGAACATGTCATACGTCACGTGTGCTGCATGTTTAGAACGTGTACTGTATGTTTAGAACGTGTACTGCATGTTTAGAACGTGTACTGTATGTTTAGAACGTGTGCTGTATGTTTAGAACGTGTACTGTATGTTTAGAACGTGTCATACGTCACGTGTGCTGTATGTTTAGAACATGTCATACGTCACGTGTACTGCATGTTTAGAACGTGTCATACGTCACGTGTGCTGTATGTTTAGAACATGTCATACGTCACGTGTGCTGTATGTTTAGAACGTGTCATACGTCACGTGTGCTGTATGTTTAGAACATGTCATACGTCACGTGTGCTGTATGTTTAGAACGTGTCATACGTCACGTGTACTGTATGTTTAGAACATGTCATACGTCACGTGTACTGCATGTTTAGAACGTGTCATACGTCACGTGTGCTGTATGTTTAGAACGTGTACTGCATGTTTAGAACATGTCATACGTCACGTGTGCTGTATGTTTAGAACGTGTCATACGTCACGTGTGCTGTATGTTTAGAACATGTCATACGTCACGTGTGCTGTATGTTTAGAACATGTCATACGTCACGTGTACTGCATGTTTAGAACGTGTCATACGTCACGTGTGCTGTATGTTTAGAACATGTCATACGTCACGTGTACTGCATGTTTAGAACGTGTCATACGTCACGTGTGCTGTATGTTTAGAACATGTCATACGTCACGTGTGCTGCATGTTTAGAACGTGTACTGTATGTTTAGAACGTGTACTGCATGTTTAGAACGTGTACTGTATGTTTAGAACGTGTGCTGTATGTTTAGAACGTGTACTGTATGTTTAGAACGTGTGCTGTATGTTTAGAACGTGTACTGTATGTTTAGAACGTGTACTGCATGTTTAGAACGTGTACTGTATGTTTAGAACGTGTACTGCATGTTTAGAACGTGTACTGTATGTTTAGAACGTGTGCTGTATGTTTAGAACGTGTACTGTATGTTTAGAACGTGTACTGCATGTTTAGAACGTGTACTGTATGTTTAGAACGTGTGCTGTATGTTTAGAACATGTCATACGTCACGTGTACTGTATGTTTTAGAACGTGTCATACGTCACGTGTACTGTATGTTTAGAACGTGTCATACGTCACGTGTGCTGTATGTTTAGAACATGTCATACGTCACGTGTGCTGTATGTTTAGAACATGTCATACGTCACGTGTACTGCATGTTTATAACGTGTCATACGTCACGTGTGCTGTATGTTTAGAACGTGTCATACGTCACGTGTGCTGTATGTTTAGAACATGTCATACGTCACGTGTACTGTATGTTTAGAACGTGTCATACGTCACGTGTGCTGTATGTTTAGAACATGTCATACGTCACGTGTGCTGTATGTTTAGAACGTGTCATACGTCACGTGTGCTGTATGTTTAGAACATGTCATACGTCACGTGTGCTGTATGTTTAGAACGTGTGCTGTATGTTTAGAACGTGTCATACGTCACGTGTGCTGTATGTTAGAACATGTCATACGTCACGTGTGCTGTATGTTTAGAACGTGTCATACGTCACGTGTGCTGTATGTTTAGAACGTGTCATACGTCACGTGTGCTGTATGTTTAGAACATGTCATACGTCACGTGTGCTGTATGTTTAGAACATGTCATACGTCACGTGTACTGTATGTTTAGAACGTGTCATACGTCACGTGTGCTGTATGTTTAGAACGTGTCATACGTCACGTGTACTGTATGTTTAGAACGTGTCATACGTCACGTGTGCTGTATGTTTAGAACGTGTCATACGTCACGTGTGCTGTATGTTTAGAACGTGTCATACGTCACGTGTACTGTATGTTTAGAACGTGTCATACGTCACGTGTGCTGTATGTTTAGAACGTGTCATACGTCACGTGTGCTGTATGTTTAGAACATGTCATACGTCACGTGTGCTGTATGTTTAGAACGTGTCATACGTCACGTGTGCTGTATGTTTAGAACGTGTCATACGTCACGTGTGCTGTATGTTTAGAACATGTCATACGTCACGTGTACTGTATGTTTAGAACGTGTCATACGTCACGTGTGCTGTATGTTTAGAACATGTCATACGTCACGTGTACTGTATGTTTAGAACGTGTCATACGTCACGTGTGCTGTATGTTTAGAACGTGTCATACGTCACGTGTGCTGTATGTTTAGAACGTGTCATACGTCACGTGTACTGTATGTTTAGAACATGTCATACGTCACGTGTACTGTATGTTTAGAACGTGTCATACGTCACGTGTGCTGTATGTTTAGAACGTGTCATACGTCACGTGTGCTGTATGTTTAGAACGTGTCATACGTCACGTGTGCTGTATGTTTAGAACATGTCATACGTCACGTGTACTGTATGTTTAGAACGTGTCATACGTCACGTGTGCTGTATGTTTAGAACGTGTCATACGTCACGTGTGCTGTATGTTTAGAACATGTCATACGTCACGTGTGCTGTATGTTTAGAACATGTCATACGTCACGTGTGCTGTATGTTTAGAACATGTCATACGTCACGTGTACTGTATGTTTAGAACGTGTCATACGTCACGTTACTGTATGTTTAGAACGTGTCATACGTCACGTGTGCTGTATGTTTAGAACGTGTCATACGTCACGTGTGCTGTATGTTTAGAACATGTCATACGTCACGTGTACTGTATGTTTAGAACATGTCATACGTCACGTGTACTGTATGTTTAGAACGTGTCATACGTCACGTGTACTGTATGTTTTAGAACGTGTCATACGTCACGTGTGCTGTATGTTTAGAACATGTCATACGTCACGTGTGCTGTATGTTTAGACATGTCATACGTCACGTGTACTGTATGTTTAGAACGTGTCATACGTCACGTGTGCTGTATGTTTAGAACATGTCATACGTCACGTGTACTGTATGTTTAGAACGTGTCATACGTCACGTGTACTGTATGTTTTAGAACATGTCATACGTCACGTGTACTGTATGTTTAGAACATGTCATACGTCACGTGTACTGTATGTTTAGAACGTGTCATACGTCACGTGTGCTGTATGTTTTAGAACGTGTCATACGTCACGTGTGCTGCATGTTTAAACGTGTCATACGTCACGTGTACTGTATGTTTAGAACATGTCATACGTCACGTGTGCTGTATGTTTTAGAACTGTCATACGTCACGTGTACTGTATGTTTAGAACATGTCATACGTCACGTGTACTGTATGTTTAGAACATGTCATACGTCACGTGTGCTGTATGTTTAGAACATGTCATACGTCACGTGTGCTGTATGTTTAGAACGTGTCATACGTCACGTGTACTGTATGTTTAGAACATGTCATACGTCACGTGTACTGTATGTTTAGAACATGTCATACGTCACGTGTACTGTATGTTTAGAACATGTCATACGTCACGTGTACTGTATGTTTAGAACATGTCATACGTCACGTGTGCTGTATGTTTAGAACATGTCTACGTCACGTGTACTGTATGTTTAGAACATGTCATACGTCACGTGTGCTGTATGTTTAGAACATGTCATACGTCACGTGTGCTGTATGTTTAGAACGTGTCATACGTCACGTGTGGCTGTATGTTTAGAACGTGTCATACGTCACGTTACTGTATGTTTAGAACATGTCATACGTCACGTGTGCTGTATGTTTAGAACATGTCATACGTCACGTGTACTGTATGTTTAGAACGTGTCATACGTCACGTGTGCTGTATGTTTAGAACGTGTCATACGTCACGTGTACTGTATGTTTAGAACGTGTCATACGTCACGTGTACTGCATGTTTAGAACATGTCATACGTCACGTGTGCTGTATGTTTAGAACGTGTCATACGTCACGTGTGCTGTATGTTTTAGAACATGTCATCGTCACGTGTACTGTATGTTTAGAACATGTCATACGTCACGTGTACTGTATGTTTAGAACATGTCATACGTCACGTGTGCTGTATGTTTAGAACATGTCCATACGTCACGTGTACTGTATGTTTAGAACGTGTCATACGTCACGTGTGCTGTATGTTTTAGTGGTCTACGTCACGTGTGCTGTATGTTTTGAACATGTCATACGTCACGTGTACTGTATGTTTAGAACGTGTCATACGTCACGTGTACTGTATGTTTAGAACATGTCATACGTCACGTGTGCTGTAATGTTTAGAACAATGTCATACGTCACGTGTGCTGTATGTTTAGAACGTGTCATACGTCACGTGTACTGTATGTTTAGAACATGTCATACGTCACGTGTACTGTATGTTTAGAACATGTCATACGTCACGTGTACTGTATGTTTAGAACATGTCATACGTCACGTGTACTGTATGTTTAGAACATGTCATACGTCACGTGTGCTGTATGTTTAGAACATGTCATACGTCACGTGTGCTGTATGTTTAGAACATGTCATACGTCACGTGTGCTGTATTTTAGAACATGTCATACGTCACGTGTACTGTATGTTTAGAACATGTCATAACGTCACGTGTACTGTATGTTTAGAACATGTCATACGTCACGTGTGCTGTATGTTTAGACATGTCATACGTCACGTGTACTGTATGTTTAGAACTGTCATACGTCACGTGTGCTGTATGTTTAGAACGTGTCATACGTCACGTGTGCTGTATGTTTAGAACATGTCATACGTCACGTGTACTGTATGTTTAGACGTGTCATACGTCACGTGTGCTGTATGTTTTAGAACATGTCATACGTCACGTGTACTGTATGTTTAGAACATGTCATACGTCACGTGTACTGTATGTTTAGAACATGTCATACGTCACGTGTGCTGTATGTTTAGAACATGTCATACGTCACGTGTACTGTATGTTTAGAACGTGTCCATACGTCACGTGTGCTGTATGTTTAGAACGTGTCATACGTCACGTGTGCTGTATGTTTAGAACATGTCATACGTCCGTGTACTGTATGTTTTAGAGTGTCATACTCCGTGTACTGTATTTTGAACATGTCATACGTCACGTGTGGCTGTATGTTTAGAACATGTCATACGTCACGTGTGCTGTATGTTTAGAACGTGTCATACGTCACGTGTACTGTATGTTTAGAACCGTGTGTTTCATTTAATATGTTCTCTTGCAGAACGCTGCTCCTGCCATCGTCAGTGCATCCAAGAAGAAAGAAGGAGGTCAGCGGGGGACAGATGGAGAGGTGAGTGGTGGGGTCTGTCTCTGAGTCTGGTGGTTTTAGTCCTGAAACTGTCCCTGAGTCTGGTGGTTTAGACCTGAAACTGTCTCTGAGTCTGGTGGTTTTAGACCTGAAACTGTCCCTGAGTCTGGTGGGTTTTAGTCCTGAAACTGTCCCTGAGTCTGGTGGTTTTAGTCCTGAAACTGTCCCTGAGTCTGGTGGTTTTAGTCCTGAAACTGTCTCTGAGTCTGGTGGTTTTAGTCCTGAAACTGTCTCTGAGTCTGGTGGGTTTTAGTCCTGAAACTGTCCCTGAGTCTGGTGGTTTTAGACCTGAAACTGTCTCTGAGTCTGGTGGTTTTGACCTGAAACTGTCCCTGAGTCGGTGGGTTTTAGTCCTGAACTGTCCCTGAGTCTGGTGGTTTTAGTCCTGAAACTGTCTCTGAGTCTGGTGGGTTTTAGTCCTGAAACTGTCCCTGAGTCTGGTGGTTTTAGACCTGAAACTGTCCCTGAGTCTGGTGTGTTTTAGACCTGAAACTGTCTCTGAGTCTGGTGGTTTTAGACCTGAAACTGTCCCTGAGTCTGGTGGTTTTAGTCCTGAAACTGTCTCTGAGTCTGGTGGTTTTAGTCCTGAAACTGTCTCTGAGTCTGGTGGTTTTAGTCCTGAAAACTCTCCTGACTCTGGTGGTTTTAGTCCTGAAACTGTCTCTGAGTCTGGTGGTTTTAATCCTGAAACTGTCCCTGAGTCTGGTGGTTTTAGTCCTGAAACTGTCCCCTGAGTCTGGTGGTTTTAGTCCTGAAACTGTCCCTGAGTCTGGTGGTTTTAGTCCTGAAACTGTCCTGAGTCTGGTGGTTTTAGTCCTGAAACTGTCTCTGAGTCTGGTGGTTTTAGTCCTGAAACTGTCCCTGAGTCTGGTGGTTTTAGTCCTGAAACTGTCTCTGAGTCTGGTGGTTTTAGTCCTGAAACTGTCTCTGAGTCTGGTGGTTTTAGACCTGAAACTGTCCCTGAGTCTGGTGGTTTTATACCTGAAACTGTCTCTGAGTCTGGTGGTTTTAGTCCTGAAACTGTCCCTGAGTCTGGTGGTTTTAGTCCTGAAACTGTCCCTGAGTCTGGTGGTTTTAGACCTGAAACTGTCCCTGAGTCTGGTGGGTTTTAGTCTGAAAATGTCCCCTGACTCTGGTGGTTTTATCTGAAACTGTCCCTGAGTCTGGTGGTTTTAGTCCTGAAACTGTCTCTGAGTCTGGTGGTTTTAGATCTGAAACTGTCTCTGAGTCTGGTGGTTTTAGTCCTGAAACTGTCCCTGAGTCTGGTGGTTTTAGACCTGAAACTGTCCCTGAGTCTGTGGTTTTAGTCCTGAAACTGTCTCTGAGTCTGGTGGTTTTAGACCTGAAACTGTCCCTGAGTCTGGTGGTTTTAGTCCTGAAACTGTCCCTGAGTCTGGTGGTTTAGTCCTGAAACTGTCCCTGAGTCTGGTGGTTTTAGTCCTGAAACTGTCCCTGAGTCTGGTGGTTTTAGACCTGAAACTGTCCCTGAGTCTGGTGGTTTTAGTCCTGAAACTGTCCCTGAGTCTGGTGGTTTTAGTCCTGAAACTGTCCCTGAGTCTGGTGGTTTAGTCCTGAAACTGTCCCTGAGTCTGGTGGTTTAGTCCTGAAACTGTCCCTGAGTCTGGTGGTTTTAGTCCTGAAACTGTCCCTGAGTCTGGTGGTTTTAGTCCTGAAACTGTCCCTGAGTCTGGTGGTTTTAGTCCTGAAACTGTCTCTGAGTCTGGTGGTTTTAGATCTGAAACTGTCTCTGAGTCTGGTGGTTTTAGTCCTGAAACTGTCCCTGAGTCTGGTGGTTTTAGACCTGAAACTGTCCCTGAGTCTGGTGGTTTTAGTCCCTGAAACTGTCTCTGAGTCTGGTGGTTTTAGACCTGAAACTGTCCCTGAGTCTGGTGGTTTTAGTCCTGAAACTGTCCCTGAGTCTGGTGGTTTAGTCCTGAAACTGTCCCTGAGTCTGGTGGTTTTAGTCCTGAACTGTCCCTGAGTCTGGTGTTTTAGACCTGAACTGTCCCTGAGTCTGGTGGTTTTAGTCCTGAAACTGTCCTGAGTCTGGTGGTTTTAGTCCTGAAACTGTCCCTGAGTCTGGTGGTTTAGTCCTGAACTGTCCCTGAGTCTGGTGGTTTTAGTCCTGAAACTGTCCCTGAGTCTGGTGGTTTTAGTCCTGAAACTGTCCTGAGTCTGGTGGTTTTAGTCCTGAAACTGTCCTGAGTCTGGTGGTTTTAGACCTGATGCTGCGGTACCGCCTGCCAGACGGCAGCAGACAGAACAGATTGTCGCTGGTTGATGGGGGTCTTTATAATCCTATGGGCTTTCTTCCTTTGCCGCTGAGTGTAGAGGTCCTCCATGCATGGATGATGGATGGATGGATGGATGAATGATGATGATGGTGATGAAGATTATGTCGTATCTGTTTCAGGTTCTTGTCCTCTCCCTGCTCACAGCTCATCAGACGGCAGCTTCATGTCCAACAAGGTAAAACCCGTCTGTCTTCATCTGGCATCAATAATCATATACATACACTGTGTGCACAATTATAGGCAACTGAGTATTTGACCACATCATAATTTTAAAGCAATTCTTCCAGCTCCAAGCTATATACACTTGAATGCCTATTGGATTTAAGCATATCAGGTGATCTGTATTTGTGTAATGAGGGAGGGTGTGACCTAAGGAGATCAACACCCTATATTGAGGTGACCAGAATTATTATGCAACGTCTTTTCCTCAGGCATGATGGGCCAGAAAGGGGATTTAACTGACGTTGTGTCTTTAGAGATGCAACCGCGCCGCGTCTTTAGAGATGCAACCGCGCCGCGTCGCGTCTTTAAAGATGCAACCGCGTCGTGTCTTTAGAGATGCAACCGCGCCCCGTCGCGTCTTTAGAGATGCAACCGCGTCCCGTCGCGCCGCGTCTTTAGAGATGCTACCGCGCCGCGTCTTT
>JAAKFY010000116.1:0-50707 GCA_011823955.1 Dissostichus mawsoni
GTCGATGTCTCTCACCGTGCAGTTCACCATCAGAGACTCACCCACCTTCAGCACCGAGCGAGAGACAGACAGGTACACCTCCACCTGCTGAGGGACTGAGAGACAGACAGGTGGTGAGACAGGTACACCTCCACCTGCTGAGGGACTGGGAGACAGACAGGTCAATTCTGAGAAAAAGAGTCAATGTCCTGTGCCTCATCACTCCACTATAGAACATGGAGGATCAGATGCCACTGATCTGTGAGAGGAGACAGGTGAGACAGGTGAGACAGGTGAGACAGACAGGTGAGACAGGTGAGACAGGTGAGAGAGAAAGGTGGAGACAGACAGGTGAGACAGACAGGTGGAGACAGACAGGTGGAGATAGACAGGGAGACAGACAGGTGGAGATAGACAGGTGGAGACAGACAGGTGAGACAGACAGGTGGAGATAGACAGGTGGAGACAGACAGGGGACAGACAGGTGGAGACAGACAGGTGAGACAGACAGGTGGAGATAGACAGGTGGAGACAGACAGGTGAGACAGACAGGTGGAGACAGACAGGTGAGACAGACAGGTGAGACAGACAGGTGGAGACAGACAGGTGAGACAGACAGGTGGAGACAGACAGGTGGAGACAGACAGGTGAGACAGACAGGTGAGACAGACAGGTGGAGACAGACAGGTGAGACAGACAGGTGAGACAGACAGGTGAGACAGACAGATGGAGACAGACAGGTGAGACAGACAGGTGGAGATAGACAGGTGGAGACAGACAGGTGAGACAGGCAGGTGAGACAGACAGGTGGAGACAGACAGGTGAGACAGACAGGTGGAGATAGACAGGTGAGACAGACAGGTGGAGACAGACAGGTGAGACAGACAGGTGGAGATAGACAGGTGGAGACAGACAGGTGAGACAGACAGGTGAGACAGACAGGTGGAGATAGACAGGTGGAGACAGACAGGTGAGACAGGCAGACAGGTAGAGGTGTCTGACCTACGATGCTGAACACGTAGTACACCTGGCTCTGTGACTCCGCCCCCCCCCCTGGCAGTGCAGGTGTATGACGTGTCGTTAAGTTTCCCGGTGAAGCCCCCGCCCCGGCTCGTATGTTGCCGTGGTGACGGGCGTCCTGCTGTTACGCTCGAACAGAGAGACGTTGAGCCGGGGGTCAGAAACACCACAGGGGACGGTGTCCTCCAGCCCCACCTGCATCACCACACCTGAGAGCCTCGGGACAAACCATTCCGCCGGACCTGAGGGGGGTTAGAGAGCAGGGGTTAGCATAGCATCACCACACCTGAGAGCCTCGGGACAAACCATTCCGCCGGACCTGAGGGGGGTTAGAGAGCAGGGGTTAGCATAGCATCACCACACCTGAGAGCCTCGGGACAAACCATTCCTCCGGACCTGAGGTGGGTTAGAGAGCAGGGGTTAGCATAGCATCACCACACCTGAGAGCCTCGGGACAAACCATTCCTCCGGACCTGAGGGGGGTTAGAGAGCAGGGGTTAGCATAGCATCACCACACCTGAGAGCCTCGGGACAAACCATTCCTCCGGACCTGAGGGGGGTTAGAGAGCAGGGGTTAGCATAGCATCACCACACCTGAGAGCCTTGGGACAAACCACTCCTCTGGACCTGAGGGGGGTTAGAGAGCAGGGGTTAGCATAGCATCACCACACCTGAGAGCCTCGGGACAAACCACTCCTCTGGAACTGAGGGGGGTTAGAGAGCAGGGGTTAGCATAGCATCACCACACCTGAGAGCCTCGGGACAAACCACTCCTCTGGACCTGAGGGGGGTTAGAGAGCAGGGGTTAGCATAGCATCACCACACCTGAGAGCCTCGGGACAAACCACTCCTCTGGACCTGAGGGGGGTTAGAGAGCAGGGGTTAGCATAGCATCACCACACCTGAGAGCCTCGGGACAAACCATTCCTCCAGACCTGAGGGGGGCTAGAGACATGGATGTTTAATAAGAACTGGATAAAGCGTTGGAGGTGGGGCTTGTTCATTCCTATGAGAGCTGCTCATTGGCTCATGAGGACAAAATGGCCTGACATTCGAGAGAAAACGTCACAGATTACCCATCATGCCTGGCTGTCAGAGCAGAAGTACCCGTATGTAGCTCATAGAGCGGAAACTGTAGTACCGCCGTTTGGACATTGAGATGCTCACCTGTGCCAGGTATGAAGACGTCCACCTGTCTCCTCTCAGGAGACCCCGCCTCCTCACAGGTGTATCTACCTGAATCCCTCCATGAGGCGTTCAGGAGCCGCAGGACGCTGCTGGACCCCAGAGGCTCCACCTGAACAACCCCTCCCTCAGGGACCGCAGGTAACAGCCAGGTCACCTGACTCCACCCAGAACACACCTGCAGAGAGACAGACAGTCACCTGAACACACCTGCAGAGAGACAGACAGTCACCTGAACAAACCTGCAGAGAGACAGACAGTCACCTGAACACACCTGCAGAGAGACAGACAGGCACCTGAACACACCTGCAGAGAGACAGACAGGCACCTGAACACACCTGCAGAGAGACAGACAGGTACCTGCTGCAGAGAGACAGACAGGTACCTGCTGCAGAGACAGACAGGCACCTGAACACACCTGCAGAGAGACAGACAGGTACCTGCTGCAGAGACAGACAGGTACCTGAACACACCTGCAGAGAGACAGACAGGTACCTGTTGCAGAGACAGACAGGCACCTGAACACACCTGCAGAGAGACAGACAGGTTACTCACCACGCTGTAGTTGGAGCTGCTGTTGAGCAGAACCTGATTGGCTGATGGAAGCAGCTCCAGAGACAAGAAGGAAGGAACCAGGAACACACCTGCAGACAGACAGGTACACAGACAGGTAGACAGACAGGTAAACAGACAGGTAGACAGACAGGTAAACAGACAGGTAAACAGACAGACAGGTATCAGTCCACCTGCTCAGGTTACCCACCCAACAGGAAGTGCAGCAGGTTTAAACTTCCTGTTCGTCCTCTGGTGGAAGCCATCTTGGACCTGACAACACAAGAGGAAGGATTTCAAAATAAAGGTCTGTATCCAGTCAGGAGCGATTTCAAAATAAAGGTCTGTATCCAGTCAGGAGCGATTTCAAAATAAAGGTCTGTAACCAGTCAAGAGGGATTTCAAATAAAGGTCTGTAACCAGTCAGGAGCGATTTCAAATAAAGGTCTGTAACCAGTCATGAGCGATTTCAAAATAAAGGTCTGTAACCAGTCAGGAGCGATTTCAAAATAAAGGTCTGTATCCAGTCAGGAGCGATTTCAAAATAAAGGTCTGTAACCAGTCAGGAGCGATTTCAAAATAAAGGCCTGTAACCAGTCAGGAGCGATTTCAAAATAAAGGCCTGTAACCAGTCAGGAGCGATTTCAAAATAAAGGTCTGTATCCAGTCAGGAGCGATTTCAAAATAAAGGTCTGTAACCAGTCAGGAGCGATTTCAAAATAAAGGTCTGTATCCAGTCAGGAGCGATTTTCAAAATAAAGGTCTGTATTCAGTCAGGAGCGATTTCAAATAAAGGTCTGTAACCAGTCAGGAGCGATTTCAAAATAAAGGTCTGTAACCAGTCAGGAGCGATTTCAAAATAAAGGTCTGTATCCAGTCGGGAGCGATTTCAAAATAAAGGTCTGTAACCAGTCAGGAGCGATTTCAAAATAAAGGTCTGTAACCAGTCAGGAGCGATTTCAAAATAAAGGTCTGTATCCAGTCAGGAGCGATTTCAAATTAAAGGTCTGTAACCAGTCAGGAGCGATTTCAAAATAAAGGTCTGTAACCAGTCAGGAGCGATTTCAAAATAAAGGTCTGTAACCAGTCAGGAGCGATTTCAAAATAAAGGTCTGTAACCAGTCAGGAGCGATTTCAAAATAAAGGTCTGTATCCAGTCAGGAGCGATTTCAAAATAAGGTCTGTAACCAGTCAGGAGCGATTTCAAAATAAAGGTCTGTATCCAGTCGGGAGCGATTTCAAAATAAAGGTCTGTAACCAGTCAGGAGCGATTTCAAAATAAAGGTCTGTAACCAGTCAGGAGCGATTTCAAAATAAAGGTCTGTATCCAGTCAGGAGCGATTTCAAATTAAAGGTCTGTAACCAGTCAGGAGCGATTTCAAAATAAAGGTCTGTAACCAGTCAGGAGCGATTTCAAAATAAAGGTCTGTAACCAGTCAGGAGCGATTTCAAAATAAAGGTCTGTAACCAGTCAGGAGCGATTTCAAAATAAAGGTCTGTAACCAGTCAGGAGGTATTTCAAAATAAAAGTCTTAGAAACAAACTACCAGCCTCACTGTAGGGCTTTTATTCTGAAAAACGTTACAGAGACTGTTAAACTAATTTCAGTGGTTTCAGAGCTCTGATGGTTCAGACAGACCAAACACATTCCTGTGTGTGTGTGTGTGTGTGTGTGTGTGTGTGTGTGTGTGTGTGTGTGTGTGTGTGTGTGTGTGTGTGTGTGTGTGTGTGTGTGTGTGTGTGTGGTGTGTGTGTGTGTGTGTGTGTGTGTGTGTGTTTCCAGGGGGATTTTACGGTTTCTATCCTCTGCAAAAACAGTCCAGTCATCCAACCAGAATGTTTCCCTGGGGATGTCGGCCAATCAGAGGCGACGCTGTTCCAGTGTATGTGTGCATAAGAAGAAGAAGAAGAAGAAGAAGAAGAAGAAGAAGAAGAAGAAGAAGAAGAAGAAGAAGAAGACTGTATCCATCACCAGGAACCGTTAGAAACCTTTTTCTCAGGTTTCTAACGGTTCCTGGTGATGGTGCTCCACCAGACTACACCTGAAAACACACCTCTGTCTCACCTCCACCTGACTGTCTCACCTCCACCTGTCTCACCTGTCTGTCTCACCTCCACCTGTCTCACCTCCATCTGACTCACCTGTCTCTCACCTCCACCTGTCTGTCTCACCTCTACCTGTCTCACTTTCTGTCTCACCTCCACCTGTCTTACCTCCACCTGACTCACCTGTCTCTCACCTCCACCTGTCTCACCTGTCTGTCTCACCTCCACCTGTCTCACCTCCACCTGACTCACCTGTCTGTCTCTCCTCCACCTGACTCACCTGTCTGTCTCACCTCCACCTGACTCACCTGTCTGTCTCACCTCCACCTGTCTCACCTGTCTGTCTCACCTCCACCTATCTCACTTGTCTGTCACGCTTCCATGTTGTGTTCTGGCTCCTGATTGGTCCACACCAGATGATTGGCAGCTGGCGATGACCTGTAAAACAAAGACGTCACTCTTTCATCTCATCTGTTGTTTACATCTCGTTTTGTTCAACTCACTTCCTGTCAGAGTTTCAAAATAAAAGCCCTGCAGTGAATCAGAGTACATAATCCCTGCCTCTTCAGAGTTTCAAAATAAAGCCCTGCAGTGAATCAGAGTACATAATCCCTGCCTCTTCAGAGTTTCAAAATAAAAGCCCTGCAGTGAATCAGAGTACATAATCCCTGCCTCTTCAGAGTTTCAAAATAAAAGCCCTGCAGTGAATCAGAGTACATAATCCCTGCCTCTTCAGAGTTTCAAAATAAAAGCCCTGCAGTGAATCAGAGTACATAATCCCTGCCTCTTCAGAGTTTCAAAATAAAAGCCCTGCAGTGAATCAGAGTACATAATCCCTGCCTCTTCAGAGTTTCAAAATAAAAGCCCTGCAGTGAATCAGAGTACATAATCCCTGCCTCTTCAGAGTTTCAAAATAAAAGCCCTGCAGTGAATCAGAGTACATAATCCCTGCCTCTTCGGGCTCTTCATTTGAAATCCTAAAATAAAGTATAGGAACAATATGAATAAAACGAATAACAATAATAAAGTAATGATAAAACACTCCTTCAGGATAATGAATAAAACAAACCTCAGAGGGTGAAACTGTGAACGCTTACGGAGACTGTTTGCACCTGAACGCATCACGACAATAATCTATAATCACAGTTTCCACTGATACGACAAAGTGTGGGTACTTCTACTGCAGTATGTATACAAGTACACAACGTCTGCAAAACAAGACTGAGCGGTGAAGAGAGAAAATACTTTCACTCAAACCTGCAGATTCTCTTCTCCTCCTTCTCCTCCTTCTCCTTCTTCTCCTTCTTGTCCTTCTCCTCCTTCTCCTTCCTCTTCTTCTTCTTCTTCTTCTCCTCCTTCTTCTTCTCCTTCTTCTTCTGCTTCTTCTTCTTCTCCTTCTTCCTCCTCTTCTTCTTCTTCTCCTTCTTCTTCTTCTGCTTCTTCTTCTTTTCCTTCTTCTTCCTCTTCTTCTTCTTCTCCTTCTTCTTCTGCTTCTTCTTCTTCTCCTTCTTCTCCTTCCTCTGCTTCTTCTCCTTCTCCTCCTTCTCCTCCTTCTCCTTCCTCTTCTTCTTCTTCTTCTCCTCCTTCTTCTTCTTCTCCTTCTTCTTCTTCTGCTTCTTCTTCTTCTCCTTCTTCTTCCTCTTCTTCTCCTTCTTCTTCTTCTGCTTCTTCTTCTTCTCCTTCTTCTCCTTCCTCTCCTTCTTCTTCTTCTTCTCCTTCTTCTTCTTCCGCTACTTCTTCTTGTTCTTCTCCTCTTCAGTGTTTTTCTGACGGAGGCGAGTGGAAACCTTGGTCCTGACTCAGAGAGAGCGTCTGTTTTCAATCTGTCTCTGTGACAGGAAGTGAGGCATGCCAACACACACACACTCTCACTCTCACACTCACACACACACACACACACACACACTCTCACTCTCACACACACAGAAGTCTTTTTGTGAGCTTTCCACTCGTTTTTACTGTCGAGTGTTTTACGGTTGAGCTGATTAAAGAAAGTGGTGTGTGTGTGTGTGTGTGTGTGTGTGTGTGTGTGTGTCCGAGCTGCTCATCATGTTAGCATCATCAACAGGAGATTTTCAAAATAAAAGCCTTTTCACAGAGGAGATTTTATAATTAGTTTATTGTGTTTCATATCTACATGACATCTGTGACCTCTCTGGTCATTCAGGCTTTGCATTTGAACTCCTATGACTGGTTGCGGACTTGAAGGGAACGCCTTCCTGACATCCAGGAAAAAGGTGAGATTCTAATCCATTTCAATGCCAAAAGCAAGTAATTGTTTTTAACTTTTTTTTTAATATGATTTTTCGGGGGAATTTCAGTTTGATTGGACAGTAGAGATCTACTGGAACCTAACACCAGAGAGAGAGAGGGAGGAGATGATATGCAGCAAAAGGCCCAGCCAGATGGTTGCTGCTCCGTGTGGAACGTGTTCTATCAGGCAGAGCACTTTGGTACCCAGTTATTTATGGTATTGAGTTTGAATTTAGCCTTTGGAAGGTCATTTCCAACAGTGCATTGTAATGACTGAAAAAACATTTCTTTGTCTCTTAACATTCCTATCATCATTTGTTTTTTATTGTTGATATTGTTTTGTTCTTTATTTTTGTTGTGAGAATCACTTTGCAATTGTGTAAGTGCTATATAAATAGTTATACTAATATTATTGTTGTTACCATCATTACTATTATTAATAATGTTTTCTTTGTTTTCATTATGTATCGCTGCAGAAAGGATCATGCCAGCCCACATCAAACACCTGTTCAAAGTTCCAGTTCCCTGAACATGGAACCATGCCTGTCCTCTGTTCCTCTTCAGTCAGTCCTGGACCCATGACTCTGTTCCTCTTCAGTCAGTCCTGGACCCGTGACTCTGTTCCTCTTCAGTCAGTCCTGGACCCATGACTCTGTTCCTCTTCAGTCAGTCCTGGACCCATGACTCTGTTCCTCTTCAGTCAGTCCTGGACCCGTGACTCTGTTCCTCTTCAGTCAGTCCTGGACCCGTGACTCTGTTCCTCTTCAGTCAGTCCTGGACCCGTGACTCTGTTCCTCTTCAGTCAGTCCTGGACCCGTGACTCTGTTCCTCTTCAGTCAGTCCTGGACCCGTGACTCTGTTCCTCTTCAGTCAGTCCTGGACCCATGACTCTGTTCCTCTTCAGTCAGTCCTGGACCCATGACTCTGTTCCTCTTCAGTCAGTCCTGGACCCATGACTCTGTTCCTCTTCAGTCAGTCCTGGACCCGTGACTCTGTTCCTCTTCAGTCAGTCCTGGACCCGTGACTCTGTTCCTCTTCAGTCAGTCCTGGACCCGTGACTCTGTTCCTCTTCAGTCAGTCCTGGACCCGTGACTCTGTTCCTCTTCAGTCAGTCCTGGACCCATGACTCTGTTCCTCTTCAGTCAGTCCTGGACCCGTGACTCTGTTCCTCTTCAGTCAGTCCTGGACCCGTGACTCTGTTCCTCTTCAGTCAGTCCTGGACCCGTGACTCTGTTCCTCTCAGTCAGTCCTGGACCCTATGACTCGGACACTAGTTCTACCAAGGCTCATTAGAGGTAAGCAGTGTTAGGAGAGGAGTGGAGTTATCTTTGTATTTAGGCTGCAAGTCGACAAAAGTGATCAAGTGCTGATGCTAATAATGATCCGGTTCATTTGATATTGTCTGCCAATACCGAATCCTGATCCGATTCTTCTATTTCCCAGATAATACAGCTGCACCGTGTACACTAGCTCTATTTGTTTTTGCCATTGTAATTCACCATAAGCAATTGTTGACTGTAACGTCTGCCAACCAACTGTCATTTGTAATGTATTATACTTTAACGATCAAGTTCTGGCAACCACAGCAGCCCAAATGTTAACGTAAATGTCAAGTTTTCTTTTTACAGTGTACTTATATCTGTACATTTCTTTTCGGTTTGCTTGAAGAAGTGGCTTCAACAGACAGAGATGCAGACAGAGATGCAGACAGAGATGCAGACAGAGATGCAGACAGAGATGCAGACAGAGATGCAGACAGAGATGCAGACAGAGACGCAGACAGAGATGCAGACAGAGATGCAGACAGAGATGCAGACAGAGATGCAGGCAGAGATGCAGACAGAGATGCAGACAGAGATGCAGACAGAGATGCAGACAGAGATGCAGACAGAGATGCAGACAGAGATGCAGACAGAGATGCAGACAGAGATGCAGCAGAGATGCAGACAGAGATGCAGACAGAGATGCAGCAAGATGCAGCAGAGATGCAGACAGAGATGCAGCAGAGATGAGGCAGAGATGCAGACAGAGATGCAGACAGAGATGCAGACAGAGATGCAGACAGAGATGCAGGCAGAGATGCAGACAGAGATGCAGGCAGAGATGCAGACAGAGATGCAGACAGAGATGCAGACAGAGATGCAGGCAGAGATGCAGACAGAGATGCAGACAGAGATGCAGACAGAGATGCAGACAGAGATGCAGGCAGAGATGCAGACAGAGATGCAGGCAGAGATGCAGACAGAGATGCAGGCAGAGATGCAGACAGAGATGCAGACAGAGATGCAGACAGAGATGCAGACAGAGATGCAGGCAGAGATGCAGACAGAGATGCAGACAGAGATGCAGGCAGAGATGCAGACAGAGATGCAGACAGAGATGCAGACAGAGATGCAGACAGAGATGCAGACAGAGATGCAGGCAGAGATGCAGACAGAGATGCAGACAGAGATGCAGACAGAGATGCAGGCAGAGATGCAGGCAGAGATGCAGACAGAGATGCAGGCAGAGATGCAGACAGAGATGCAGACAGAGATGCAGACAGAGATGCAGACAGAGATGCAGACAGAGATGCAGGCAGAGATGCAGACAGAGATGCAGGCAGAGATGCAGACAGAGATGCAGACAGAGATGCAGACAGAGATGCAGGCAGAGATGCAGGCAGAGATGCAGGCAGAGATGCAGACAGAGATGCAGACAGAGATGCAGACAGAGATGCAGGCAGAGATGCAGACAGAGATGCAGACAGAGATGCAGGCAGAGATGCAGACAGAGATGCAGGCAGAGATGCAGACAGAGATGCAGACAGAGATGCAGACAGAGATGCAGGCAGAGATGCAGACAGAGATGCAGACAGAGATGCAGGCAGAGATGCAGACAGAGATGCAGACAGAGATGCAGGCAGAGATGCAGACAGAGATGCAGGCAGAGATGCAGACAGAGATGCAGACAGAGATGCAGGCAGAGATGCAGACAGAGATGCAGGCAGAGATGCAGACAGAGATGCAGACAGAGATGCAGACAGAGATGCAGGCAGAGATGCAGACAGAGATGCAGACAGAGATGCAGACAGAGATGCAGACAGAGATGCAGGCAGAGATGCAGACAGAGATGCAGGCAAAGATGCAGGCAGAGATGCAGACAGAGATGCAGACAGAGATGCAGACAGAGATGCAGGCAGAGATGCAGACAGAGATGCAGACAGAGATGCAGACAGAGATGCAGGCAGAGATGCAGACAGCGATGCAGACAGAGATGCAGACAGAGATGCAGGCAGAGATGCAGGCAGAGATGCAGACAGAGATGCAGACAGAGATGCAGACAGAGATGCAGACAGAGATGCAGACAGAGATGCAGACAGAGATGCAGACAGATGGGAAGGCTGGACGCTACACACGGGAAACATTATGGACATGAACAAGGAAAAACCAAAAAGACTTTCTTTGTTGCCTTTTTCTTATCATATATAGTGTTACGGTTTTTGTTACCATTTAAATATTGAATTCTATTTATTACTTTTTTTTAAATCAAATGCACCTGTTTTAGATAATATATTTATTTTTGATGTAATGGTTGATTTGCAGGTTGGTTGTTATTTGTATAATTATTGTATTGTTACTGTGTATTTTATTATATTAACTAGCTATTTATTAAATTAAAATACTGTTATGAACACTTTACAATGTCTTTATTTTTGGTAGATACCAGAATAAATGACACAATGAATCTTTGTAATATATTTATGTTCTCTTGTTTAAATAATCATACAGTATGTAATGTATGCTGGTCACCTGGAATCCTGGTAAGCTCCCAGCATGGTATATTTAATACTATTATTAAACATAAGCTGGTGATAGATGGATAAACCAGCTGAAGTGTCCAAAACCCCTCTAAACCAGCCAACCATTCCAGCCTAATATCTACTGGCTGGTCAATTTACAACAGCCTGACCAGCTACATTCATCTAAGCTGGTTTCTTCAGCAGAGTTATTATTTATTTACTATTTATTGAGAATCTCTATGAATTAAAGTCAAATGTATACCAGTCTGTGTTTTGTTGCCGCACCGGATCTCCGCCAAATCCAGGATCATCATCCCCATGTTCGCTCCCGTCTGTATCTCTACCGCTACTTGAATACTGTGGCTCAAACTGGTATGGTTCCACCACGTTAGACTCGCCGGCATGATCTGATTCCTCCACACCGGCATCCTCTTCAATAAATCCTCCTCTTCTTGAAAGTGCACCGAGTCTATTGACGACTCACTGTCACTCGATTCTGTCTCCAGAGTCCGACATCAGCCATATAGGTAGTGTATTATTCAACAAGTGTTCTAGTCGTGACGTGCTTGACGTCACTAACCGGCGAAAGCTGTTTTGTTCGGAGCGGTCGTGTAACATCGAAGCAAGCATGGAAGTTGTAATAAATCACGATTTATAAATACAGCGGGCATATTGTCATGAATGACAAATGATTTGCTATTAATAATAGTATATATTATCGTAATAAGAACAGTATTGTCCTTCATTTCGTAAGCTCTTTAAACACAGCTGTAACCTCTCTGTGACCTCTCTGGTCCTTAAACACACCTGTGACCTCTCTGGTCCTTAAACACAGCTGTAACCTCTCTGGTCCTTAAACACAGCTGTGACCTCTCTGGTCCTTAAACACAGCTGTGACCTCTCTGTGACCTCTCTGTGAACTCTCTGGTCCTTAAACACACCTGTGACCTCTCTGGTCCTTAAACACACCTGTGACCTCTCTGTGACCTCTCTGGTCCTTAAACACAGCTGTAACCTCTCTGGTCCTTAAACACAGCTGTGACCTCTCTGTGACCTCTCTGGTCCTTAAACACACCTGTGACCTCTCTGTAACCTCTCTGGTCCTTAAACACACCTGTGACCTCTCTGTGACCTCTCTGGTCCTTAAACACAGCTGTAACCTCTCTGTAACCTCTCTGGTCCTTAAACACAGCTGTAACCTCTCTGGTCCTTAAACACAGCTGTGACCTCTCTGGTCCTTAAACACACCTGTGACTCTCTGGTCCTTAAACACAGCTGTGACCTCTCTGGTCCTTAAACACAGCTGTGACCTCTCTGTGACCTCTCTGTGAACTCTCTGGTCATGACTTAAACACACCTGTGACCTCTCTGTGACCTCTCTGGTCCTTAAACACACCTGTGACCTCTCTGGTCCTTAAACACAGCTGTAACCTCTCTGGTCCTTAAACACAGCTGTGACCTCTCTGTGACCTCTCTGGTCCTTAAACACACCTGTGACCTCTCTGTAACCTCTCTGGTCCTTAAACACACCTGTGACCTCTCTGTGACCTCTCTGGTCCTTAAACACAGCTGTAACCTCTCTGTAACCTCTCTGGTCCTTAAACACAGCTGTAACCTCTCTGGTCCTTAAACACAGCTGTGACCTCTCTGGTCCTTAAACACAGCTGTGACCTCTCTGTGACCTCTCTGTGACCTCTCTGTGACTCTCTGGTCCTTAAACACAGCTGTGACCTCTCTGTGACCTCTCTGGTCCTTAAACACAGCTGTGACCTCTCTGGTCCTTAAACACAGCTGTGACCTCTCTGTGACCTCTCTGTGACCTGTCTGGTCCTTAAACACAGCTGTGACCTCTCTGTGACCTCTCTGTGACCTGTCTGGTCCTTAAACACAGCTGTGATATATATTGCAAGCTTCTCTGTGTCCATGCTTTCTGACTGCAGTTCTCTGTTACTTTGCGTTGTTGATCTGAATCTCTGGAGCGCTCTGATTGGATCAGGAGCCGAGGAACATTCAGAACGTTTGACGGAGAATCGTTATCTTTTTCTGTCAAGTCAATAAAAACGTTAAGAATTACAAAGTTTCTCATGACACTAACTTTAGTTCATTTATTATTTTCTAAAAGCAATCATGATATCAATTCTGTTGAACGTTTATTAGTTTTAATATTTGATCTCAAACTGCTGTAATCTTGCTTCTTCATGCATCATGCCATAACCATGGCAACCTGTTACCTGCCGTCCCAGGTTACCATGGTGACAGGTTACCATGGTGACAGCAGGTAGGGAACAGGTAGGTTCCTCAGGTGGTGAGAACCAGGAACTGCAGCTCTAATATTTCACTAAACAGGAAGCAGGGAGCGTTGCTTTATCTACGGTCAGCTAACTCAAATACCATTTCATCATTAGCATCTTCCTCTAAACATTATGAGCATCCTGAGTAGCATAACATCATGGAGTTAGCCTGCCACGTTAGATCCACGTTAGCTCCACGTTAGCATCACATCAGCTCCATGTAACTCCATTAAAGCATCACGTTAACTCCATGTTAGCATCACGTTAGCTCCATGTTAGCATCACATCAGCTCCATGTTAGCATCACGTCAGCTCCATGTTAGCATCACGTCAGCTCCATGTTAGCATCACGTCAGCTCCGGGTGTAACTCCATGTTAGCATCACGTTAACTCCATGTTAGCATCACGTTAGCTCCATGTTAGCATCACGTCAGCTCCATGTTAGCATCACGTCAGCTCCGGGTGTAACTCCATGTTAGCATCACGTTAGCTCCATGTTAGCATCACGTCAGCTCCATGTTAGCATCACGTCAGCTCCGGGTGTAACTCCATGTTAGCATCACGTTAACTCCATGTTAGCATCACGTTAGCTCCATGTTAGCATCACGTTAGCTCCATGTTAGCATCACGTTAACTCAATGTTAGCATCATGTTAACTCCATGTTAGCATCACGTAAGCTCAATGTTAGCATCACTTTAGCTGCACGTTAGCTCCATTAAAGCATCATGTTAGCTCCATGTTAGCATCACGTTAACTCCATGTTAGCATCACGTAAGCTCCATGTTAGCATCACTTTAGCTGCACGTAAGCTCCATGTTAGCATCACTTTAGCTGCACATAAGCTCCATTAAAGCATCAAGTTAGCTCCATGTTAGCATCACATCAGCTCCATGTTAGCATCACATTAGCTCAGCTCCATGTTAGCATCACGCTAGCATCAGTTAGAGTCAAGCAAGCATGACTTTAGATTCATGTTAGCTCCTTATTAGCTTAACGTTAGCTCCATGTTGACATTAGGTAAGCTCCCTGATAGCTTCATGCTAACTCTCCGGTGGTGTTGAACCATCAGGTGTGCAGCTCTGCACTCTTTTCCCCTCAGTTTAGAGAGATTACACAGCTAGCATGTTGCTAAGCTAACCAAACACAGCTGTTGATGACTCGCTGAGACCAGCAGGGGGAGGGGTCTCCTGAGGCCCCGCCCCGCCCCCCTGTGGCCCTGCCCCCCTCCACTATGAGGAGGCGGCTTGTTTCCTGAACGTCTGGAGGAATGCCTTCATCCCCTTCCTGCTGAGGGGGGGGAGGGGGGGGAGAGGGGGGAGGGGGGGGAGGGAGCTCCTCCTCTTGACCTTTGGGGTCACGCTCCACGACTTCATCCTCGGGGGGGGGGTCTGCGCCACCAAACACCTCTGATACTGCACCTGTACACAGGAAGTGAGAGATAATATACCTGTGCACAGGAAGTGAGAGATAATACACCTGTACACAGGAAGTGAGAGGTAATACACCGGTACACAGGAAGTGAGAGATAATACACCTGTACACAGGAAGTGAGAGGTAATACACCGGTACACAGGAAGTGAGAGATAATACACCGGTACACAGGAAGTGAGAGGTAATACACCTGTACACAGGAAGTGAGATAATAAACCTGTACACAGGAAGTGAGAGATAATACACATGTACACAGGAAGTGAGAGATAATACACCTGTACACAGGAAGTGAGCGATAATATACCTGTACACAGGAAGTGAGAGATAATATACCTGTACACAGGAAGTGAGAGGTAATACACCTGTACACAGAAGTGGTTCTGATTAACAGGAAGTGGTTCTGATTAACAGGAAGTGGTTCTGATTGACAGGAAGTGGTTATGATTAACATGAAGTTGTTCTGATTGATTTCTGATTGACAGGAAGTGGTTCTGATTGACTTCTGATTGACAGGAAGTGGGTAAGATTAACAGGAAGTGGTTCTGATTGGCCGGTGCTCCTCACCATGCACGCCGCCTGCACGGCCTCAGACAGCTGCCCTGCGTCCGGCTCGCTCCAGAACACGTGAGCCTCGAATCGCTGCGCCCCCCGTCACAGATCACAGCGAAGGTGTGGCAGTCGTGGCCGACGCCCAGGAAGGTGAGGAGGCGTACCTGACACTCCCACAGAGGCTCCTCCCCCTCCTGTAGGAGCCAATCAGAGAGGAGAACCACGGTCACCTGACAGAGGTACCAGGATGCTGGAGTACAAATACTTTGTTACTGTACTTAAGTACATGTTTCTGGTATCAGTACTTTACTCCACTACTTATTTTCCTGACCACTTTTTACTTTGATTTCTTACACTTTGAACCCAAATACCTGAACTTTCTACTTTACACTTTGAACCCAAATACCTGTACTTTCTATTCTTACATTTTGAACCCAAATACCTGTACTTTCTACTTCTTACATTTGAACCCAAATACCTGTACTTTCTACTTCTTACTTTGAACCCAAATACCTGTACTTTCTACTTCTTACATTTGAACCCAAATACCTGTACTTTCTACTTCTTACATTTGAACACAAATACCTGTACTTTCTACTTCTTACATTTTGAACCCAAATACCTGTACTTTACTTCTTACATTTTGAACCCAAATACCTGTACTTTCTACTTCTTACACTTGAACCCAAATACCTGTACTTTCTACTTCTTACATTTGAACCCAAATACCTGTACTTTCTACTTCACATGTTGAACCCAAATACCTGTACTTTCTACTTCTTACATGGAACCAAATACCTGTACTTTCTACTTCTTACATTTGAACCCAAATACCTGTACTTTCTACTTCTTACTTTGAACCCAAATACCTGTACTTCTACTTCTTACACTTTGAACCCAAATACCTGTACTTTCTACTTCTTACATGTTGAACCCAAATACCTGTACTTTCTACTTCTTACATTTGAACACAATACCTGTACTTTCTACTTCTTACACTTTGAACACAAATACCTGTACTTTCTACTTCTTACATGTTGAACACAAATACCTGTACTTTCTACTTCTTACTTTGAACACAAATACCTGTACTTTCTACTTCTTACATGTTGACAACAAATACCTGTACTTTCTACTTCTTACACTTTGAACACAAATACCTGTACTTTCTACTTCTTACACTTTGAACACAAATACCTGTACTTTCTACTTCTTACACTTTGAACACAAATACCTGTACTTTCTACTTCTTACATGTTGAACCCAAATACCTGTACTTTCTACTTCTTACATGTTGAACACCAAATACCTGTACTTTCTACTTCTTACATGTTGAACCCAAATACCTGTACTTTCTACTTCTTACATGTTGAACCCAATACCTGTACTTTCTACTTCTTACATGTTGAACCCAAATACCTGTACTTTCTACTTCTTACACTTTGAACCCAAATACCTGTACTTTCTACTTTTACATGTTGAACCAAATACCTGTACTTTCTACTTCTTACATGTTGAACCCAAATACCTGTACTTTCTACTTCTTACATGTTGAACACAAATACCTGTACTTTCTACTTCTTACATGTTGAACCCAAATACCTGTACTTTCTACTTCTTACATGTTGAACACAAATACCTGTACTTTCTACTTCTTACATGTTGAACACAAATACCTGTACTTTCTACTTCTTACATTTGACACAAATACCTGTACTTTCTACTTCTTACACTTTGAACACAAATACCTGTACTTTCTACTTCTTACATGTTGAACACAATACCTGTACTTTCTACTTCTTACACTTTGAACAAATACCTGTACTTTCTACTCTTACATTTGAACAAATACCTGTACTTCTACTTCTTACACTTTGAACACAAATACCTGTACTTTCTACTTCTTACATTTGAACCAAATACCTGTACTTTCTACTTCTTACATGTTGAACCCAAATACCTGTACTTTCTACTTCTTACATGTTGAACCAAATACCTGTACTTTCTACTTCTTACATGTTGAACCCAAATACCTGTACTTTCTACTTTACATGTTGAACCCAAATACCTGTACTTTCTACTTCTTACTTGAACCAAATACCTGTTTCTACTTCTTACATGTGAACCAAATACCTGTACTTTCTACTTCTTACATGTTGAACCAAATACCTGTACTTTCTACTTCTACATGTTGAACTCAAATACCTGTACTTTCTACTTCTTACATGTTGAACCCAAATACCTGTACTTTCTACTTCTTACATGTTGAACACAAATACCTGTACTTTCTACTTCTTACATGTTGAACCCAAATACCTGTACTTTCTACTTCTTACATGTTGAACACAAATACCTGTACTTTCTACTTCTTACATGTTGAACACAAATACCTGTACTTTCTACTTCTTACATGTTGAACACAATACCTGTACTTTCTACTTCTTACATGTTGAACCCAAACCTGTACTTTCTACTTCTTACATGTTGAACCCAAATACCTGTACTTTCTACTTCTTACACTTTGAACACAAATACCTGTACTTTCTACTTCTTACATGTTGAACACAAATACCGTACTTTCTACTTCTTACATTTGAACCCAAATACCTGTACTTTCTACTTCTTACATTTTGAACCCAAATACCTGTACTTTCTACTTCTTACATTTTGAACCCAAATACCTGTACTTCTTTCTACTTCTTACATGTTGAACCAAATACCTGTACTTTCTACTTCTTACATGTTGAACCCAAATACCTGTACTTTCTACTTCTTACATGTTGAACCCAATACCTGTACTTTCTACTTTTACATGTTTGAACCCAAATACCTGTACTTTCTACTTCTTACATTTTGAACCCAAATACCTGTACTTTCTACTTCTTACATGTTGAACCCAAATACCTGTACTTTCTACTTCTTACATGTTGAACCCAAATACCTGTACTTTCTACTTCTCACATGTTGAACCAAATACCTGTACTTTCTACTTCTTACATGTTAACACAAATACCTGTACTTTCTACTTCTTACATGTTGAACCCAAATACCTGTACTTTCTACTTCTTACACTTTGAACACAAATACCTGTACTTTCTACTTCTTACATGTTGAACCCAAATACCTGTACTTTCTACTTCTTACATGTTGAACCCAAATACCTGTACTTTCTACTTCTTACATGTTGAACCCAAATACCTGTACTTTCTACTTCTTACATTTGAACCCAAATACCTGTACTTTCTACTTCTTACATGTTGAACCCAAATACCTGTACTTTCTACTTCTTACATGTTGAACCCAAATACCTGTACTTTCTACTTCTTACATGTTGAACCAAATACCTGTACTTTCTACTTCGTACATGTTGAACCAAATACCTGTACTTTCTACTTCTTACACTTTGAACACAAATACCTGTACTTTCTACTTCTTACACTTTGAACACAAATACCTGTACTTTCTACTTCTTACATGTTGAACCAAATACCTGTACTTTCTACTTCGTACATGTTGAACTCAAATACCTGTACTTTCTACTTCTTACATGTTGAACCAAATACCTGTACTTTCTACTTCTTACACTTTGAACACAAATACCTGTACTTTCTACTTCTTACATGTTGAACACAAATACCTGTACTTTCTACTTCTTACATTTTGAACCCAAATACCTGTACTTTCTACTTCTTACATTTTGAACCCAAATACCTGTACTTTCTACTTCTTACATTTTGAACAAATACCTGTACTTTCTACTTCTTACATGTTGAACTCAAATACCTGTACTTTCTACTTCTTACATGTTGAACCCAAATACCTGTACTTTCTACTTCTTACATGTTGAACCCAAATACCTGTACTTTCTACTTCTTACATGTTGAACCCAAATACCTGTACTTTCTACTTCTTACTTTGAACCCAAATACCTGTACTTTCTACTTCTTACATGTTGAACCCAAATACCTGTACTTTCTACTTCTTACATGTTGAACCCAAATACTGTACTTTCTACTTCTCACATGTTGAACCAAATACCTGTACTTTCTACTTCTTACATGTTGAACAAATACCTGTACTTTCTACTTCTTACATGTTGAACCCAAATACCTGTACTTTCTACTTCTTACACTTTGAACACAAATACCTGTACTTTCTACTTCTTACATGTTGAACCCAAATACCTGTACTTTCTACTTCTTACATGTTGAACCCAAATACCTGTACTTTCTACTTCTTACATGTTGAACCAAAATACCTGTACTTTCTACTTCTTACATTTTGAACCCAAATACCTGTACTTTCTACTTCTTACATGTTGAACCCAAATACCTGTACTTCTACTTTCTTACATGTTGAACCCAAATACCTGTACTTTCTACTTCTTACATGTTGAACCCAAATACCTGTACTTTCTACTTCGTACATGTTGAACTCAAATACCTGTACTTTCTACTTCTTACATGTTGAACACAAATACCTGTACTTTCTACTTCTTACATGTTGAACACAAATACCTGTACTTTCTACTTCTACATGTTGAACACAAATACCTGTACTTTCTACTTCTTACATGTTGAACCCAAATACCTGTACTTTCTACTTCTTACATGTTGAACACAAATACCTGTACTTTCTACTTCTTACATGTTGAACACAAATACTGTACTTTCTACTTCTTACATGTTGAACACAAATACCTGTATTTCTACTTCTTACATGTTGAACACAAATACCTGTACTTTCTACTTCTTACATGTTGAACACAAATACCTGTACTTTCTACTTCTCACATGTTGAACACAAATACCTGTACTTTCTACTTCTTCCATGTTGAACCCAAATACCTGTACTTTCTACTTCTTCCATGTTGAACCCAAATACCTGTACTTTCTACTTCTCACATGTTGAACACAAATACCTGTACTTTCTACTTCTTCCATGTTGAACACAAATACCTGTACTTTTCTACTTCTTACATGTTGAACACAAATACCTGTACTTTCTACTCTTACATGTTGAACACAAATACCTGTACTTTCTACTTCTTACATGTTGAAACACAAATACCTTACTTTCTACTTCTTACATGTTGAACACAAATACCTGTACTTTCTACTTCTCACATGTTGAACACAAATACCTGTACTTTCTACTTCTTCCATGTTGAACCCAAATACCTGTACTTTCTACTTCTACATGTGAACTCAAATACCTGTACTTTCTACTTCTTACATGTTGAACCCAAATACCTGTACTTTCTACTTCTTACATGTTGAACCCAAATACCTGTACTTTCTACTTCTTACATGTTGAACCCAAATACCTGTACTTTCTACTTCTTACATTTTGAACCCAAATACCTGTACTTTCTACTTCTTACATGTTGAACCCAAATACCTGTACTTTCTACTTCTTACATGTTGAACCCAAATACCTGTACTTTCTACTTCTTACATGTTGAACCCAAATACCTGTACTTTCTACTTCTCACATGTTGAACCCAAATACCTGTACTTTCTACTTCTTACATGTTGAACAATACCTGTACTTTCTACTTCTTACATGTTGAACCAAATACCTGTACTTTCTACTTCTTACACTTTGAACCAAATACCTGTACTTTCTACTTCTTACATGTTGAACCCAAATACCTGTACTTTCTACTTCTTACATGTTGAACCCAAATACCTGTACTTTCTACTTCTTACATGTTGAACCAAATACCTGTACTTTCTACTTCTTACATTTGAACCCAAATACCTGTACTTTTACTTCTTACATGTTGAACCCAAATACCTGTACTTTCTACTTCTTACATGTTGAACCCAAATACCTGTACTTTCTACTTCTTACATGTTGAACCCAAATACCTGTACTTTCTACTTCGTACATGTTGAACTCAAATACCTGTACTTTCTACTTCTTACATGTTGAACACAAATACCTGTACTTTCTACTTCTTACATGTTGAACACAAATACCTGTACTTTCTACTTCTTACATGTTGAACACAATACCTGTACTTTCTACTTCTTACATGTTGAACCCAAATACCTGTACTTTCTACTTCTTACATGTTGAACACAAATACCTGTACTTTCTACTTCTTACATGTTGAACACAAATACCTGTACTTTCTACTTCTTACATGTTGAACACAAATACCTGTACTTCTACTTCTTACATGTTGAACCAAATACCTGTACTTTCTACTTCTTCCATGTTGAACACAAATACCTGTACTTTCTACTTCTTCCATGTTCCAAACAGGCTGGTTCCTTTAGTTTGAATGTGTGTTTGGTGGCGTGATCATTATTATTTAGAGTCATTGCGTGCCTATTGATTTGAACACGATCCGTGTATCCATCATTTCCTGCTCTTCTCTAAAGAAGAGGGACCAATGGAAACGTTGTCATGTTGCCGTTGTTCAGCATGGAAACATTCATTAGCTAACAATGACATTATTGTTCTATTAATATAAAGGGAGGTCAGGTACTCTTTAAAACAGCTGGTAGTTATGGGTACTTTTTACTGAAGTACATTTCAAAGCCTCTTTACTTTGACTTGAGTAAAGAAGTTTAGTCAGTACTTCTACTTTTACCAGAGTATTTCTAAACACCAGTATCTGTACTTCTACTTGAGTAAAGGATGTGTGTACTTCTACTTGAGGAAAGGATGTGTACTTCTACTTGAGTAAAGGATGTGTGTACTTTTACATCCCTGGATGTAATGGTAAAGCTGTATCTGACAGGTAAAGGTGTATCTGACAGGTAAAGGTGTATCTGACAGGTAAAGGTGTACCTCTCCCCTCCACAGGGACAGGATGTGGTCTGTGACATGGATCACTGCAGGTTTCCCACTCCTCTCGGTCTGTGGCGTTCAGGATGCTCTCTATGGCTCGGTTCAACACCTCCATACCTGAAGAGAATCACAGGTGAGAGTTAGGTGAGTTCAGTGAGAGCTCAGGTGCGTCAGGGTTACTCAGGGAAATGAAAAGCTACAAAACATTCTGAAAGTGAAAAATTAGGTGAGGAAGATGTGTTCAGGTGTGTTCAGGTGAATACAGAAGGTGTCTTCAGGTGTGTATAAGTGTGTCCAGGTGTGTATAAGTGTGTATACAGGTGTGTTCAGGTGTGTATAAGTGTGTACAGGTGTATACAGGTGTGTTCAGCTGTGTATAGGTGTGTCCAGGTGTGTATAAGTGTGTCCAGGTGGTCCAGGAGTGTATAGGTGTGTCCAGGTGTGTATAGTGTGTCCAGGTGTGTTCAGGTGTGTATAGGTGTGTCCAGGTGTGTATAAGTGTGTCCAGGTGTATACAGGTGTGTTCAGGTGTGCTCAGGTGTGTCCCGGTGTGTTCAGGTGTGTACAGGTGTGTTCAGGTGTGTACAGGTGTGCTCAGGTGTGTTCAGGTGTGTTTCCCTCCTACCCATGGCTCTGGACACCGGCAGGTTCCCGATGTATTGAACCTCAAACTTCTGCTCCTGCTGCCGTACCGCCTCCAGGAACTCCACTGAAACGACAACAGAGAGTCAGCAGCCAATCAGAGCGCAGCAGGTGATGTCTGAGCTCAGGTGAGGCACCTTGTCGGGGAAGGTCTTCAGGTGAGATGTTGTCCATCGTCAGAGAGCGAGACGGCCTCATCAGCGTCTGGTCTGACATCATCTGCAGAGGAAACACCTGTTTAATGCTCAGCTGATGCTAACACGGTGAGCATCACACCTGAGGGATGCTAACATGCTAACACAGTCAGCATCACACATGAGGGGATGCTAACATGCTAACAGGGAGAGCATCATACCTGAGGGGATGCTAACATGCTAACAATGTGAGCATCACACCTGAGGGGATGCTAGCATGCTAACACGGTGAGCATCACACCTGAGGGGATGCTAACATGCTAAAACAGTGAGCATCATACCTGAGGGGATTCTAACATGCTAACACAGTGAGCATCACACCTGAAGGGATGCTAACATGCTAACACAGTGAGCAACACACCTGAGGGGATGCTAACATGCTAACACGGTGAGCAACACACCTGAGGGGATGCTAACATGCTAAGCTAATACTCAGCACTGACCTTGGAGCACATCTCGTGCAGCGCTGAGGCGATGGTTCGGGCCGGAGCGTCGCAGCGGAACACGTGACACTTCAGAACACAGCTGTCCTTATCGCCCGCCACGAAGGCAAAGTCCCTGAACACCCCACACACACACCCCGCACACACACACACACACACACACAACACACACACACACACACCCACACACACACACACACACACACACACACACCCACACACACACACACACCCACACCACACACACACACACTGATGGTGAAACTTGAGGATGAGGTGTTGTGTATCTACAGCTCACTGATAGCTGTTAGCTGTGGGAGGTAAAGGTGAGAGGTTACCTGTCCCTGCAGGTGGGAGGGGGGGAGCGTGTTCAGGAGACAGAGAGAGAGACAGGTTTAGTGCAAAGGAGGGAGACAAACAAGAGAGCAGACAGACAGGTTAGTTTTAGTTTAACTTTGTTAGTCTAGCTTAGCACAAAGAATGGAAACAGGGGGGAATGTTAGCCTAGCTTAGCACAAAGAATGGTAGCGGGGGGGGGGGGCCTAGCTTAGCATCTGATTGGCTCACCGGCCGTTGTTGCAGCCGACCCCCCACACTCTGATGTTAATGATTGGCTGACAGTGAAGGGGGGTGTGGTCTAAAGGGTCCAATAGGGAGAGAGTGTCTTTCTTCAGGACGAGCATCATCTCACGACCCTGCAGACAGAGAGACAGACAGTTAGAGAGAGAGACAGTTAGAGAGAGAGACAGTTAGAGAGACAGACAGACAGACAGTTAGAGAGAGAGAGAGAGAGACAGACAGACAGACAGACAGACAGACAGACAGACAGGTAGAGAGAGAGACAGTTAGAGAGACAGACAGACAGACAGACAGACAGACAGACAGACAGACAGACAGACAGACAGTTAGAGAGAGAGACAGTTAGACAGACAGACAGACAGACAGACAGACAGACAGTCTCACCTCCCCCCAGGCTCCCTGCCTGTCTCTCTGCTCGGGGCTGCTGCAGCGAGACAGCTGCTGGATCACATGACTGACAGCCAGGCTGCTGCGACCCGGAGACAGATCGTCCTCCTGGACCTCCAACCAGCCAAGAGACCGCACCGAGAAGCACTGAGACAGGTGAGAGACAGACAGGTGAGAGACAGGTGAGAGACAGGAGACAGACAGGTGAGAGACAGGTGAGGGACAGGTGAGAGACAGGTGAGAGACAGACAGGTGAGGGACAGGTGAGAGACAGGTGAGAGACAGACAGGAGAGAGACAGACAGGTGAGAGACAGACAGGTGAGAGACAGACAGGTGAGGGACAGGTGAGAGACAGGTGAGAGACAGGTGAGAGACAGACAGGTGAGAGACAGGTGACAGACAGGTGAGAGACAGACAGGTGAGAGACAGCAGGACAGCATCTCAGGTTTACCTTAGAGCTGGGGTCGTTGGACAGGAAGTCTTCATGCCAGGAACACCTGAGAGAGAGACACAATCAGAGTGTGTGTGTGTGTGTGTGTGTGTGTGTGTGTGTGTGTGTTGTGTGTGTGTGTGTGTGTGTGTGTGTGTTGTGTTGTGTGTGTGTGTGTGTGTGTGTGTGTGTGTGGGTGTGTGTGTGTGTGTGTGTGTGTGTGTGTGTGTGTGTGTGTGTGGTGTGTGGTGTGTGTGTGTGTGTGTGTGTGTGTGTGTGTGTGTGTGTGTACCTGCTCTCAGCTGCTCTGTGTGTCTCCTCTTCCTGCTGACCACAGAAGAAGACTGCGTTAAACACAGGTAAACACACCTGTGGGGATCTAAACTACAGTTTGTACAGTTTGTGTCCCTGTGTGTGTGTACCTGTGTACCTGTGTGTGTGTCCCTGTGTGTGTCCCTGTGTGTGTACCTGTGTCCCTGTGTGTGTACCTGTGTCCCTGTGTCCCTGTGTGTGTACCTGTGTCCCTGTGTGTGTACCTGTGTACCTGTGTCCCTGTGTGTGTACCTGTGTCCCTGTGTGTGTACCTGTGTCCTGTGTGTGTACCTGTGTGTACCTGTGTGTGTACCTGTGTACCTGTGTGTGTACCTGTGTGTACCTGTGTGTGTACCTGTGTGAGTACCTGTGTGAGTACCTGTGTGAGTACCTGTGTACCTGTGTGTGTACAGGTGTGTACCTGTGTGTGTACCTGTGTACCTGTGTGTGTACAGGTGTGTGTACAGGTGTGTGTACCTGTGTGTGTGTGTACAGGTGTGTGTACAGGTGTGTGTGTGTACCTGTGTGTGTACAGGTGTGTGTACCTGTGTGTGTACCTGTGTGAGTACCTGTGTACCTGTGTGAGTACCTGTGTGAGTACCTGTGTGTACCTGTGTCCCTGTGTGTACCTGTGTGTGTACCTGTGTCCCTGTGTGTGTACCTGTGTGTGTACCTGTGTGTGTCCTGTGTCCCTGTGTGTGTACCTGTGTGTGTCCCTGTGTCCCTGTGTGTGTACCTGTGTCCCTGTGTGTGTCCCTGTGTGTGTCCCTGTGTGTGTACCTGTGTGTGTGTACCTGTGTCCCTGTGTGTGTACCTGTGTCCCTGTGTGTCCCTGTGTCCCTGTGTGTGTACCTGTGTCCCTGTGTGTGTGTACCTGTGTCCCTGTGTGTGTACCTGTGTCCCTGTGTGTGTACCTGTGTCCCTGTGTGTGTACCTGTGTGTGTACCTGTGTCCCTGTGTGTGTACCTGTGTCCCTGTGTGTGTACCTGTGTGTGTACCTGTGTCCCTGTGTGTGTACCTGTGTCCCTGTGTGTGTACCTGTGTTTCTGTGTGTGTACCTGTGTGTGTACCTGTGTCCCTGTGTGTGTACCTGTGTATGTACCTGTGTATGTACCTGTGTGTACCTGTGTGTACCTGTGTACCTGTGTGTGTACCTGTGTACGTGTGTGTACGTTGTGTACAGTGTGTGTACCTGTGTATGTACAGGTGTGTGTACCTGTGTGAGTACCTGTGTGAGTACCTGTGTGTGTACCTGTGTGTGTACAGGTGTGTGTACCTGTGTGAGTACCTGTGTGTGTACAGGTGTGTGTACCTGTGTGAGTACCTGTGTGAGTACCTGTGTGAGTACCTGTGTGTGTACCTGTGTGTGTACCTGTGTGTGTGTACCTGTGTCCTGTGTGTGTACCTGTGTGTGTACCTGTGTGTGTACCTGTGTCCCTGTGTGTGTCCCTGTGTGTGTCCCTGTGTGTGTACCTGTGTCCCTGTGTGTGTCCCTGTGTGTGTCCCTGTGTGTGTCCCTGTGTGTGTACCTGTGTGTACCTGTGTGTGTACCTGTGTCCCTGTGTGTGTCCCCGTGTGTGTACCTGTGTCCCTGTGTGTGTACCTGTGTACCTGTGTGTGTCCCTGTGTGTGTACCTGTGTCCCTGTGTGTGTACCTGTGTCCCTGTGTGTGTACCTGTGTCCCTGTGTGTGTACCTGTGTACCTGTGTGTGTACCTGTGTACCTGTGTGTGTACAAGTGTGTGTACAGGTGTGTGTACCTGTGTATGTACAGGTGTGTGTACCTGTGTGAGTACCTGTGTGTGTACCTGTGTGTGTACCTGTGTGAGTACCTGTGTGTACAGGTGTGTGTACCTGTGTGAGTACCTGTGTGAGTACCTGTGTGTACCTGTGTGAGTACCTGTGTGTGTACCTGTGTCCCTGTGTGTGTACCTGTGTGTGTACCTGTGTCCCTGTGTGTGTACCTGTGTGTGTACCTGTGTCCCTGTGTGTGTCCCTGTGTGTGTCCCTGTGTGTGTACCTGTGTGTGTACCTGTGTCCTGTGTGTGTCCCTGTGTGTGTCCCTGTGTGTGTCCTGTGTGTGTCCCTGTGTGTGTCCTGTGTGTGTCCTGTGTGTGTCCCTGTGTGTGTACCTGTGTGTGTACCTGTGTCCCTGTGTGTGTACCTGTGTCCCTGTGTGTGTACCTGTGTCCCTGTGTGTGTACCTGTGTCCTGTGTGTGTACCTGTGTGTACCTGTGTGTGTACCTGTGTACCTGTGTGTGTACCTGGTGTGTACCTGTGTTGTACCTGTGTGTGTACCTGTGTGAGTACCTGTGTGAGTACCTGTGTACCTGTGTGTGTACCTGTACCTGTGTGTGTACCTGTGTGTACCTGTGTACTGTGTGTGTACCTGTGAGTACCTGTGTGTGTACCTGTGTGTGTACAGGTGTGTGTACCTGTGTACCTATGTGTGTACCTGTGTGTGTACCTATGTGTGTACCTGTGTGTGTACCTGTGAGTACCTGTGTGGTACCTGTGTGAGTACCTGTGTGAGTACCTGTGTGTGTACCTGTGTACCGATGTGTGTACCTGTGTGAGTACCTGTGTGTGTACCTGTGTACCTGTGTGTGTACCTGTGTGTGTACCTGTGTGTGTACCTGTGTGAGTACCTGTGTGAGTACCTGTGTGTGTACCTGTGTACCTGTGTGAGTACCTGTGTGTGTACCTGTGTATGTACCTGTGTGTGTACCTGTGTAGTACCTGTGTGTGTACAGGTGTGTACCTGTGTACCTGTGTGTGTACCTGTGTACCTATGTGAGTACCTGTGTGTGTACCTGTGTGAGTACCTGTGTACCTGTGTGTGTACCTGTGTACCTGTGTGTGTACAGGTGTGTACCTGTGTGTGTACCTGTGTACCTGTGTGTGTGTACCTGTGTGATACCTGTGTGAGTACCTGTGTGTGTACCTGTGTACCTGTGTGAGTACCTGTACCTGTGTGTGTACAGGTGTGTACCTGTGTGTACCTGTGTGTGTACCTGTGTGTGTACCTGTGTGAGTACCTGTGTGAGTACCTGTGTGTGTACCTGTGTATATGTGAGTACCTGTGTGTGTACCTGTGTAGCTGTGTGTGTGTGTGTGTGTACCGGTGTGAGTACCTGTGTGTGTACCTGTGTACCTGTGTGTACCTGTGTGAGTACCTGTGTGTGTACCTGTGTGAGTACCTGTGTGTGTACCTGTGTGTGTACCTGTGTACCTGTGCAGGTGAGGTGCGGGGGTGCATCCACTGGGTGTCTCCACTGGGGACATGCCAGTAATACGTCCCAGCTGAGTCTCTGATGGTCCTCCAGCCTGGAGGCAGTTCAGGGTCCAGCTGCAGGTTCTGGTCCGTCCAGATGTTGTCTGTCCACACAGGGGACATAAAGACACTTTATTTAGACTCACCTGAAGAGCTGTGATACATTGAGCAGGGACACAGAGTCCTCAGAGACACAGAGTCCTCAGAGACACAGAGACTCAGAGACACAGAGACACAAAGACTCAGAGACACAGAGTCCTCAGTGACACAGTGTCCTCAGAGACACAGTGACACAGAGTCCTCAGAGACACAGTGTCCTCAGAGACACAGTGTCCTCAGTGACACAGAGTCCACAGAGACACAGTGTCCTCAGAGACACAGTGTCCTCAGTGACACAGTGTCCTCAGAGACACAGTGACATAGAGTCCTCAGTGACACAGAGTCCTCAGAGACACAGATACACAGTGTCTTCAGAGACACAGTGTCCTCAGTGACACAGAGTCCTCAGAGACACAGATACACAGTGTCTTCAGAGACACAGTGTCCTCAGAGACACAGTGTCCTCAGTAACAGTGTCCTCAGTGTCCTCAGTGACACAGAGTCCTCAGAGACACAGTGTCCTCAGTGACACAGAGTCCACAGAGACACAGTGTCCTCAGAGACACAGTGACACAGAGTCCTCAGAGACACAGTATCCTCAGAGACACAGTGTCCTCAGTGTCCTCAGTGACACAGAGTCCACAGAGACACAGTGTCCTCAGAGACACAGTGTCCTCAGTGACACAGAGTCCTCAGAGACACAGAGACACAGTGTACTCAGAGACACAGAGTCCTCAGAGACACAGAGACACAGTGTACTCAGAGACACAGTGTCCTCAGAGACACAGTGTCCTCAGTGACACAGAGTCCTCAGAGACACAGAGACACAGTGTACTCAGTGACACAGAGTCCTCAGAGACACAGTGTCCTCAGTGACACAGAGTCCTCAGAGACACAGTCCTCAGAGACACAGTGTCCTCAGTGACACAGAGTCCTCAGAGACACAGAGACACAGTGTACTCAGTGACACAGAGTCCTCAGAGACACAGTGTCCTCAGTGACACAGAGTCCTCAGAGACCAGTGTCCTCAGAGACACAGTGTCCTCAGTGACACAGAGTCCTCAGAGACACAGTGTACTCAGTGACACAGAGTCCTCAGAGACTCAGTGATGTCAGAGTGCAGGACTCTGAATCATTAATGAGATCATAACGCTGAGTCAGCTGATCCACTGACAATAATACACACTGCAGAAGAAGAGAGGGTCAATAACTACTCAGTCTGTCCTCTGTCCTCTCTGTCCTCTCCCTGGGAGTCTGTCCTCTCAGTCCTCTCCCTGGGACAGGGACACCTGAAGTGTCTTCAGTGTAAATACTAATACAGATATCTGAAAAAGTAAACAAACAACAGAACCACTTCCTGTTTGATGTGAACCTTTAAAAACATCTGTTTACTTCTGGAGGGGGGGGGCAACGACAGGTGTCAGGTGACAGGAAGTGATGTCATCGTGTGCACAGCAGGAAGCTCCGCCCCCAACGACCCATTTTCAATTTAGTGTTGAAACAAACATGTAAAAAACAACAACAACAACAACAGTCCTCTTACAGCAGAGGCCGACGAAGCCGGTTCAACAGAACCCGGATATGTTGGAGTTAGCCAGTTGGCCTAATCCAAAACATACGCGCTCTCGCTAAGCGGTCCTACGACGTGGGTTATCAAGTGGATCGCTCAAGCCAGCCGTGTCCTATCTAGTTAGGAGCCCACATGAAAGGGGCGGTATTTGGAGCGATCGACCAATCACAAACATGGAGAAGCGCACTGACAGAGCGTCAGACTTCCTGAATGAAAAGTGAACTTTAATATTAGACAAATATGAAGACGTTAAACTTGAAACATCCATGACTTAAACACTTGATCCAGGATCAAAGCCACATAGCTGCACCTGCAGGTGAATACAGCTGGTAACAGAACAAGTGTTTGAATGCGTCCATTAACAGGTTTATGATATCACATCCACGTCTGCACTCACAGCGGACTGTACGTGATGTTACTTTGATCCGGTTACTTGTGTTGTGGCAGATATTTCAGTAAGCTTTCTTAACGCTAATGTTATAATAGTCAGATTGCTCTGAAGATGGAGGTGATATTCTATTCATGTTCACGTTCACACAGTTGATTTTTGCCGGCCGTCTTTCCTGCAACGGCAGTTTCTCTGTATTTCCTTTCTCCTGTAATATGACTTGATCGCTTTAAACTCCGCACACTGAGCTCTGATTGGTCAGCAGGCGGTGCTTTCACTGAGTTGATCTCTTAGCCTGCAACCTAACCTGCTCCGGACCAGGTTAGCGCTCAGCATCAGTTACCATGGAGATCTAGCCCACTAAGAAGAGAACCAGCGTCGTAGGACCGGAAACCCAGAGATTAACCTGAAGTTAGCTAAGAGAAACTCAGGCTTCGTAGTACAGGCCTCTGGATTAGTGTGTGTTGAGTGTCTGTCTGTCTGTCTGTCTGTCTGTCTGTCTGTCTGTCTGTCTGTCTGTCTGTCTGTCTGTCTGTCTGTCTGTCTGTCTCTCTAACTGTCTGTCTCTATCTGTCTGTCTGTCTGTCTGTCTGTCTGTCTCTCTCTCTAACTGTCTGTCTGTGTGTGTGTGTGTGTGTGTGTGTGTTGTGTGGGTGTGTGTGTGTGTGTGTGTGTGGTGTGTGTGTGTGTGTGTGTGTGTGTGTGTGTGTGTGTGTGTGTTGGTGTGTGTGTGTGTGTGTGTGTGTGTGTGTGTGTGTGTGTGTGTGTGTGTGTGTGTGTGTGTGTGTGTGTGTGTGTGTGTGTGTGGTGTGTGTGTGTGTCTCACCATCATAGTTCACTATGAGGATGGCCAGCATGTAATCTTTGCCATCATGGCTCCGCCTTCCAACATTTGTGCTCTAATCAGCTGATCTCTCACACACACACACACACACACACACACACACTCACTCTCACATACACACACACTCACACATACTCACACATACACACACATACACACACCCTCTCAGGTCCAGATGGAGGACAGCGTCTCTGTAACATCCGTCTCTTCTTCTTTGTTGGTGTCCGTCCGGCGTCTCCTCCTCAGTCTGATGAAGGATGCTCGTCTTCCTCCTCTCTCGCCCTCTGCTCTCTCTCTCTCGCCTTCCTCTCTCTCTCTCCTCTCTCCTCTCTCCTCCTCCCAAACCTGACGTCACCCCCCTCCCTCTCCCGCCCTCCTCTCTCTCTCTCTCGCCCTCCTCTCTCTCCTCTCTCTCTCTCTCCTCTCTCTCTCTCCTCTCTCTCTCTCTCTCCTCTCTCTCCTCTCTCTCTCTCCTCTCTCTCTCCTCCCCCACCTGACGTCACCCCCCTCCCTCTCCCCGCTCTCCTCTCTCGCCCTCCTCTCTCTCCTCTCTCTCTCTCTCTCCTCTCTCTCTCCTCTCTCTCCTCTCTCTCTCTCCTCTCTCTCTCTCTCCTCTCTGTCCTCTCTCTCTCTCTCTCTCTCGCTCCTCTCTCTCCTCTCTCTCTCTCCTCTCTCTCTCTCTCCTCCCCCACCTGACGTCACCCCCCTCCCTCTCCCCTGTCTCCTCTCTCTCTCTCTCTCTCTCCTCTCTCTCTCTCTCCTCTCTCTCCTCTCTTCGCCCTCCTCTCTCTCCTCTCTCTCCTCTCTCTCCTCTCTCTCGCTCTCCTCTCTCGACCTTCACTGTTATAATAGAACCCTTTAACCTGAGTCATTCAGTAAAAACGGGTGTTATGGTAAATAATAACATCATTGTAATGTTGTTGTTTAATGTTGATTTTAATTCCTTAAATAGGACCCTGCAGGTGTATGTATGTGACTTAGATACTGTATACAGGTACAACCAGCATGTATCTTACTCTAAAGAGAGTTTTATAAACATACTTATCATATTTATAAGGAATATTAAACGGCTGATCACCTGACTAGTGCCTGTGACGTCACAGCAGGATGACAGAGGTGTCCACGTGGCACGGAAAGGTTTTCCCGGCAGGAGCGCGTTGAAGCTAAAAAACATCACAGGAACTCCCGCCAAGACTCCTTCAAAGTAAAAGCCTAAAGAGAATTGTGACACGCAAACATCATCATAATGCACCAATATGACAACAACAAAAACAACAACCAACATGAGTCACAAGCAGTGCATTAATGAGCTCTGATGATTATCTTCCCCTCTTATGATTCATTGGAAACTGATGACGTGTTTTATTTTGAAAGTGTGAGCGGAAGTGCTCCGTGTTGTTGACTCTGATGTTGACTCGCTGTTTCTCCCGGGGAGGCTGGCTGCTCTAATTTAACATTAGTTTCATATAAGAGTCACTTTAAAAGCCTCTGTTGTTTACCTTAGCTTAGCTTATCTTTCGGGTTAGCTTAGCTGTTAGCAGGAGAGCAGCTGTTTACATACTGTTGAACACAGAGGAACTACAGACTGTGAATATACAGATACAGATATACATACAGCAGGAGGGCCAGCATGGAGGACAGGTACATCAAACCAGGTGAGAGACGGGGACATGTCATTATTAAAGAGTTTCAGGAGTCTCTGTGATGCTAAAGAGCTAACAGTTAGCATCACAGAGAAGTAGACCAAGTAGAAAAGTGTTATCATCAAAATAGTTAAAGTAGAAGTACTCAGGTCTAGTACTTCAGTAAAAGTAGAGGTACTCAGATCTTGTGCTTCAGTAAAAGTAGAAGTACTCAGATATTGTACTTCATTAAAAGTAGAAGTACTCAGATCTTGTACTTCAGTAAAAGTAGAAGTACTCAGATCTTGTACTTCAGTAAAAGTAGAAGTACTCAGATCTTGTACTTGAGTAAAGTAGAAGTACTCAGATATTGTACTTGAGTAAAAGTAGAAGTACTCAGATCTTGTACTTGAGTAAAAGTTAGAAGTACTCAGATCTTATACTTGAGTAAAAGTAGAAGTACTCAGATATTGTACTTGAGTAAAATAGAAGTACTCAGATCTTATACTTGAGTAAAAGTAGAAGTACTCAGATATTGTACTTGAGTAAAAGTAGAAGTACTCAGATCTTGAGTAAAAGTAGAAGTACTCAGATATTGTACTTGAGTAAAAGTAGAAGTACTCAGATCTTGTACTTGAGTAAAAGTAGAAGTACTCAGATCTTATACTTGAGTAAAAGTAGAAGTACTCAGATATTGTACTTGAGTAAAAGTAGAAGTACTCAGATCTTGAGTAAAAGTAGAAGTACTCAGATCTTGAGTAAAAGTAGAAGTACTCAGATTTGTACTTGAGTAAAAGTAGAAGTACTCAGATCTTGAGTAAAAGTAGAAGTACTCAGATCTTGTACTTGAGTAAAAGTAGAAGTACTCAGATCTTGAGTAAAAGTAGAAGTACTCAGATCTTGTACTTGAGTAAAAGTAGAAGTACTCAGATCTTGAGTAAAAGTAGAAGTACTCAGATCTTGTACTTGAGTAAAAGTAGAAGTACTCAGATCTTGAGTAAAAGTAGAAGTACTCAGATCTTGTACTTGAGTAAAAGTAGAAGTACTCAGATCTTGTACTTGAGTAAAAGTAGAAGTACTCAGATATTGTACTTGAGTAAAAGTAGAAGTACTCAGATCTTGAGTAAAAGTAGAAGTACTCAGATCTTGTACTTGAGTAAAAGTAGAAGTACTCAGATCTTGTACTTGAGTAAAAGTAGAAGTACTCAGATTTGTACTTGAGTAAAAGTAGAAGTACTCAGATATTGTACTTGAGTAAAAGTAGAAGTACTCAGATCTTGAGTAAAAGTAGAAGTACTCAGATCTTGAGTAAAAGTAGAAGTACTCAGATTGTACTTGAGTAAAAGTAGAAGTACTCAGATCTTGAGTAAAAGTAGAAGTACTCAGATCTTGTACTTGAGTAAAAGTAGAAGTACTCAGATCTTGAGTAAAAGTAGAAGTACTCAGATCTTGTACTTGAGTAAAAGTAGAAGTACTCAGATCTTGAGTAAAAGTAGAAGTACTCAGATCTTGTACTTGAGTAAAAGTAGAAGTACTCAGATCTTGTACTTGAGTAAAAGTAGAAGTACTCAGATCTTGTACTTGAGTAAAAGTAGAAGTACCAGAGTGTAGGAATACTCTGTTACAGTAAAAGTCCTGCATTCAAAATGTTCCTCAAGTAAAAGTAGAAAAGTATTCTCATCAAAATATAGTGAAAGTAGCGACAGTAAAAGTAGTCATTGTGCAGATTGGTCCATTTCAGAATAATATATATGATATGTTTTATAATGATTGATCATGAAAGTGTTCTCAAAGCTGGTAAAGGTGCAGCTAGTTTGAATGACTTTGTATACTGCAGGGCATGGGCGTCGCCTGGGGTAGGCATCCGGGACTTTACCTAGAGGACGGCAGAATTTGTAATTTCCTGTGTTCAGTGAATGCAACAGAGGCAAGACACACCAGACCAATCAGAGAGTTGCATGGAAATAAACGTGTTTTATTGGCTGACAGTAACGTACCTCTCCTCTGTGACAGTGTTTAAACTTTAAACTGTCAGCGAGTTTCTGAAGATGCGAAAGAAACCATTGACTTGGTGCAGGCAGTAAATTACAAAACAGCAGTTGAGAACACACTGAAAAGTTACCGAAGTGACGAGAAAGCACATGTAGTCTATGATATGATATTCCGAAACTGTGACACGAAGAAGAAGCGTAGAAACATGGAAGACTTGTAGTCGAGGCATCATGTGGAGCACGCTCTCACATTAGCTATTAGCTCAGATTAGCTATTGATGATCACGTGATAAATCATATAAAACCAATAGCACACAAAAAACATGTTGCTGTGAGCATTAAACGATTAACATTAAACTAAAAACACAACAGAACGTTATTGTCCTTATAAAAATAAAAACATACATTTTATGAGAATTTCCCACAATCCATTGCCGTAACCCGTAACAAGCTAATGCAGGCACACGTTTGTTTGTGACACCAGATGGCGTAATTCTTCTTCTTCTTCTTTTCTTTAATGGCGAATCGCTTCCACTTGGAGCATATATCGCCACCTCTGGCGTAATTCTCCGATTAACAAGGATTTTATACCAACCTTTATAACTCTGTTACACACACACGACACACCTATATGCCGTGAGCTGATTATCGATCCTTCATTGTAAACAGATCTGGTAGGCCACCACGTTATTCTTTACTTTCTGCGTCTTTATATGTAGAAGATATTATCTATTGGTCAGAGAGCTGTGGGGCTGTGGGGAGGACACAGGTTTGCTGCCCTCTACAAAAGACCAATACACTACAAAACAGAGAAACGTATTGAAATGGTGGACGCTTATACAAAAAGGCTTCAAATGTATTTAGTATTGTATGAACATGTTTTAATTGGGGGGCGGGTGGATGTCACACCCTCTAGGGGGTCCGGAGGTATGCCCCCCGGGATTTATTTGTTTAACATTTTAAAGTAAAATGCTTCAATCTGGTGCACTTTGAGCAGAATTAACAGAGACCTGATCTAGGGTACAACTCTAAAACACCCATATGAAAAAGATCGGTTTACATTTTAATAATCAAATAAGTATGTGAACATAGCCAATAACCCATAGCCAATAACCCATAGCCAATAACCCATAGCCAATAACCCATAGCCAATAACCCATAGCCAATAACCTCCCATAGCCAATAACCCATAGCCAATAACCCATAGCCAATAACCCATAGCCAATAACCCATAGCCAATAACCCATAGCCAATAACCCATAGCCAATAACCTCCCATAGCCAATAACCCATAGCCAATAACCCATAGCCAATAACCCATAGCCAATGACCCATAGCCAATGACCCATAGCCAATAACCCATAGCCAATGACCCATAGCCAATGACCCATAGCCAATAACCCATAGCCAATAACCCATAGCCAATGACCCATAGCCAATAACCCATAGCCAATAACCCATAGCCAATAACCCATAGCCAATGACCCATAGCCAATAACCTCCCATAGCCAATAACCCATAGCCAATGACCATAGCCAATAACCCATAGCCAATAACCCATAGCCAATGACCCATAGCCAATGACCCATAGCCATAACCCATAGCCAATGACCCATAGCCAATGACCCATAGCCAATAACCCATAGCCAATAACCCATAGCCAATGACCCATAGCCAATAACCCATAGCCAATAACCCATAGCCAATAACCCATAGCCAATAACCTCCCATAGCCAATAACCCATAGCCAATGACCCATAGCCAATAACCCATAGCCAATAACCCATAGCCAATGACCCATAGCCAATGACCCATAGCCAATAACCCATAGCCAATGACCCATAGCCAATGACCCATAGCCAATAACCCATAGCCAAAACCCATAGCCAATGACCCATAGCCCATAACCCATAGCCAATAACAAATACATGTAACGTATTTAATTGTTGTTGTTCATTCATATCTTATTTGAAGCGCTCATCGTACAGGGCAAATGAAATGTGTAACCGGGGTGAAAAGGGTGTTATCTTTACTTAATTATGAATGTTATAACATGAAGGCCGAAAATTCGTTTTTTGTATTATATTTCCAATTAAAACTGCGGTCACAGACGTGCACGCAGTTGTGGGCGGGCCTTCGCGTCCGAGCGCCTGTCGGGGAGGGTCGCCGGTCGCCCCGGCGTCAAGCAGACGCGTACAAGTCCTCCAAAATGAGCCATTTCTCAAATGTTCGCGTCCCGGACTCCTCGGTCCTCCGGCAGCGACCCGGGAACGGATGTGGGCGCGCCGCCTCGAAGGAAATCAAAATTCTCTAAAGGCTCGTCGAGGATCGATTATCGCAGAGGCTGTCTGGAGAGCCGTAACCGTGGCGTGTGGCGCAGTGGGTTGTGCGTTGTTTGGATCAGGGGGTCACAGGTTCAAACCCCACTACAGTCAGCATGTTGTTGTGTCCCTGAGACACTTCAACCCAAATTGCTCCTGTGGGGATTGCCCACAGTATTGAGTATGTAAGTGGCTTTGGATAAAAGCGTCTAGGAAGTGACATGTAATGTAATGTGCTGTAAACGAGGATACACTGATTTAGAGGAGAGAGGAGTCTCTCTGGAGGAGCTATAACCGAGGGTACACTGATGTATCCTTCTGAGTCGATTTCAGGCCACAGAGACCGGGTGTAAATTAAATTAAACTTTATTCACAACAGGCTATAGTGGCGAGATAGTAGAATGTAAACAGGTATAAGTCCAAGTGTAATTAAATACATGAAACTGTAAAGATAAGCATTAACAGTTCATAGACACATAGCAACAGTAGAAAATATAATATTGTCACTAAAAAGAGTAAAGACTAATGGAAAGAGGTGCAGTACACAATTAATAGCATGAAAATTAATCAGTGTACCAAAAACTAATATTGTCATCTCACTCCAAGCTGAACTCCAAAGTGGCAGCCCTGACTATATGTATGTGTGGTCTATAACAGAGAAAGACAAAGTTACAAGTAGAATGAGAATCAGTGACTTACATATTATACAGCAATCAATAAGCATAACTTTCTCTTCAATGGACATGTTCTCCAAGGATAGTTAACTGTCCAACAGGCAGGTTGCAATGAAACCAGTACAAATATGAACATGTAATACACTGCACAGGTAGCTCCTTTAACCTACAATATAACAGGTTCATAGGTCATCTAAATATGAGATTGGCAACATTGTCAAACAAAGCTGGACTTATCCGCACGCAGCTAATGTCAAGGAAGCACAGCTCTGCCAAACTGTTCCCGTAGCGATTACAAGTTATTTACGATGATCAAATGCTTCAGACTTTCTGCCCTGTTCTTTACTCACTGAAGGCATCTCCTCTGGATGTTAGGCATGTATTTTGTTAATACAGCAGCTTTAACTGTGAGCTGACATTTACAGTGAGAACAGCTGCTGAGTGCAGAAAGCAGAACAGTGTGTATAATATATATCACTCAATAATATAAGTAACAGGCCGACATCACACTTTATTTGTATGCTTTAGTAGATATCTACAAATAAAGAGTTGATATTTTTCATGAAACCAAATAGTGCTTCATAAGGGTTTCACGACTACCATTATTTACTAGTCGACAAGTTTTTCAAAATAGTAGTCGACTAGTCGACTAGTCGTTACGTCATAATAAGAAACACAAAGAGAGGTGTAAAACTGTATTTTGTATTGCAATGCATACAGTTACGTTTAACACTGTAACAAAGCAGCATTTTCATTTGGGTTACATGGCTGATTAAATAAAACCAGTAACTGGACTCACCAAATCTACTGCAAAAACTCTGTTAAGAACATAAATGCAACGTAAATCCATTGCGCAACACTTTACTCGCTGTCACTGTCCTCCTCGATAAGGATGTCCACCCTTCCAGGTGTTTTTGGTTTGCGTTAAGGAAGACCAAAGCGTCAACATGTGAGGGAAGGAGGCTTGACCGCTGTCGGGTGACAGTGGTGCCTGCCAGGGAAAACATCCGTTCACTTGGGGTGCTGGTGTAGCCAGGTAGCTCCTGGAAAGCTTGGCTAAACGGGGGAAGCGGTTGGCGTTTTGTGCCCACCACTTCAGAGGGTTATCCATTGTGGGGATATGGGGTGTCTGCTGGCAGTAATCCCGTAGCTCATCCGCGCCACTGTTGACCCGTGTTTTCTTGTTGCTCTCGAAATGAGGTCCAAACAGCTGTTCAAAGAGGGGGTGCTAGTGGAGCACGCTCGTGAACTTTTAGCGCCGGAGCTAAAACTGAAACTGTAGAGCGCATAGGTGCGGCGCATTTGCGCATAAAATGAGGACCCCTGAATGTCGGGCGTGTTTTGCTGGAGCATTTTGCAGCACCTCAGCGCCATGTCGGCATCCTCATTTCCCACGTTTGCCTCCATTTTGTTCACGACTAGTCGACTAGGGCCTACAGCGCCGACTAGTGGTAGAACTACTCGACTAGTCGACTAGTCGAGTAGTTGGTGAAACCCTAGTGCTTCACATCATGTGTGTGTGTGTGTGTGTGTGTGTGTGTGTGTGTGTGTGTGTGTGTGTGTGTGTGTGTGTGTGTGTGTGTGTGTGTGTGTGTGTGTGTGTGTGTGTGTGTGTGCGTGCGTGCGCAGTGTTTCCCCTAGGATGGCTTCATAGCAGCGGTGCTAAGGCACGCGGGCCCAGCAAAATGTGAGCGTGGCGCGCGTGGACATTTTAAGTGTGTGCGCGTGCGAAGTGCTTCCCGCCATATGTTTCTATGTGTCTGCCAGCACAAGAAAGACACATACATCATTAAAGACTTCAAATGTATTCAGTATTGTATGAACATAATTGGTGGTTGGACATCACATCCTCTAGGGGGGTCCGGGGGTTGCCCCCCCGGGAAGATTTTTTTTTACATTTTAATATAAAATGCTTCTGGTGCACTTTGAGCACACAATGACTAGAGACTAGATCTAACTCTAAACACCCATATGAAAAAGATCGTTTTACATTTTAATAATCAAATAATTGAACATACCAATAACCTATCATAGCCAATAACACATATGTAACTTATTTTTGTTGTTCATTTACATCACTTTCATCTGGCAATTTTTTTGTCTTTTTTCTTCTAATTTTTTATGTCTGCTTCAACTTGCTGTTGTCTGTCTTGTCAGGCAGTTTTCCTTCAGCTCTGAAAATGACAGCTTTCCCGCGTATCGGTGGCTCGAAAAGTTGCCGCAAGCGCTAGGGGGCAGCACTTGTAATTTTTTAATAAAAGAAATTTTTTTTTTTTTTTTTTATCTAGCAGCGGCACGCATTTTTCAGCAGCGCGCAGCGCTCATTTCCGATCATTTCCCTAAGAGGAATGAGCAAAATTTGCTTGAAATGCATGAAAAACGCCCATCTTTCAAAATGGCCAACTTCCTGGGGGGCGGGGCTAATGAAAAGCAATTTGAAATTTGTGTGGAATCATAATAGCAATGTGTATTCAGCGTTTCGTGAATATCGGGAAAACTATATGCGAGTAGTTTGGAGTCATTTGTGACATGTAAATCGGCAAAAATGGTATTTCTCCGTTAGCTTACGACCTCCCCGATTGAGCTAGCCACTATTTTATTCGCAATTTAGCATGACATTGGATATGGGCTGAACTTGTCCTGGATTGGAATTTTACCCATCATTTCCCTAGGAGAAGTGAGCAAAAATGTGCTTAAAATGCATGAATAACTTTTTTGTGCCTATTCCCCAAGACAGACTGACCTGTCCACCGAAATCTGTGATATTTGGATGGATTCTGGATGAATGAGGAGCATTTATGTCTAAGACACACCTTTTTGCTAATACGTTGCGATTGATTTCGGCCACATTTTTCCACACATCGTGCTCATTTCCTACGGTAATGTGTCTGAGCCTCCACTGATGCTGTACACTAAGTTTAGTGTTGAAAAGCAAGAAATTGAAATTTAAGTTAATATTTCACTGTTTTTAACATTATGCTAATTAAAAAAATCAAAGTAGGCGGAGCTTAGGGATACGGGAGGATAATATGTAGAGCAGCTCCACCCGGATAAGTGTGCAAAATTTCAGGTCCATCAGAGTTACGCTGCGACTATGTAGATTATTCGAAAACTGAATTTTCACAGGTGGCGCTAGCGAGCATGTTGGACATTTTGAACCCATCGACTCCAGAATGTAAAATGTCCTGGCGGCGTTGCCAAATGTCGCTACATGAATAGTGTCGTAACGCCCTCAAAAACAGGTCCCCAGAATATGAAGAATAATAATAAGAATTCTATGCATTACAATAGGTCTTCGCACACTTCGTGGTCAGGCCCTAATTAATCTGGTGGACGTGCAGATCCCCTGTCCTCCATCAGGGGGCGCTGCAGCACGGCACTGGCAGGGTAGCTGGTGGATTTACTCCAGGTGGAACTAAAGTCTGATTTAACACTTGATTAGATTTCACATCATTCATCCACATCTGTGAAGTAACTAAAGCGGTGGTTCCCAAACTTTTTCAGTCGGGCCCCCCTTGGGTAATTGGAAATATTTTCGGGACCCCCCCAACCCGGTTCCCATCTATATTGGTAGGATTAATTGTATATTGTTGTAAAAACATTACATTTTCTCTGCTAATAATAAGAAGATCCAAAGATCCAACTATCATTTTATATTTTATTATGGATTACACGGGAACTAAAGTGCCATCGTTTTGATGGCAGCAACAGCAGAAAGCCTGTCTCACAGGTAGGATGTTGCAGAAGGCAGCATTATGCCCACAGCTCTCTGACCAATGACATTTTCGAGCAGTGTTTGTTTACAATTTAATAATAATACATTTGATTTATATAACACACTTTAAAAACAACGTCATCTCAAGGTGCTTCACAAAGCTAAAAGGAGAAAATAATAAAAAAATAATAATAATCTTCTCGCGCCCCCCTGCAGTACCTCCGCGACCCACCAGGGGTCGCGCCCCACAGTTTGAAAACCACTGAACTAAAGGGATTAAATACATGTAGTCAGGGCTCGAGATTAAGGACGTCCCGTCGTCCCGGGCCGAAAAAAATAGTGTCAGGGTCGGGAGGATAAAAAATAATTTTGGGACGAGAGTTAAAATAAAAATACCCTGCTAACTCTACTACGAACGGCGATGGAAATGAAACTGACTGCACGTTTTGTGTAGCACACAGTTATTAAATCTCCTTGTCAACATAAACACACAAAACTTTTAGCAACCTGCGAAATACACACACACACACACACACACACACTGATTGTGTCTCTCTCTCAGGTGTTCCTGGCATGAAGACTTCCTGTCGAACGACACACACACACACACACACAGTACGTATACCGACAGCCAGCGGCACAGCTGCCCCCAAATTCCTGGCCCGCGAATTCGCAGGTCTAGCTATGTACTGACAGAGTGTGTGTTTCGCGGGTTGAGTGATGTACAATGGCATCCTGTGGAGGAATGTTTTACCGTTACATCACGAAAACGCACAGCAGAACCAGACCCTTTACTCCTCTTCATCCCCTATGGGTAATAGGGCTGAGATGAGAACTCTCCATCGTATTCAGTGCTTAGCAATATGCTGCGCCTCTCCCCGTGTAGGGATGGGTACCGAGCCGGGCCGGAATTATTAAAGACAGTGGTACCGTTAAGCTCCGACGTTATCGGATTTTTTATCGGTACTGGAGACATTTAAAAAATATATGTCTTATGTATTAGTGCTACATAAACATTATATCGCAGTCTAATGGCGCATTTCCACTACAGCGCGGTTTAAGCGTGCCGTGCCGTGCGGGCCCGTTTTTGGTTGCGTTTCCACTTGGCGTAGTTCCGGCTAGCGGGTTCTATTTCACAGTTTTTCTGGCCCCATAAAATGGAGGTTCTTAGCGGGCCAACAACCAGGCGGAGTCGGGCTGAGTATGCTAAACTAGAGAGAGAATCGCTGGCAAGGGGGCTACACTCACCTGTCTGTCTCTCTGGCACTCACCTGTCTGTCTCTCTGGCACTCACCTGTCTGTCTCACTTGTCTCTTTGACACTCACCTGTCTTTCTGGCACTCACCTGTCTGTCTCTCTGACTCTCACCTGTCTCTCTGACACACACCTGTCTGTCTCTCTGATACTCACCTGTCTCTCTGGCACTCACCTGTCTGTCTCTCTGGCACTCACCTGTCTCTCTGACACTCACCTGTCTCTCTGACACACACCTGTCTCTCTGGCACTCACCTGTCTGTCTCTCTGGCACTCACCTGTCTCTCTGACACTCACCTGTCTCTCTGACACTCACCTGTCTCTCTGACACTCACCTGTCTCTTTGACACACACCTGTCTGTCTCTCTGGCACTCACCTGTCTCTCTGATACTCACCTGTCTCTGACACTCACCTGTCTGTCTCTCTGGCACTCACCTGTCTCTCTGACACACACCTGTCTGTCTCTCTGGCACTCACGTGTCTCTCTGACACACACCTGTCTGTCTCTGGCACTCACCTGTCTCTCTGACACACACCTGTCTGTCTCTCTGGCACTCACCTGTCTCTCTGACACACACCTGTCTGTCTCTCTGGCACTCACCTGTCTCTCTGACACATACCTGTCTGTCTCTCTGGCACTCACCTGTCTCTCTGATACTCACCTGTCTCTCTGGCACTCACCTGTCTGTCTCTGTGGCACTCACCTGTCTCTCTGACACTCACCTGTCTCTGACACTCACCTGTCTCTGACACTCACCTGTCTGTCTCTGGCACTCACATGTCTCTCTGACACTCACCTGTCCCTCTGACACACACCTGTCTGTCTCTCTGGCACTCACCTGTCTCTCTCACTCTCACCTGTCTCTCTGGCACTCACCTGTCTCTCTGACACTCACCTGTCTCTCTGACACTCACCTGTCTGTCTCTCTGGCACTCACCTGTCTCTCTGACACTCACCTGTCTGGCACTCACCTGTCTCTGGCACTCACCTGTCTCTCTGACACTCACCTGTCTCTGACACACACCTGTCTGTCTCTCTGACACTCACCTGTCTCTCTCACTCTCACCTGTCTCTCTGACACTCACCTGTCTGTCTCTCTGGCACTCACCTGTCTCTCTCACCTGTCTCTCTGACACTCACCTGTCTGTCTCGCTCTCACCTGTCTCTCTGACACAAACCTGTCTGTCTCTCTGGCACTCACCTGTCTCTCTCACTCTCACTGTCTCTCTGACACTCACCTGTCTCTCTGACACTCACCTGTCTCTCTCGTTGCCCAGGTAACCAGGAGAGGGGCTGGAACGACCCCCCCCAGTTCTCCTACGGCCTCCAGAAGGCCCGCGGGCCTCAGAGGAGCCTCCTGACCCGGAGAGCAGGTAAACAACACCTGAACTAACGTAAACACACCTTCTTTCAAGCTGTACCTGCTTCAGTGTTGCTGCTCACCCTCTGTCTGAAACCAGAGCTTCTCTGATTGGTTAGCTGGCTGGCTCTGTTGGGATTGGTCAACAGTTTAGAGATGTCCCGCCCCTTAGCCAACGTACAATGTGTTGCAGCGCGAAAGTTCTGTAATGATGTCACTATGTTGAGGAAGTAATCAAAGAAGTCTGATGGAGGCGTTTCAGGCAGGGGGTGGGTGGGAACTCTCTCTGCTTAGCCTAGCTTCCCTTAGCCTAGCTTCCCTTAGCCTAGCTTAAATGCAGCAGTGTAAGAATGTTTACAGAACAGTATCAACTCTAACTCTTCAACCCTGATTGGTCTTCAGGTGCCCCGCCCCCTCCCTCCACCAACCCTCTGGCTCCACCTCCAGGTGCTGTGGGCCCCCTCCCCCTCCACCAACCCTCTGGCTCCACCTCCAGGCGATGTGGCTCCGCCTCCAGGCGCTGTGGCCCCACCCCTCCCTCCACCAACCCACGTAAGCAGCAGGAGGAGAAGCATGTTTCGTCATAGCAACGAGCGTGATTGACAGCAGACTCCTCCCCTCTCATTCACAGCCCGCCCTCCTGCCAGCTGTGTGGCCACACCGCCTCCCCTCTGGGACCAATCAGAGGCCAGAGAGAGGCGGACAGCAGCCAATCAGAGAGTGAGCCTGATGCAGAGCGAGTGATGTCCGTCCTGAACCGAGCACTGAGCGCCTGCGACACAACGCCAGCGTGAGGACCAGCTCTGTCATTAAATATATATATTACAAGTATATATACATATCATATATAGACCTCTGTGTGACCTCTGACCTCTGTGTGACCTCTCCAGGATCAGGTGTGCAGTGACGTGGCGAAGAGGCTCCGCCTCCTGGAGGTCAGCTGGAGGGGGGCGCGGCTCAGCCTCCCAGTGAGGAGACGCATGGAGAGCCTGACTCTGGGTACCTGCCTCACTCTCGACTGTCTGTCTCTCACCTGTCTGTCTCTCACCGGTCTCACTCTCACCTGTCTGTCTCTCACCTGTCGCACTCTTGACTGTCTGTCTCTCACCTGTCTGTCTCTCACCTGTCTCACTCTCACCTGTCTCACTCTCACCTGTCTGTCTCTCACCTGTCTCACTCTCAACTGTCTGTCTCTCACCTGTCTCACTCTCACCTGTCTCTCACCTGTCTGTCTCTCACCTGTCTCACTCTCACCTGTCTGTCTTTCACCTGTCTGTCTCTCACCTGTCTGTCTCTACCTGTCTCACGCTCACTGTCTGTCTCTCACCTGTCTCACGCTCACCTGTCTGTCTCTCACCTGTCTCACGCTCACCTGTCTCTCTCACCTGTCTCTCTCACCTGTCTCTCACCTGTCTGTCTGTCGCTCACCTGTCTCTCACCTGTTGTCTCTCACCTGTCTCTCAACTGTCTGTCTCTCACCTGTCTCACTCTCACCTGTCTCTCACTGTCTCACGCTCACCTGTCTCTCACTTGTCTCTCACCTGTCTCACTCTCACCTGTCTCTCTCTCAGATCTGCAGATGGGTCAGTGGGATTCTGCTGATGAGCGTCACCTGTCTCTGATGGTGGATCATGTGACTGAGGTCAGCCAATGGATCGTCGGCGTCAAGCGCCTCATCGCTGAGACCCGGAAACTGAGTCCAGAACTCCTGGAGAACCTCAAAGAACCCCTGAAGAACCTCCAAGAATCCCTGGAGAACCCCAAAGAACCCCTGGAGAACCTCAAAGAACCCCTGGAGAACCCCAAAGAACCAGAACCAGTACAGAACCCTTCAGAACCAGAATCCTGATCTTGATCCTGGACCTGATCCTCAGCAGTAACTGTTTTCTGATCCTGTTCTCCTCTAGTCTCTGTGATAAACCTGGTTCTGGTCTCTGTGATAAACCTGGTTCTGGTCTCTGTAATAACCTGGTCTGGTCTCTGTGAAAAACCTGGTTCTGTTCTCTGTGATAAACCTGGTTCTGGTCTCTTGATAAACCTGGTTCTGTTCTCTCTAATAAACCTGGTTCTGGTCACCTGGTTCTGGTCTCTGTGATAAACCTGGTTCTGGTCTCTCTAATAAACCTGGTTCTGGTCTCTCTAAAAACCTGGTTCTGGTCACCTGGTTCTGGTCTCTGTGATAAACCTGGTTCTGGTCTCTCTAATAAACCTGGTTCTGGTCTCTCTAATAAACCTGGTTCTGGTCTCTGTAATAAACCTGGTTCTGGTCTCTGATAAACCTGGTTCTGGTCTCTAATAAACCTGGTTTCTGGTCTCTAATAAAACTGGTTCTGTTCTCACTGATAAACCTGGTTCTGGTCTCTAATAAACCTGGTTCTGGTCTCTGTGATAAACCTGGTTCTGGTCTGTAATAAACCTGGTTCTGGACTCTGTAAAAAACCTGGTTCTTGTCTCTGTGATAAACCTGGTTCTGGACTCTAATAAACCTGGTTGTGGTCTCTAATAAACCTGGTTCTGGTCTCTGTGATAAACCTGGTTCTGGACTCTAATAAACCTGGTTCTGTTCTCTAATAAACCTGGTTCTGGTCTCTGTGATGAGCCTGGTTCTGGACTCCAATAAACCTGGTTCTGGACTCTGTAATAAACCTGGTTCTGGTCTCTGTGATAACCTGGTTTGGACTCTACTAAACCTGGTTCTGGACTCTTTGATAAACCTGGTTCTGGTCTCTGTGATAAACCTGGTTGTGGACTCTGTAATAAACCTGGTTCTGGTCTCTAATAAACCTGGTTCTGGTCTCTGTAATAAACTGGTTCTGGACTCTGTGATAAACCTGGTTATGGTCTCTAATAAACCTGGTTCTGGACTCTGTGATAAACCAGGTTCTAGTCTCTCTGATAAACCTGGTTCTGATCTCTCATAAACCTGGTTCTGGTCTCTGTAATAAACCTGGTTCGGTCTCTAATAAACCTGGTTCTGGACTCTGAGATAAACCTGGTTCTGGTCTCTAATAAACCTGGTTCTAGACTCTGTGATAAACCAGGTTCTAGTCTCTGTGATAAACCTGGTTTTGGTCTCTCTAATAAACCGGGTTCTGGTCTCTGTGATAAGCCTGGTTCTGGACTCCAATAAACCTGGTTCTGGACTCTGTAATAAACCTGGTTCTGGTCTCTGTGAAAACCTGGTTCTGGACTCTAATAAACCTGGTTCTGGACTCTTTGATAAACCTGGTTCTGGTCTCTGTGATAAACCTGGTTCTGGTCTCTCATAAACCTGGTTCTGGTCTCTGTAATAAACCTGGTTCTGGTCTCTAATAAACCTGGTTCTGGACTCTGAGAAAACCTGGTTCTGGTCTCTCATAAACCTGGTTCTGGTCTCTAATAAACATGGTTCTGGTCTCTGTGATAAACCTGGTTCTGGTCTCTGATAAACCTGGTTCTGGTCTCTAATAAAACTGGTTCTGGTCTCTCTAATAAAGCTGGTTCTGGTCTCTGTAATAAACCTGGTTCTGGTCTCTCTGATAAACCTGGTTCTGGACTCTTGATAAACCTGGTTCTGGCTCTGTGAAAAACCTGGTTCTGGTCTCTGTAATAAACCTGGTTCTGGACTCTGTGATAAACCCGGTTCTGTCTCTAAAAACCTGGTTCCGGTCTCTAATAAACTGGTTCTGGTCTCTGTGATAAACCTGGTTCTGGTCTCTGTGAAAAACCTGGTTCTGGTCTCTGTGAAAAAACCTGGTTCTAGTCTCTAATAAACCTGGTTCTAGTCTCTAAATAAACCTGGTTCCGGTCTTTAATAAACCTGGTTCTGGTCTCTAATAAACCTGGTTCTGGACTCTGTTATAAACCTGGTTTGGTCTCTGTGATAAACCTGGTTCTGGTCTCTCAAAAACCTGGTTCTGGTCTCTGTAATAAACCTGGTTCTGGACTCTAATAAACCTGGTTCCGGTCTCTAATAAACCTGGTTCTGGTCTCTGTGAAAAACCTGGTTCTGGTCTCTGTGAAAAACCTGGTTCTGGTCTCTGTGAAAAACCTGGTTCTGGTCTCAATAAACCTGGTTCAGGTCTCTAATAAACCTGGTTCTGGTCTCTGTGAAAACCTGGTTCTGGACTCTAATAAACCTGGTTCTGTTCTCTAAAACCTGGTTCTGGTCTCTGTGATAAGCCTGGTTCTGGACTCCAATAAACCTGGTTCTGGACTCTTGTAATAAACCTGGTTCTGGTCTCTGTGATAAACCTGGTTCTGGACTCTAATAAACCTGGTTCTGGACTCTTTGATAAACCTGGTTCTGGTCTCTGTATAAACCTGGTTCTGGTCTCTCATAAAACCTGGTTCTGGTCTCTGTAATAAACCTGGTTTGGTCTCTAATAAACCTGGTTCTGGACTCTGAGATAAACTGGTTCTGGTCTCTCATAAACCTGGTTCTGGTCTCTCAAAAACCTGGTTCTGGTCTCTGTAATAAACCTGGTTCTGGACTCTAATAAACCTGGTTCCGGTCTCTAATAAACCTGGTTCTGGTCTCTGTGAAAAACCTGGTTCTGGTCTGTGAAAAACCTGGTTCGGTCTCTAATAAACCTGGTTCAGGTCTCTAATAAACCTGGTTCTGGTCTCTGTGATAAACCTGGTTCTGGACTCTAATAAACCTGGTTCTGTCTCTATAAAACCTGGTTCTGGTCTCTGTGATAAGCCTGGTTCTGGACCAATAACCTGGTTCTGGACTCTGTAATAAACCTGGTTCTGGTCTCTGTGATAACCTGGTTCTGGACTCTAATAAACCTGGTTCTGGACTCTTGATAAACTGGTTCTGGTCTCTGTGATAAAACCTGGTTCTGGTCTCTCATAAACCTGGTTCTGGTCTCTGTAATAAACCTGGTTCTGGTCTCTAATAAACCTGGTTCTGGACTTGAGAAAACCTGGTTCTGGTCTCTCATAAACTGGTTCTGGTTCTAATAAACATGGTTCTGGTCTCTGTGATAAACCTGGTTCTGGTCCTCTGATAAACCTGGTTCTGGTCTCTAATAAAACTGGTTCTGGTCTCTCTAATAAAGCTGGTTCTGGTCTCTGTAATAAACCTGGTTCTGGTCTCTGTGATAAACCTGGTTCTGGACTCTAATAAACCTGGTCTGGACTCTAATAAACCTGGTTCTGGACTCTTTGATAAACCTGGTTCTGGTCTCTGTGATAAACCTGGTTCTGGACTCTGTAAAAACTGGTTCTGGTCTCTAATAAACCTGGTCTGGTCTCTGTAATAAACCTGGTTCTGGACTCGTGATAAACCTGGTTCTGGTCTCTAATAAACCTGGTTCTGGACTCTGTGATAAACCAGGTTCTAGTCTCTGTGATAAATCTGGTTCTGGTCTCTCATAAACCTGGTTCTGGTCTCTGTAATAAACCTGGTTCTGGTCTCTAATAAACCTGGTTCTGGAATCTGAGATAAACCTGGTTTGGTCTCTAATAAACCTGGTTCTGGACTCTGTGATAAACCAGGTTCTAGTCTCTGTGATAAACCTGGTTTGGTCTCTCTAATAAACCTGGTTCTGGACTCTGTGATAAACCTGGTTCTGGTCTCTCATAAACCTGTTCTGGTCTCTAATAAACATGGTTATGGTCTCTGTGATAAACCTGGTTCTGGTCTTCTGAAAAAACTGTGTTTGGTCTCTAATAAAACGGTTCTGGTCTCTCTAATAAACCTGGTTTGGTCTCTGTAATAAACCTGGTTCTGGTCTCTCTGATAAACCTGGTTCTGGACTCTTTGATAAAACCTGGTTCTGGTCTCTGTGAAAAACCTGGTTCTGGTCTCTGTAAAAACCTGGTTTCTGGACTCTGTGATAAACCCGGTTCTGGTCTCTAATAAACTGGTTCCGGTCTCTAATAAACCTGGTTCTGGTCTCTGTGATAAACCTGGTTCTGGTCTCTGTGAAAAACCTGGTTCTGGTCTCTGTGAAAAACCTGGTTCTGGTCTCTAATAAACCTGGGTTCAGGTTCTCTAATAAACCTGGTTCTGGTCTCTGTGATAAACCTGGTTCTGGACTCTAATAAACTTGGTTCTGTTCTCTAATAAACCTGGTTCTGGTCTCTGTGATAAGCCTGGTTTGGACTCCAATAAACCTGGTTCTGGACTCTGTAATAAACCTGGTTCTGGTCTCTGTGATAAACCTGGTTCTGGACTCTAATAAACCTGGTTCTGGACTCTTGATAAACCTGGTTTGGTCTCTGTGATAAACTGGTTCTGGTCTCTCATAAACCTGGTTCTGGTCTCGTAATAAACCTGGTTCTGGTCTCTAATAAACCTGGTTCTGGACCTCTGAGATAAACCATGGTTCTGGTCTCTCATAAACCTGGTTCTGGTCTCTAATAACATGGTTCTGGTCTCTGTGATAAACTGGTCTGGTCTCTCTGATAAACCTGTTCGGTTGGTCTCTAATAAACTGGTTCTGGTCTCTCTAAAAAGCTGGTTCTGGTCTGTAATAAACCGGTTCTGGTCTCTGTGATAAACCTGGTTTCTGGACTTTGATAAACCTGGTTCTGGTCTCGTGAAAACCTGGTTCTGGTCTCTGTAATAAACCTGGTTCTGGACTCTGTGATAAACCGGTTCTGGTCTCTAATAAACCTGGTTCCGGTCTCTAAATAAACCTGGTTCTGGTCTCTGTGATAACCTGTTCTGGTCTCTGTGAAAAACCTGGTTCTGGCTCTGTGAAAACCATGGTTCTAGTCTCT
>JAAKFY010000116.1:51707-76707 GCA_011823955.1 Dissostichus mawsoni
CAGGTTTTCACAGAGACCAGAACCAGGTTTTTCACAGAGACCAGAACAGGTTTATCACAGAGACCAGAACCAGGTTTATTAGAGACCGGAACCAGGTTTATTAGAGACCAGAACCGGGTTTATCACAGAGTCCCGAACCAGGTTTATTACAGAGACCAGAACCAGGTTTTTCACAGAGACCAAACAGTTTATCAAAGAGTCCAGAACCAGGTTTTCAGAGAGACCAGAACCAGTTTATTACAGAGACCAGAACCAGGTTATTAGAGAGACCAGAACCAGTTTTATTAGAGACCAGAACCAGTTTTCAGAGAGACCAGAACCAGGTTTATCACAGAGACCAGAACCATGTTTATTAGAGACCAGACCAGGTTTATGAGAGACCAGAACCAGGTTTATCAAGTCCAGAACCAGGTTTATTAGAGAGACCAAAACCAGGTTTATCACAGAGACTAGAACCTGGTTTATCACAGAGTCCAGAACCAGGTTTATTAGAGACCAGAACCAGGTTTATCTCAGATTCCAGAACCAGGTTTATTAGAGACCAGAACCAGGTTTATTACAGAGACCAGAACCAGGTTTATGAGAGACCAGAACCAGATTTATCACAGAGACTAGAACCTGGTTTATCACAGAGTCCAGAACCAGGTTTATTAGAGACCAGAACCAGGTTTATCACAGAGTCCAGAACCAGGTTTATTACAGAGACCAGAACCAGGTTTATTAGAGACCAGAACCAGGTTTATTACAGAGTCCAGAACCAGGTTTATCACAGAGACCAGAACCAGGTTTATCAAAGAGTCCAGAACCAGGTTTATTAGAGTCCAGAACCAGGTTATTAGAGTCCAGAACCAGGTTTATCACAGAGACCAGAAACAGGTTTTATTACAGAGACCAGAACCAGCTTTATTAGAGAGACCAGAACCAGTTTTATTAGAGACCAGAACCAGGTTTATCAGAGAGACCAGAACCAGGTTTATCACAGAGACCAGAACCATGTTTATTAGAGACCAGAACCAGGTTTATGAGAGACCAGAACCAGGTTTATCTCAGAGTCCAGAACCAGGTTTATTAGAGACCAGAACCAGGTTATTACAGAGACCAGAACCAGGTTTATGAGAGACCAGAACCAGGTTTATCACAGAGACCAGAACCAGGTTTATCAAGAGTCCAGAACCAGGTTATTAGAGCCAGAACCAGGGTTATCACAGAGACCAGAACCAGGTTTATTACAGAGTCCAGAACCAGGTTTATTGGAGTCCAGAACCAGGCTTATCACAGAGACCAGAACCGGTTATTAGAGAACAGAACCAGGTTTATTAGAGTCCAGAACCAGGTTTATCACAGAGACCAGAACCAGGTTTATTAGAGACCTGAACCAGGTTTATTAGAGACCAGAACAGTTTTTCACAGAGACCAGAACCAGGTTTTCACAGAGACCAGAACCAGGTTTATTAGAGACCGGAACCAGGTTTATTAGAGTCCAGAACCAGGTTTATTACAGAGACCAGAACCAGGTTTTTGAAGAGACCAGAACCAGGTTTTATCACAGAGACCAGAACCAGGTTTATAACAGAGTCCAGAACAGGTTTATTAGAGACCAGAACCAGGTTTATTAAAGACCGGAACCAGGTTATTAGAGACTAGAACCAGGTTTATTAGAGACTAGAAACCAGGTTTTTCACAGAGACCAGAACCAGGTTTTCACAGAGACCAGAACCAGGTTTATCACAGAGACCAGAACCAGGTTTATTAGAGACGGAACCAGGTTTATTAGAGACCAGAACCGGGTTTATCACAGAGTCCAGAACCAGGTTTATTACAGAGACCAGAACCAGGTTTTTCACAGAGACCAGAACCAGTTTATCAAAGAGTCCAGAACCAGGTTTATCAGAGAGACCAGAACCAGGTTTATTACAGAGACCAGAACCAGCTTTATTAGAGAGACCAGAACCAGTTTTATTAGAGACCAGAACCAGGTTTATCAGAGAGACCAGAACCAGGTTTATCACAGAGACCAGAACCATGTTTATTAGAGACCAGAACCAGGTTTATGAGAGACCAGAACCAGGTTTATCTCAGAGTCCAGAACCAGGTTTATAGAGACCAGAACCAGGTTTATTACAGAGACCAGAACCAGGTTTATGAGAGACCAGAACCAGGTTTATCACAGAGACCAGAACCAGGTTTATCAAAGAGTCCAGAACCAGGTTTATTAGAGTCCAGAACCAGGTTTATCACAGAGACCAGAACCAGGTTTATTACAGAGTCCAGAACCAGGTTTATTGGAGTCCAGAACCAGGCTTATCACAGAGACCAGAACCAGGTTTATTAGAGAACAGAACCAGGTTTATTAGAGTCCAGAACCAGGTTTATCACAGAGACCAGAACCAGGTTTATTAGAGACCTGAACCAGGTTTATTAGAGACCAGAACCAGGTTTTTCACAGAGACCAGAACCAGGTTTTTCACAGAGACCAGAACCAGGTTTATTAGAGACCGGAACCAGGTTTATTAGAGTCCAGAACCAGGTTTATTACAGAGACCAGAACCAGGTTTTTGAGAGACCAGAACCAGGTTTATCACAGAGACCAGAACCAGGTTTATAACAGAGTCCAGAACCAGGTTTATTAGAGACCAGAACCAGGTTTATTATAAGACCGGAACCAGGTTTATTAGAGACTAGAACCAGGTTTATTAGAGACTAGAACCAGGTTTTTCACAGAGACCAGAACCAGGTTTTTCACAGAGACCAGAACCAGGTTTATCACAGAGACCAGAACCAGGTTTATTAGAGACCGGAACCAGGTTTATTAGAGACCAGAACCGGGTTTATCACAGAGTCCAGAACCAGGTTTATTACAGAGACCAGAACCAGGTTTTTCACAGAGACCAGAACCAGGTTTATCAAAGAGTCCAGAACCAGGTTTATCAGAGAGACCAGAACCAGGTTTATTACAGAGACCAGAACCAGCTTTATTAGAGAGACCAGAACCAGTTTTATTAGAGACCAGAACCAGGTTTATCAGAGAGACCAGAACCAGGTTTATCACAGAGACCAGAACCATGTTTATTAGAGACCAGAACCAGGTTTATGAGAGACCAGAACCAGGTTTATCTCAGAGTCCAGAACCAGGTTTATTAGAGACCAGAACCAGGTTTATTACAGAGACCAGAACCAGGTTTATGAGAGACCAGAACCAGGTTTATCACAGAGACCAGAACCAGGTTTATCAAAGAGTCCAGAACCAGGTTTATTAGAGTCCAGAACCAGGTTTATCACAGAGACCAGAACCAGGTTTATTACAGAGTCCAGAACCAGGTTTATTGGAGTCCAGAACCAGGCTTATCACAGAGACCAGAACCAGGTTTATCAGAGAACAGAACCAGGTTTATTAGAGTCCAGAACCAGGTTTATCACAGAGACCAGAACCAGGTTTATTAGAGACCTGAACCAGGTTTATTAGAGACCAGAACCAGGTTTTTCACAGAGACCAGAACCAGGTTTTTCACAGAGACCAGAACCAGGTTTATCACAGAGACCAGAACCAGGTTTATTAGAGACCGGAACCAGGTTTATTAGAGACCAGAACCGGGTTTATCACAGAGTCCAGAACCAGGTTTATTACAGAGACCAGAACCAGGTTTTTCACAGAGACCAGAACCAGGTTTATCAAAGAGTCCAGAACCAGGTTTATCAGAGAGACCAGAACCAGGTTTATTACAGAGACCAGAACCAGGTTTATTAGAGAGACCAGAACCAGTTTTATTAGAGACCAGAACCAGGTTTTTCAGAGAGACCAGAACCAGGTTTATCACAGAGACCAGAACCATGTTTATTAGAGACCAGAACCAGGTTTATGAGAGACCAGAACCAGGTTTATCACAGAGTCCAGAACCAGGTTTATTAGAGAGACCAAACCAGGTTTATCACAGAGACTAGAACCTGGTTTATCACAGAGTCCAGAACCAGGTTTATTAGAGACCAGAACCAGGTTTATCTCAGATTCCAGAACCAGGTTTATTAGAGACCAGAACCAGGTTTATTACAGAGACCAGAACCAGGTTTATGAGAGACCAGAACCAGATTTATCACAGAGACTAGAACCTGGTTTATCACAGAGTCCAGAACCAGGTTTATTAGAGACCAGAACCAGGTTTATCACAGAGTCCAGAACCAGGTTTATTACAGAGACCAGAACCAGGTTTATTAGAGACCAGAACCAGGTTTATACAGAGTACAGAACCAGGTTTATCACAGAGACCAGAACCAGGTTTATCAAAGAGTCCAGAACCAGGTTTATTAGAGTCCAGAACCAGGTTTATTAGAGTCCAGACCAGGTTTTCACAGAGACCAGAACCAGGTTTATTACAGAGTCCAGAACCAGGTTTATTGGAGTCCAGAACCAGGCTTATCACAGAGACCAGAACCCGGTTTATTAGAGAGACCAAAACCAGGTTTATCACAGAGACTAGAACCTGGTTTATCACAGAGTCTAGAACCAGGTTTATTAGAGACCAGAACCAGGTTTATCTCAGAGTCCAGAACCAGGTTTATTAGAGACCAGAACCAGGTTTATTACAGAGACCAGAACCAGGTTTATGAGAGATCAGAACCAGGTTTATCAGAGAGACTAGAACCTGGTTTATCACAGAGTCCAGAACCAGGTTTATTAGAGACCATAACCAGGTTTATCACAGAGTCCAGAACCAGGTTTATTACAGAGACCAGAACCAGGTTTATTAGAGACCAGAACCAGGTTTATTACAGAGTCCACAACCAGGTTTATCACAGAGACCAGAACCAGGTTTATCAAAGAGTCCAGAACCAGGTTTAGTAGAGTCCAGAACCAGGTTTATCACAGAGACCAGAACCAGGTTTATTACAGAGTCCAGAACCAGGTTTATTGGAGTCCAGAACCAGGCTCATCACAGAGACCAGAACCAGGTTTATTAGAGAACAGAACCAGGTTTATTAGAGTCCAGAACCAGGTTTATCACAGAGACAGAACCAGGTTTTTAGAGACCACAACCAGGTTTATTAGACCAGAACCAGGTTTATCACAGAGACAGAACCAGGTTTTTACAGAGTCCAGAACCAGGTTTATTACAGACCAGAACCAGGTTTACAGAGACCAGAACCAGGTTTATTAGAGACCAGAACCAGGTTTATCAGAGACAGAACCAGTTTATTAGAGACCAGAACCAGGTTTATTAGAGACCAGAACCAGGTTTTATCAGAGACCAGAACCAGGTTTATTACAGAGACCAGAACCAGGTTTATTAGAGAGACCAGAACCAGGTTTATTAGAGAGACCAGAACCAGGTTTATCACAGAGACCAGAACCAGGTGACCAGAACCAGGTTTATTAGAGAGAACAGAACCAGGTTTATCAAAGAGACCAGAACCAGGTTTATCACAGAGAACAGAACCAGGTTTTTCACAGAGACCAGAACCAGGTTTATTACAGAGACCAGAACCAGGTTTATCACAGAGACCAGAACCAGGTTTATCACAGAGACTAGAGGAGAACAGGATCAGAAAACAGTTACTGCTGAGGATCAGGTCCAGGATCAAGATCAGGATTCTGGTTCTGAAGGGTTCTGTACTGGTTCTGGTTCTTTGGGGTTCTCCAGGGGTTCTTTGAGGTTCTCCAGGGGTTCTTTGGGGTTCTCCAGGGATTCTTGGAGGTTCTTCAGGGGTTCTTTGAGGTTCTCCAGGAGTTCTGGACTCAGTTTCCGGGTCTCAGCGATGAGGCGCTTGACGCCGACGATCCATTGGCTGACCTCAGTCACATGATCCACCATCAGAGACAGGTGACGCTCATCAGCAGAATCCCACTGACCCATCTGCAGATCTGAGAGAGAGACAGGTGAGAGTGAGACAGGTGAGAGACAAGTGAGAGACAGGTGAGCGTGAGACAGGTGAGAGACAGGTGAGAGTGAGACAGGTGAGAGACAGACAGTTGAGAGACAGGTGAGAGACAGACAGGTGAGAGACAGGTGAGCGACAGACAGGTGAGAGACAGGTGAGAGAGACAGGTGAGAGAGACAGGTGAGCGTGAGACAGGTGAGAGACAGACAGGTGAGCGTGAGACAGGTGAGAGACAGACAGGTGAGCGTGAGACAGGTGAGAGACAGACAGGTGAGAGACAGACAGGTGAAAGACAGACAGGTGAGAGTGAGACAGGTGAGAGACAGACAGGTGAGAGACAGGTGAGAGTGAGACAGGTGAGAGACAGACAGTTGAGAGTGAGACAGGTGAGAGACAGACAGGTGAGAGTGAGACAGGTGAGAGTGAGACAGGTGAGAGACAGACAGGTGAGAGACAGACAGTCAAGAGTGCGACAGGTGAGAGACAGACAGGTGAGAGTGAGACCGGTGAGAGACAGACAGGTGAGAGACAGACAGTCGAGAGTGAGGCAGGTACCCAGAGTCAGGCTCTCCATGCGTCTCCTCACTGGGAGGCTGAGCCGCGCCCCCCTCCAGCTGACCTCCAGGAGGCGGAGCCTCTTCGCCACGTCACTGCACACCTGATCCTGGAGAGGTCACACAGAGGTCAGAGGTCACACAGAGGTCTATATATTATATGTATATATACTTGTAATATATATATTTAATGACAGAGCTGGTCCTCACGCTGGCGTTGTGTCGGCAGGCGCTCAGTGCTCGGTTCAGGACGGACATCACTCGCTCTGCATCAGGCTCACTCTCTGATTGGCTGCTGTCCGCCTCTCTCTGGCCTCTGATTGGTCCCAGAGGGGGAGGCGGTGTGGCCACACAGCTGGCAGGAGGGCGGGCTGTGAATGAGAGGGAGGAGTCTGCTGTCAATCACGCTCGTTGCTATGACGAAACATGCTTCTCCTCCTGCTGCTTACGTGGGTTGGTGGAGGGAGGGGGTGGGGCCACAGCGCCTGGAGGCGGAGCCACATCGCCTGGAGGTGGAGCCAGAGGGTTGGTGGAGGGAGGGGGCGGGGCCACAGCACCTGGAGGTGGAGCCAGAGGGTTGGTGGAGGGAGGGGGCGGGGCACCTGAAGACCAATCAGGGTTGAAGAGTTAGAGTTGATACTGTTCTGTAAACATTCTTACACTGCTGCATTTAAGCTAGGCTAAGGGAAGCTAGGCTAAGGGAAGCTAGGCTAAGCAGAGAGAGTTCCCACCCACCCCCTGCCTGAAACGCCTCCATCAGACTTCTTTGATTACTTCCTCAACATAGTGACATCATTACAGAACTTTCGCGCTGCAACACATTGTACGTTGGCTAAGGGGCGGGACATCTCTAAACTGTTGACCAATCCCAACAGAGCCAGCCAGCTAACCAATCAGAGAAGCTCTGGTTTCAGACAGAGGGTGAGCAGCAACACTGAAGCAGGTACAGCTTGAAAGAAGGTGTGTTTACGTTAGTTCAGGTGTTGTTTACCTGCTCTCCGGGTCAGGAGGCTCCTCTGAGGCCCGCGGGCCTTCTGGAGGCCGTAGGAGAACTGGGGGGGGTCGTTCCAGCCCCTCTCCTGGTTACCTGGGCAACGAGAGAGACAGGTGAGTGGTCAGAGAGACAGGTGAGTGTCAGAGAGACAGTGAGAGTGAGAGAGACAGGTGAGTGCCAGAGAGACAGACAGGTTTGTGTCAGAGAGACAGGTGAGAGCGAGACAGACAGGTGAGTGTCAGAGAGACAGGTGAGAGAGACAGGTGAGTGCCAGAGAGACAGACAGGTGAGTGTCAGAGAGACAGGTGAGAGTGAGAGAGACAGGTGAGTGTCAGAGAGACAGACAGGTGTGTCAGAGACAGGTGAGTGTCAGAGAGACAGGTGAGTGCCAGAGACAGGTGAGTGCCAGACAGGTGAGTGTCAGAGAGACAGGTGAGTGCCAGAGAGACAGACAGGTGAGTGTCAGAGAGACAGGTGAGTGTCAGAGAGACAGGTGAGTGCCAGAGAGACAGGTGAGAGTGAGAGAGACAGGTGAGTGCCAGAGAGACAGACAGGTGTGTGTCAGAGGGACAGGTGAGTGTCAGAGAGACATGTGAGTGCCAGAGAGACAGACAGGTGAGTGTCAGAGACAGGTGAGTGTCAGAGACAGGTGAGTGTCAGAGAGACAGGTGAGTGCCACAGAGACAGACAGGTGAGTGCCAGAGAGACAGGTGAGTATCAGAGAGACAGGTGAGTGCCAGAGAGACAGACAGGTATGTGTCAGAGAGACAGGTGAGTGCCAGAGAGACAGACAGGTGTGTGTCAGAGAGACAGGTGAGTGCCAGAGAGACAGACAGGTGTGTGTCAGAGAGACAGGTGAGTGCCAGAGAGACAGACAGGTGTGTGTCAGAGAGACACGTGAGTGCCAGAGAGACAGACAGGTGTGTGTCAGAGAGACAGGTGAGTGCCAGAGAGACAGACAGGTGAGTGTCAGAGACAGGTGAGTATCAGAGAGACAGGTGAGTGCCAGAGAGACAGACAGGTGTGTGTCAAAGAGACAGGTGAGTGTCAGAGAGACAGGTGAGTGTCAGAGAGACAGGTGAGTGTCAGAGAGACAGGTGAGTGCCAGAGAGACAGACAGGTGAGTGCCAGAGAGACAGGTGTGTGTCAGAGAGACAGGTGAGTGTCAGAGAGACAGGTGAGTGCCAGAGAGACAGACAGGTGAGTGCCAGAGAGACAGGTGAGTATCAGAGAGACAGACAGGTGTGTGTCAGAGAGACAGGTGAGAGTCAGAGAGACAGACAGGTGAGTGCCAGAAAGACAGGTGAGTGTCAAAGAGACAAGTGAGACAGACAGGTGAGTGCCAGAGAGACAGACAGGTGAGTGCCAGAGAGACAGACAGGTGAGTGTAGCCCCCTTGCCAGCGATTCTCTCTCTAGTTTAGCATACTCAGCCCGACTCCGCCTGGTTGTTGGCCCGCTAAGAACCTCCATTTTATGGGGCCAGAAAAACTGTGAAATAGAACCCGCTAGCCGGAACTACGCCAAGTGGAAACGCAACCAAAAACGGGCCCCGCACGGCACGGCACGCTTAAACCGCGCTGTAGTGGAAATGCGCCATTAGACTGCGATATAATGTTTATGTAGCACTAATACATAAGACATATATTTTTTAAATGTCTCCAGTACCGATAAAAAATCCGATAACGTCGGAGCTTAACGGTACCACTGTCTTTAATAATTCCGGCCCGGCTCGGTACCCATCCCTACACGGGGAGAGGCGCAGCATATTGCTAAGCACTGAATACGATGGAGAGTTCTCATCTCAGCCCTATTACCCATAGGGGATGAAGAGGAGTAAAGGGTCTGGTTCTGCTGTGCGTTTTCGTGATGTAACGGTAAAACATTCCTCCACAGGATGCCATTGTACATCACTCAACCCGCGAAACACACACTCAGTCAGTACATAGCTAGACCTGCGAATTCGCGGGCCAGGAATTTGGGGGCAGCTGTGCCGCTGGCTGTCGGTATACGTACTGTGTGTGTGTGTGTGTGTGTCGTTCGACAGGAAGTCTTCATGCCAGGAACACCTGAGAGAGAGACACAATCAGTGTGTGTGTGGTTGTGTGTGTGTATTTCGCAGGTTGCTAAAAGTTTTGTGTGTTTATGTTGACAAGGAGATTTAATAACTGTGTGCTACACAAAACGTGCAGTCAGTTTCATTTCCATCGCCGTTCGTAGTAGAGTTAGCAGGGTATTTTTATTTTAACTCTCGTCCCAAAATTATTTTTTATCCTCCCGACCCTGACACTATTTTTTTCGGCCCGGGACGACGGGACGTCCTTAATCTCGAGCCCTGACTACATGTATTTAATCCCTTTAGTTCAGTGGTTTTCAAACTGTGGGGCGCGACCCCTGGTGGGTCGCGGAGGTACTGCAGGGGGGGCGCGAGAAGATTATTATTATTTTAAAATTATTTTCTCCTTTTAGCTTTGTGAAGCAGCTTGAGATGACGTTGTTTTTAAAGTGTGTTATATAAATCAAATGTATTATTATTATTAAATTGTAAACAAACACTGCTCGAAAATATGTCATTGGTCAGAGAGCTGTGGGCATAATGCTGCCTTCTGCAACATCCTACCTGTGAGACAGGCTTTCTGCTGTTGCTGCCATCAAAACGATGGCACTTTAGTTCCCGTGTAATCCATAATAAAATATAAAATGATAGTTGGATCTTTGGATCTTCTTATTATTAGCAGAGAAAATGTAATGTTTTTACAACAATATACAATTAATCCTACCAATATAGATGGGAACCGGGTTGGGGGGGTCCCGAAAATATTTCCAATTACCCAAGGGGGCCCGACTGAAAAAGTTTGGGAACCACCGCTTTAGTTACTTCACAGATGTGGATGAATGATGTGAAATCTAATCAAGTGTTAAATCAGACTTTAGTTCCACCTGGAGTAAATCCACCAGCTACCCTGCCAGTGCCGTGCTGCAGCGCCCCCTGATGGAGGACAGGGGATCTGCACGTCCACCAGATTAATTAGGGCCTGACCACGAAGTGTGCGAAGACCTATTGTAATGCATAGAATTCTTATTATTATTCTTCATATTCTGGGGACCTGTTTTTGAGGGCGTTACGACACTATTCATGTAGCGACATTTGGCAACGCCGCCAGGACATTTTACATTCTGGAGTCGATGGGTTCAAAATGTCCAACATGCTCGCTAGCGCCACCTGTGAAAATTCAGTTTTCGAATAATCTACATAGTCGCAGCGTAACTCTGATGGACCTGAAATTTTGCACACTTATCCGGGTGGAGCTGCTCTACATATTATCCTCCCGTATCCCTAAGCTCCGCCTACTTTGATTTTTTTTAATTAGCATAATGTTAAAAACAGTGAAATATTAACTTAAATTTCTTGCTTTTCAACACAAACTTAGTGTACAGCATCAGTGGAGGCTCAGACACATTACCGTAGGAAATGAGCACGATGTGTGGAAAAATGTGGCCGAAATCAATCGCAACGTATTAGCAAAAAGGTGTGTCTTAGACATAAATGCTCCTCATTCATCCAGAATCCATCCAAATATCACAGATTTCGGTGGACAGGCTCAGTCTGTCTTGGGGAATAGGCACAAAAAAGTTATTCATGCATTTTAAGCACATTTTTGCTCACTTCTCCTAGGGAAATGATGGGTAAAATTCCAATCCAGGACAAGTTCAGCCCATATCCAATGTCATGCTAAATTGCGAATAAAATAGTGGCTAGCTCAATCGGGAGGTCGTAAGCTAACGGAGAATATACCATTTTTGCCGATTTACATGTCACAAATGACTCCAAACTACTCGCATATAGTTTTCCCGATATTCACGAAACGCTGAATACACATTGCTATTATGATTCCACACAAATTTCAAATTGCTTTTCATTAGCCCCGCCCCCCAGGAAGTTGGCCATTTTGAAAGATGGGCGTTTTTCATGCATTTCAAGCAAATTTGCTCATTCCTCTTAGGGAAATGATCGGAAATGAGCGCTGCGCCGCTGCTGAAAAATGCGTGCCGCTGCTAGATAAAAAAAAAAAAAAAAAAATTTCTTTTATTAAAAAAATTACAAGTGCTGCCCCCTAGCGCTTGCGGCAACTTTTCGAGCCACCGATACGCGGGAAAGCTGTCATTTTCAGAGCTGAAGGAAAACTGCCTGACAAGACAGACAACAGCAAGTTGAAGCAGACATAAAAAATTAGAAGAAAAAAGACAAAAAAATTGCCAGATGAAAGTGATGTAAATGAACAACAAAAATAAGTTACATATGTGTTATTGGCTATGATAGGTTATTGGTATGTTCAATTATTTGATTATTAAAATGTAAAACGATCTTTTTCATATGGGTGTTTAGAGTTAGATCTAGTCTCTAGTCATTGTGTGCTCAAAGTGCACCAGAAGCATTTTATATTAAAATGTAAAAAAAAATCTTCCCGGGGGGGCATACCCCCGGACCCCCCTAGAGGATGTGATGTCCAACCACCAATTATGTTCATACAATACTGAATACATTTGAAGCCTTTAATGATGTATGTGTCTTTCTTGTGCTGGCAGACACATAGAAACATATGGCGGGAAGCACTTCGCACGCGCACACACTTAAAATGTCCACGCGCGCCACGCTCACATTTTGCTGGGCCCGCGTGCCTTAGCACCGCTGCTATGACTCCATCCTAGGGGAAACACTGCACACACACACACACACACACACACACACACACACACACACACACACACACACACACACACACACACACACACACACACACACACACACACACACACACACACACACACACACACACACACACACACACACACACACACACACACACACAATGATGTGAAGCACTAGGGGTTTCACCAACTACTCGACTAGTCGACTAGTCGAGTAGTTCTACCACTAGTCGGCGCTGTAGGCCCTAGTCGACTAGTCGTGAACAAAATGGAGGCAACGTGGGAAATGAGGATGCCGACAGTGGCGCTGAGGTGCTGCAAAATGCTCCAGCAAAACACGCCCGACATTCAGGGGTCCTCATTTTATGCGCAAATGCGCCGCACCTATGCACTCTACAGTTTCAGTTTTAGCTCCGGCGCTAAAAGTTCACGAGCGTGCTCCACTAGCACCCCCTCTTTGAACAGCTGTTTGGACCTCATTTCGAGAGCAACAAGAAAAAACACGGGTAACAGTGGCGCGGATGAGCTACGGGATTACTGCCAGCAGACACCCCACATCCCCACAATGGATAACCCTCTGAAGTGGTGGGCACAAAACGCCAACCGCTTCCCCCGTTTAGCCAAGCTTTCCAGGAGCTACCTGGCTACACCAGCACCCCAAAGTGAACGGATGTTTCCCTGGCAGGCACCACTGTCACCGACAGCGGTCAAGCCTCCTTCCCTACATGTTGACGCTTTGGTCTTCCTTAACGCAAACCAAAAAACCTGGAAGGGTGGACATCCTTATCGAGGAGGACAGTGACAGCGAGTAAAGTGTTGCGCAATGCGCACTGGATTTACGTTGCATTTATGTTCTTAACAGAGTTTTTGCAGTAGATTTGGTGAGTCCAGTTACTGGTTTTATTTAATCAGCCATGTAACCCAAATGAAAATGCTGCTTTGTTACAGTGTTAAACGTAACTGTATGCATTGCAATACAAAATACAGTTTTACACCTCTCTTTGTGTGTCTTTATTATGACGTAACGACTAGTCGACTACTATTTGAAAAACTTGTCGACTAGTAAATAATGGTAGTCGTGAAACCTTATGAAGCACTATTTGGTTTCATGAAAAATATCAACTCTTTATTTGTAGATATCTACTAAAGCATACAAATAAAGTGTGATGTCGGCCTGTTACTTATATTATTGAGTGATATATATTATCACACTGTTCTGCTTTCTGCACTCAGCAGCTGTCTCACTGTAAATGTCAGCTCACAGTTAAAGCTGCTGTATTAACAAAATACATGCCTAACATCCAGAGGAGATGCCTTCAGTGAGTAAAGAACAGGGCAGAAAGTCTGAAGCATTTGATCATCGTAAATAACTTGTAATCGCTACGGGAAACAGTTTGCAGAGCTGTGCTTCCTTGACATTAGCTGCGTGCGGATAAGTCCAGCTTTGTTTGACAATGTTGCCAATCTCATATTTAGATGACCTATGAACCTGTTATATTGTAGGTTAAAGGAGCTACCTGTGCAGTGTATTACATGTTCATATTTGTACTGGTTTCATTGCAACCTGCCTGATGGACAGTTAACTATCCTTGGAGAACATGTTCCATTGAAGAGAAAGTTATGCTTATTGATTGCTGTATAATATATGTAAGTCACTGATTCTCATTCTACTTGTAACTTTGTCTTTCTCTGTTATAGACCACACATACATATAGTCAGGGCTGCCACTTTGGAGTTCAGCTTGGAGTGAGATGACAATATTAGTTTTTGGTACACTGATTAATTTTCATGCTATTAATTGTGTACTGCACCTCTTTCCATTAGTTTTACTCTTTTTAGTGACAATATTATATTTTCTACTGTTGCTATGTGTCTATGAACTGTTAATGCTTATCTTTACAGTTTCATGTATTTTAATTACACTTGGACTTATACCTGTTTACATTCTACTATCTCGCCACTATAGCCTGTTGTGAATAAAGTTTAATTTAATTTACACCCGGTCTCTGTGGCCTGAAATCGACTCAGAAGGATACATCAGTGTACCCTCGGTTATAGCTCCTCCAGAGAGACTCCTCTCTCCTCTAAATCAGTGTATCCTCGTTTACAGCACATTACATTACATGTCACTTCCTAGACGCTTTTATCCAAAGCCACTTACATACTCAATACTGTGGGCAATCCCCACAGGAGCAATTTGGGTTGAAGTGTCTCAGGGACACAACAACATGCTGACTGTAGTGGGGTTTGAACCTGTGACCCCCTGATCCAAACAACGCACAACCCACTGCGCCACACGCACGGTTACGGCTCCTCCAGACAGCCTCTGCGATAATCGATCCTCGACGAGCCTTTAGAGAATTTTGATTTCCTTCGGGCGGCGCGCCCACATCCGTTCCCGGGTCGCTGCCGGAGGACCGAGGAGTCCGGGACGCGAACATTTGAGAGAAATGGCTCATTTTGGAGGACTTGTACGCGTCTGCTTGACGCCGGGGCGACCGGCGACCCTCCCCGACAGGCGCTCGGACGCGAAGGCCCGCCCACAACTGCGTGCACGTCTGTGACCGCAGTTTTAATTGGAAATATAATACAAAAAACGAATTTCGGCCTTCATGTTATAACATTCATAATTAAGTAAAGATAACACCCTTTTCACCCCGGTTACACATTTCATTTGCCCTGTACGATGAGCGCTTCAAATAAGATATGAATGAACAACAAACAATTAAATACGTTACATGTATTTGTTATTGGCTATGGGTTATGGGCTATGGGTCATTGGCTATGGGTTATTGCTATGGGTTATTGGCTATGGGTCATTGGCTATGGGTCATTGGCTATGGGTTATTGGCTATGGGTTATTGGCTATGGGTCATTGGCTATGGGTTATTGGCTATGGGTTATTGGCTATGGGTCATTGGCTATGGGTTATTGGCTATGGGAGGTTATTGGCTATGGGTTATTGGCTATGGGAGGTTATTGGCTATGGGTTATTGGCTATGGGTCATTGGCTATGGGTTATTGGCTATGGGAGGTCATTGGCTATGGGTTATTGGCTATGGGTTATTGGCTATGGGAGGTTATTGGCTATGGGTTATTGGCTATGGGTCATTGGCTATGGGAGGTTATTGGCTATGGGTCATTGGCTATGGGTTATTGGCTATGGGAGGTTATTGGCTATGGGTTATTGGCTATGGGAGGTTATTGGCTATGGGTTATTGGCTATGGGTCATTGGCTATGGGTTATTGGCTATGGGAGGTTATTGGCTATGGGAGGTTATTGGCTATGGGTTATTGGCTATGGGTCATTGGCTATGGGTTATTGGCTATGGGTTATTGGCTATGGGAGGTTATTGGCTATGGGTTATTGGCTATGGGTCATTGGCTATGGGTTATTGGCTATGGGAGGTTATTGGCTATGGGAGGTTATTGGCTATGGGTCATTGGCTATGGGTTATTGGCTATGGGAGGTTATTGGCTATGGGAGGTTATTGGCTATGGGAGGTTATTGGCTATGGGTCATTGGCTATGGGAGGTTATTGGCTATGGGTCATTGGCTATGGGTTATTGGCTATGGGTTATTGGCTATGGGAGGTTATTGGCTATGGGAGGTTATTGGCTATGGGTATTGGCTATGGGTTATTGGCTATGGGTTATTGGCTATGGGTTATTGGCTATGGGTTATTGGCTATGGGAGGTTATTGGCTATGGGTTATTGGCTATGGGTCATTGGCTATGGGTTATTGGCTATGGGTTATTGGCTATGGGTTATTGGCTATGGGAGGTTATTGGCTATGGGAGGTTATTGGCTATGGAGGTTATTGGCTATGGGAGGTTATTGGCTATGGGTTATTGGCTATGGGTTATTGGCTATGGGTTATTGGCTATGGGTTATTGGCTATGGGTTATTGGCTATGGGTTATTGGCTATGGGAGGTTATTGGCTATGGGTTATTGGCTATGGGTTATGGCTATGGGTTATTGGCTATGGGTTATTGGCTATGGGTTATTGGCTATGTTCACATACTTATTTGATTATTAAAATGTAAACCGATCTTTTTCATATGGGTGTTTTAGAGTTGTACCCTAGATCAGGTCTCTGTTAATTCTGCTCAAAGTGCACCAGATTGAAGCATTTTACTTTAAAATGTTAAACAAATAAATCCCGGGGGGGCATACCTCCGACCCCCCTAGAGGGTGTGACATCCACCCGCCCCCAATTAAAACATGTTCATACAATACTAAATACATTTGAAGCCTTTTTGTATAAGCTGTCCACCATTTCAATACGTTTCTCTGTTTGTAGTGTATTGGTCTTTTGTAGAGGGCAGCAAACCTGTGTCCTCCCCACAGCCTCACAGCTCTCTGACCAATGAGATAATATCTTCTACATATAAAGACGCAGAAAGTAAAGAATAACGTGGTGGCCTACCAGATCTGTTACAATGAAGGATTGATAATCAGCTCACGGCATATAGGTGTGTCGTGTGTGTGTAACAGAGTTATAAAGGTTGGTATAAAATCCTTGTTAAATCGGAGAATTACGCCAGAGGTGGCGATATATGCTCCAAGTGGAAGCGATTCGCCATTAAAGAAAAGAAGAAGAAGAAGAATTACGCCATCTGGTGTCACAAACAAACGTGTGCCTGCATTAGCTTTGTTACGGGTTACGGCAATGGATTGTGGGAAATTCTCATAAAATGTATGTTTTTATTTTTATAAGGACAATAACGTTCTGTTGTGTTTTTAGTTTAATGTTAATCGTTTAATGCTCACACAGCAACATGTTTTTTGTGTGCTATTGGTTTTATATGATTTATCAACGTGATCATCAATAGCTAATCTGAGCTAATAAGCTAATGTGAGAGCGTGCTCCACATGATGCCTCGACTACAAAGTCTTCCATGTTTCTACGCTTCTTCTTCTGTGTCACAGTTTCGGGAATATCAATATCATAGACTACATGTGCTTTCTCGTCACTTCGGTAACTTTTCAGTGTGTTCTCAACTGCTGTTTTGTAATTTACTGCCTGCACCAAGTCAATGGTTTCTTTCTGCATCTTCAGAAACTCCGCTGACAGTTTAAAGTTTAAACACTGTCACAGAGGAGAGGTACGTTACTGTCAGCCAATAAAACACGTTTATTTCCATGCAACTCTCTGATTGGTCTGGTGGTGTCTTGCCTCTGTTGCATTCACTGACACAGGAAATTACAAATTCTGCCGTCCTCTAGGTAAAGTCCCGGATGCCTACCCCAGGCGACGCCCATGCCCTGCAGTATACAAAGTCATTCAAACTAGCTGCACCTTTACCAGCTTTGAGAACACTTTCATGATCAATCATTATAAACATATCAGTATATTATTCTGAAATGGACCAATCTGCACAATGACTACTTTTACTGTCGCTACTTTCACTATATTTTGATGATCATACTTTTCTACTTTTACTTGAGGAACATTTTGAATGCAGGACTTTTACTGTAACAGAGTATTCCTACACTCTGGTACTTCTACTTTTACTCAAGTACAAGACCTGAGTACTTCTACTTTAACTCAAGTACAAGATCTGAGTACTTCTACTTTTACTCAAGTACAAGATCTGAGTACTTCTACTTTTACTCAAGTACAAGATCTGATACTTCTACTTTAAGTACAAGCTCTGAGTACTTCTACTTTTACTCAAGTACAAGAACTGAGAACTTCTACTTTTACTCAAGTACCAGATCTGAGTACTTCTACTTTTACTCAAGATCTGAGTACTTCTACTTTTACTCAAGTACAATATCTGAGTACTTCTACTTTTACTCAAGTACCAGATCTGAGTACTTCTACTTTTACTCAAGATCTGAGTACTTCTACTTTTACTCAAGTACAATATCTGAGTACTTCTACTTTTACTCAAGTATAAGATCTGAGTACTTCTACTTTTACTCAAGTACAAGATCTGAGTACTTCTACTTTTACTCAAGTACAATATCTGAGTACTTCTACTTTTACTCAAGTACAAGATCTGAGTACTTCTACTTTTACTGAAGTACAAGATCTGAGTACTTCTACTTTTACTGAAGTACAAGATCTGAGTACTTCTACTTTTAATGAAGTACAATATCTGAGTACTTCTACTTTTACTGAAGCACAAGATCTGAGTACCTCTACTTTTACTGAAGTACTAGACCTGAGTACTTCTACTTTAACTATATTTTGATGATAACACTTTTCTACTTGGTCTACTTCTCTGTGATGCTAACTGTTAGCTCTTTAGCATCACAGAGACTCCTGAAACTCTTTAATAATGACATGTCCCCGTCTCTCACCTGGTTTGATGTACCTGTCCTCCATGCTGGCCCTCCTGCTGTATCTGTATATATCTGTATCTGTATATTCACAGTCTGTAGTTCCTCTGTGTTCAACAGTATGTAAACAGCTGCTCTCCTGCTAACAGCTAAGCTAACCCGAAAAGATAAGCTAAGCTAAGGTAAACAACAGAGGCTTTTAAAGTGACTCTTATATGAAACTAATGTTAAATTAGAGCAGCCAGCCTCCCCGGGAGAAACAGCGAGTCAACATCAGAGTCAACAACACGGAGCACTTCCGCTCACACTTTCAAAATAAAACACGTCATCAGTTTCCAATGAATCATAAGAGGGGAAGATAATCATCAGAGCTCATTAATGCACTGCTTGTGACTCATGTTGGTTGTTGTTTTTGTTGTTGTCATATTGGTGCATTATGATGATTGTTTGCGTGTCACAATTCTCTTTAGGCTTTTACTTTGAAGGAGTCTTGGCGGGAGTTCCTGTGATGTTTTTTTAGCTTCAACGCGCTCCTGCCGGGAAAACCTTTCCGTGCCACGTGGACACCTCTGTCATCCTGCTGTGACGTCACAGGCACTAGTCAGGTGATCAGCCGTTTAATATTCCTTATAAATATGATAAGTATGTTTATAAAACTCTCTTTAGAGTAAGATACATGCTGGTTGTACCTGTATACAGTATCTAAGTCACATACATACACCTGCAGGGTCCTATTTAAGGAATTAAAATCAACATTAAACAACAACATTACAATGATGTTATTATTTACCATAACACCCGTTTTTACTGAATGACTCAGGTTAAAGGGTTCTATTATACAGTGAAGGTCGAGAGAGGAGAGCGAGAGAGAGAGAGGAGAGAGAGGAGAGAGAGGAGGGCGAGAGAGGAGAGAGAGGAGAGAGAGAGAGGAGAGAGAGAGAGAGAGAGAGGAGACAGGGGAGAGGGAGGGGGGTGACGTCAGGTGGGGGAGGAGAGAGAGAGGAGAGAGAAGAGGAGAGAAGGAGCGAGAGAGAGAGAGAGAGAGGACAGAGAGGAGAGAGAGAGAGAGGAGAGAGAGAGAGGAGAGAGAGGAGAGAGAGAGGAGAGAGAGAGAGAAGGAGAGAGAGGAGGGCGAGAGAGGAGAGCGGGGAGAGGGAGGGGGGTGACGTCAGGTGGGGGAGGAGAGAGAGAGGAGAGAGAGAGAGGAGAGAGAGGAGAGAGAGAGAGAGAGAGAGAGAGGAGAGAGAGAGAGAGGAGAGAGAGGAGGGCGAGAGAGAGAGAGAGGAGGGCGGGAGAGGGAGGGGGTGACGTCAGGTTTGGGAGGAGAGAGAGAGGAGAGAGGAGAGAGAGAGAGGAAGGCGAGAGAGAGAGAGCAGAGGGCGAGAGAGGGAGGAAGACGAGCATCCTTCATCAGACTGAGGAGGAGACGCCGGGACGGACACCAACAAAGAAGAAGAGACGGATGTTACAGAGAGACGCTGTCCTCCATCTGGACCTGAGAGGGTGTGTGTATGTGTGTGTATGTGTGAGTATGTGTGAGTGTGTGTGTATGTGAGAGTGAGTGTGTGTGTGTGTGTGTGTGTGTGTGTGTGTGTGTGTGTGTGTGAGAGATCAGCTGATTAGAGCACAAATGTTGGAAGGCGGAGCCATGATGGGCAAAGATTACATGCTGGCCATCCTCATAGTGAACTATGATGGTGAGACACACACACACACACACACACACCACACACACACACACACACACACACACACACACACACACACACACACACACACACACACCACACACACACACAACACACACACACACACACACACACACACACACCACACACACACACACACACACACACACACACACACACACCACACACACAACCACACACACACACACACACACAGACAGTTAGAGAGAGAGAGACAGACAGACAGACAGACAGACAGACAGATAGAGAGACAGACAGTTAGAGAGACAGACAGACAGACAGACAGACAGACAGACAGACAGACAGACACACTCACACACACACTAATCCAGAGGCCTGTACTACGAAGCCTGAGTTTCTCTTAGCTAACTTCAGGTTAATCTCTGGGTTTCCGGTCCTACGACGCTGGTTCTCTTCTTAGTGGGCTAGATCTCCATGGTAACTGATGCTGAGCGGCTAACCTGGTCCGGAGCAGGTTAGGTTGCAGGCTAAGAGATCAACTCAGTGAAAGCACCGCCTGCTGACCAATCAGAGCTCAGTGTGCGGAGTTTAAAGCGATCAAGTCATATTACAGGAGAAAGGAAATACAGAGAAACTGCCGTTGCAGGAAAGACGGCCGGCAAAAATCACCGACTGTGTGAACGTGAACATGAATAGAATATCACCTCCCATCTTCAGAGCAATCTGACTATTATAACATTAGCGTTAAGAAAGCTTACTGAAATATCTGCCACAACACAAGTAACCGGATCAAAGTAACATCACGTACAGTCCACTGTGAGTGCAGACGTGGATGTGATATCATAAACCTGTTAATGGACGCATTCAAACACTTGTTCTGTTACCAGCTGTATTCACCTGCAGGTGCAGCTATGTGGCTTTGATCCTGGATCAAGTGTTTAAGTCATGGATGTTTCAAGTTTAACGTCTTCATATTTGTCTAATATTAAAGTTCATTTTCATTCAGGAAGTCTGACGCTCTGTCAGTGCGCTTCTCCATGTTTGTGATTGTCGATCGCTCCAAATACCGCCCCTTTCATGTGGGCTCCTAACTAGATAGGACACGGCTGGCTTGAGCGATCCACTTGATAACCCACGTCGTAGGACCGCTTAGCGAGAGCGCGTATGTTTTGGATTAGGCCAACTGGCTAACTCCAACATATCCGGGTTCTGTTGAACCGGCTTCGTCGGCCTCTGCTGTAAGAGGACTGTTGTTGTTGTTGTTGTTTTTTACATGTTTGTTTCAACACATTGAAAAATGGGTCGTTGGGGGCGGAGCTTCTGCTGTGCACACGATGACATCACTTCCTGTCACCTGACACCTGTCGTTGCCCCCCCCTCCAGAAGTAAACAGATGTTTTTAAAGGTTCACATCAAACAGGAAGTGGTTCTGTTGTTTGTTTACTTTTTCAGATATCTGTATTAGTATTTACACTGAAGACACTTCAGGTGTCCCTGTCCCAGGGAGAGGACTGAGAGGACAGACTCCCAGGGAGAGGACAGAGAGGACAGAGGACAGACTGAGTAGTTATTGACCCTCTCTTCTTCTGCAGTGTGTATTATTGTCAGTGGATCAGCTGACTCAGCGTTATGATCTCATTAATGATTCAGGTCCCTGCACTCTGACATCACTGAGGACACTGTGTCTCTGAGGACTCTGTGTCACTGAGGACACGTGTCTCTGAGGACTCTGTGTCACTGAGTACACTGTGTCTCTGTGTCTCTGAGGACTCTGTGTCACTGAGGACACTGTGTCTCTGAGGACACTGAGTCTCTGAGGACTCTGTGTCACTGAGGACACTGTGTCTCTGAGGACTCTGTGTCACTGAGTACACTGTGTCTCTGTGTCTCTGAGGACTCTGTGTCACTGAGGACACTGTGTCTCTGAGGACACTGTGTCTCTGAGGACTCTGTGTCACTGAGGACACTGTGTCTCTGAGTACACTGTGTCTCTGTGTCTCTGAGGACTCTGTGTCTCTGAGTACACTGTGTCTCTGTGTCTCTGAGGACTCTGTGTCACTGAGGACACTGTGTCTCTGAGGACTCTGTGTCACTGAGGACACTGTGTCTCTGAGGACACTGTGTCTCTGTGGACTCTGTGTCACTGAGGACACTGAGGACACTGTGTCTCTGAGGATACGTGTCTCTGAGGACTCTGTGTCACTGTGTCTCTGAGGACACTGTGTCTCTGTGGACTCTGTGTCACTGAGGAACTGTGTCTCGAGGACTCTGTGTCACTGAGGACACTGAGGACACTGTTACTGAGGACACTGTGTCTCTGAGGACACTGTGTCTCTGAAGACACTGTGTATCTGTGTCTCTGAGGACTCTGTGTCACTGAGGACACTGGTCTCTGAAGACACTGTGTATCTGTGTCTTGAGGACTCTGTGTCACTGAGGACTCTATGTCACTGTGTCTCTGAGGACACTGTGTCACTGAGGACACTGTGTCTCTGAGGACACTGTGTCTCTGTGGACTCTGTGTCACTGAGGACACTGTGTCTCTGAGGACACTGGTCTCTGAGGACTCTGTGTCACTGTGTCTCTGAGGACACTGTGTCACTGAGGACTCTGTGTCTCTGAGTCTTTGTGTCTCTGTGTCTTGAGTTCTGTGTCTCTGAGACTCTGTGTCTCTGAGGACTCTGTGTCCCTGCTCAATGTATCACAGCTCTTCAGGTGAGTCTAAATAAAGTGTCTTTATGTCCCCTGTGTGGACAGACAACATCTGGACGGACCAGAACCTGCAGCTGGACCCTGAACTGCCTCCAGGCTGGAGGACCATCAGAGACTCAGCTGGGACGTATTACTGGCATGTCCCCAGTGGAGACACCCAGTGGATGCACCCCGCACCTCACCTGCACAGGTACACAGGTACACACACAGGTACACACACAGGTACTCACACAGGTACACAACAGGTACTCACACAGGTACACACACAGGTACACACACAGGTACTCACACCGGTACACACACACACACACACAGCTACACAGGTACACACACAGGTACTCACACAGGTACTCACACAGGTACACACAGGTACACACACCTGTACACACACAGGTACAGGTACTCACACAGGTACACAGGTACACACAGGTACTCACACAGGTACACACACACAGGTACACAGGTACACACACAGGTACACACCTGTACACACACAGGTACACAGGTACTCACACAGGTACACACACAGGTACTCACATAGGTACACAGGTACACACACAGGTACACAGGTACACACCTGTACACACACAGGTACACAGGTACACACACAGGTACACACACAGGTACACACACAGGTACATACACAGGTACACACACAGGTACTCACACAGGTACTCACACAGGTACACAGGTACACACACAGGTACTCACACAGGTACTCACACAGTACACACACAGGTACACACACAGGTACACACACAGGTACTCACACAGGTACACAGGTACACACACAGGTACTCACACAGGTACACACACAGGTACACACATAGGTACACACACAGGTACACACATAGGTACACAGGTACACACACCTGTACACACACAGGTACACACACAGGTACTCACACAGGTACACACAGGTACACAGGTACACACAGGTACACACACAGGTACTCAGGTACACACACAGGTACACAGGTACTCACACAGGTACTCACACAGGTACACACACAGGTACACACCTGTACACACACAGGTACACAGGTACACAGACAGGTACACACACAGGTACACACAGGTACATACACAGGTACACACACAGGGACACAGGTACACACACAGGGACACAGTACACAACCTGTACACACACAGGGACACAGGTACACACACAGGACACAGGTACACACAGGTACACACACAGGACACAGGTACACACACAGGGACACAGGTACACACACAGGACACAGGTACACACAGGGACACAGGTACACACACAGGTACACACACAGGGACACACACAGTAGGTACACACAGGGACACAGGTACACACACAGGGACACAGGTACACACAGGGACACACACAGGGACACGGGTACACACACAGGTACACACAGGTACACACACAGGTACACACACAGGGACACACACAGGGACACACACAGGGACACAGGTACACACACAGGTACACACACAGGGACACAGGTACACACACAGGTACACACACGGGACACAGGTACACACACAGGTACACACACAGGTACACACACAGGTACTCACACAGGTACTCACACAGGTACTCACACAGGTACACACACCTGTACACACAGGTACTCACACAGGTACACACACCTGTACACACACAGGTACTCACACAGGTACACACCTGTACATACACAGGTACACACACCTGTACACACACTTGTACACACACAGGTACACAGGTACACACACAGGTACACAGGTACACACACAGGGACACAGGTACACACACAGGGACACAGGTACACACACAGGGACACAGGTACACACACAGGGACACACACAGGTACACAGGTACACACACAGGGACACAGGTACACACACGGGGACACACACAGGGACACAGGTACACACACAGGTACACACAGGTACACACACAGGGACACACACAGGGACACACACAGGGACACACACAGGGACACAGGTACACACACAGGGACACACACAGGGACACACACAGGGACACAGGTACACACACAGGTACACACACAGGGACACAGGTACACACACAGGTACACACACAGGTACACACACAGGGACACAGGTACACACACAGGTACACACACAGGTACTCACACAGGTACTCACACAGGTACTCACACAGGTACACACACCTGTACACACACAGGTACTCACACAGGTACACACACCTGTACAC